>CM039611.1:43503385-43922139 GCA_022457205.1 Saccharum spontaneum
ATGGTACTTTAGCATAAAGTGCAAACATAGTTGACAGGTGAATAAAGATTTAAAAGATGACATGCTTAGTAAATGCTTTGATAAGCAAAAAAATGCTTTTCTTGCAAATGAGTCAGCTACCCCACCAAAAAGCCTATCATGGTCCTTGGAGTCTTTTGTTTTGGTTCTGTCGGGTAAGTCTAGCTGAGTACCTTCTCGTACTCAGGGCTTTGTTCCCACTTGTTGCAGATGGACAGATGTACTATGGTTATTGTATCAACTGTCTCTACCCTGCGATGGGCGAAGCCTAGGACCATGGGCAATGGTCACTCACTACTCCTCGCCTGATGCTTTTGTGGGAGATGATCGCGAGCTGGCACTGTATTTTGGAAAAGATGTGTGTGTGTGTGCACGCTTTGAACTAATGCTTCCGCTACTTTATTTGAAACTGGTTTGTAATAACTATGTTTAAACTCCGATGTATTTTGTGCCGCAAACTACTGTGTAACTTATGAAGGTAATCGCTGAACTTATTACGATCTTGGCTGTGATGTGAAATGGTTTGAAATCCGTCGAGATTCACGGACTACCGGGTTATACGGGCTTAAGTTTGGTAAATTGTCCGTCCGTTGGATGATTTTCTTACTTAATCTCGTATAATTGGGCGGTTCTGTTACAGCTGGCATCGGAGCATGGTTTAGCGTAATTACTGTTCATAAGTGTATTTAAACCAAAACCTTGCTTAAAAGTGTGATTTTGAAACTAAAAAGTGTGCCAGTGGTCATATCCTGTATGCCCAGTTAAGGACTCTAGGTGGCTATTTAAGTACTAACTTGGGGTTCTGCACCATATTTCTTTTTCGTTGCTCATACGGCGTGCTATTGTATGAGTGCCACTTGATTGAGTGGTAATGTATGGATCAGTTACCTCTACGCTTCGGTAAGTGTGAGTTGTGAGAGCATGATCGGATACACCGCCGATCTAGGAAAGTGCTTATATGATACTTGGATAATTACATGTTTTACACATGTTTTATAAAAGTGTCGCATGTGTGGGTGTTCCGTCCGTTGAGGCGATGCCGTCAATAGGACGATGTGTTTGGGTAGTTACTACCGTTATACACGCATCTGGGGATTCGTGTAAAGCGTGTAGGTAGATTTACTGCTTTCATGCATTCATGGGGAATGGGCTGAAATGAGTTTTCTGCAGGTACATAACAGCGTATCGTGTAGACCGAATTAGTTACGTATATGAGAGATCGTTGTATGCCACCGAAATCACAGTTAGATGCTTTTCATAAGTTTGTGAGAACGTAAGACTCGTGCATGCATCATATTGTTTGTGCATTCCATTCATGGCATGCATTCCTCCCCTTATAAAAGGATTATCCCATTTCGATAAAAGTGACCTCAACTAAAATATGTTCTCACCGGGTAATTTAAAACTTGTGCTACAGATGGCCCGCACGAAGCAGACTGCCCGCAAGTCCACTGGAGGAAGAGCACCCCGTCGTCAGCTAGCCCCGCGGGAGCACCGCAACACGGACACTTTTCTAAGCGAGTTTGGCATGCCCACCTTGCTTTGGAGAGTGCTCCATGATGTGGGATACCCGGAGGGACAAGAGCCAGTTTACTCTTGGAGCGAGAGTCAGCTAGCTGAAGATGGACTTGCTGTGGTAGAGATCACCGTCCCTGCTCTTGGTGATGCGCCAGAATGGGATGGTTGGCATCTGGAGTTCGAAGGACGCACTCCAGTCGAGGGTGCAGAGGGTGCCGCTTTTCGCGTCATCCGAGACATCATGAGCAGATTTCCCAATGAGTTAGCAGCAGCTTTGGCCGGTACCTTCCCGAGAGATGATCCTCGCGACGCCATTTGGGTACAGCCGCAAGGAAGTGCCCTGGTTAGAGGCCCCAGTGAAGGACGGGCTAGTGACAACCACACCATGAGTGCCATGTATGCAGCCATCAGAGCGTACCAAGGTCTGGAGAATACCTACTGGACCTTGACTGGCCTACGTGGTGATGATCGGATTGAAGCAAGGAAGCAGAAGAGAAAGCAAGCGCGTGCCATAGCTAGCTTGCAGGAGCAGTTGGCTGATATGAGCTTGCAGCGGGACCGAGCTCTCGAGAGAGGCGAGAGTTCCATGCAGCAGGTTCAGAGGCTGACTCAGGCCAACAGGAATGCAGATCGCCTGTTGGAGCAGCTAGTACAGGAAAGGAATGAAGCCTGGAACGAGAGAGACCTTCTGAGGCAGAGGGTCGAGGAGCTAGAAGAGTACAATGCCAACTTGCATGAAGAGTTCCATGCCCTCTACAACGGGATGGGCCCGTATGCTCCTCCGAACGCCGCTCAGATGGACCTCGACGACGACGCCGCAGCTGAGGGTAGCGATGGCGACGCCTCCGACATCGACGATGGCCCCGAGGAGTAGGATAGTGTCCTGCGTTAGTAGCTAGGCTTGACGCGATGGCCTTCTTTTGGTTTTCATGTGTCATGATGTATCCTGTTCGACCCTGAGACTGACGATCTTTTGGAGTTTGGTTGTGTATGCGATACCCGAACGCATAAAAGTCCAGTGTATGTATGCTGGCAACGTGGTTGTATGGAACGTGATGTTGCATTGAAGTAACTGATTGGTGCTGTTGTTTAATTGGAATGAAATTATTGCGCCTCTGTTTTCTTGTATGACTTGTTCTCTCCAATGAATTCAGTATGGCATAATTGTTCATTCGGACATCATTTTACAACCTCACTCAATGGTGCTTGTTGCTGAAATATGCAGATGGCCAACACTCGTCGTGCTACGTATGAAGCCGCTGAGACTGGTGGCAATGGTGCAGGAGCTGGTGGAAGTGGTGCCAACAATGTCAACCACCAAGAACCACGTCCAGAACCACATTTGCCCCCTCCTCCGCCGCTTACCGCAGAAATGTTCTTCACACAGTTCCTTGGAAGTCAGCGCAATACTGAACAGTCACAGAGGAATATGGAAGACTTTCTGCGTACCATCGCGGAAAATGTTCAAAGAGGAAATAACCAAGGTGGTGGCCATGGAGTGAACCAGTACAGCAGTTTCAAGGATTTCATGGATACGAGGCCACCTATTTTCAAAGAAGCAGCAGAGCCACTTGATGCCGAAGAATGGATTAACACTATGGAAGATAAGTTCCGTGTGTTAAGGATGACAGAAGTTCTGAAAGTAGAGTATGCTGCACATCAGTTACAGGGACCAGCCGGAATGTGGTGGAAGCACCACCGCAGTACTTTTCCTCCTAATACCCAGATCTCTTGGAGGGATTTTACTGAAGCTTTTAAGGGAGTTTATATTCCCCCAGGGTTAGTTGAGATGAAGCTTGGAGAGTTCTTAGCCTTGAATCAGGGTACCAAGACAGTGACACAGTATCTGCATGCCTTTAATAATTTGTGCCGCTATGCTCCAGACATGGTTGACACAGATGCAAAGAAGATTGCTAGTTTCAAGAGAGGGTTGAGTCCGAAGATGATGAAGCATGTGGGTACCAATACCCGCAACAGATTCAACGACTTTATCAGTGACTGTTTGAAGCAAGAGAAGAACAATAATGCTTACACCGCATCCAAGAACCGCAAGAGAGTGTTCGAGTCAGGATCATCCCAGTCCAGAGTTGTCCCTGCTAACCGTCCATCTTATCGTCCGTCCGCACCTGGTGCGAGGTTCAGGCCGCCGCAGCATAAAACTCAGAACTACAAAGGGCCACAGAAACCGTACAAGATGGCAGTGCCGCCAACAAAGTCCAACGCAGCTGCAGAACAGAGCAACTCCAAGGGAGCAATAGGGTCTGCTGGTACAGTGAAAGGGCCCTGCTACAACTGTGGTCAGCCAGGCCACTTTTCCAAGTTCTGCCCTTATCCGCCTAAAAAGAAGCAACAGACTTATAATGCCCGTGTGCACCACACCGCCATTGATGAAGTTCCTGAGGGAGAGCCTGTAACTGCCGGTAAGTTTCTTGTGAACCATCACCCTGCAGTTGTTCTTTTTGATTCTGGATCTTCGCATTCTTTTATGAGTCAAGCATTTGCACGGAAGCATGAACAACTATGCACAGAATTGAGTTATGGTTATCGCATAAGTTCAGCAGGAGCTGATGTGTTAACCAATAAAATGGTTAGAGGGGCAACCCTTGAGTTAGGTAGTCGGAAGTTCAGAGTGAACCTGGTAGTTATGCCTGGACTAGTTTTGGATGTAATAATAGGAATGAACTGGATGAAAGACTGGGAAGCAGTCATAGATACAAGCAGTCGGATGCTTACCCTTAAAGATCCCCAGGCAGAAGGTACTTTTCAGGTACCATTGCCTAAAAGAACAGATCTTGCGAGTGTGACCTGTGCCATGGAAGTTACTCCTATCCATCAGATCCCAGTAGTATGTGAGTTCCCGGATGTGTTTCCAGACGAGTTGCCTGGCCTTCCTCCAGATAGAGATGTTGAATTCGGAATCGAGTTGATCCCCGGGACGGCTCCAATTTCTAGGAGACCTTATCGGATGCCTCCGGATGAGTTAGCTGAGTTGAAGAAACAGTTGGAAGAGTTGTTAAAGAAGGGGTTTATCCGCCCAAGTAAGTCTGAATGGGGATGTCCTGCCTTGTTTGTAAAGAAAAAGAAAGAGGGTACTCTCAGGATGTGTGTGGATTACCGACCTCTTAACGCTGTAACCATCAAGAATAAATATCCCTTGCCTCATATTGATGTTCTGTTTGATCAGTTAGCTAAAGCCAGAGTGTTCTCCAAGATAGACTTAAGGTCAGGGTATCATCAGATAAAGATTAGACCTCAAGATGTTCCGAAAACCGCCTTTTCTACCAGATACGGGTTGTACGAGTATCTTGTTATGTCATTTGGACTGACAAATGCTCCTGCATATTTTATGTATCTGATGAATACGGTTTTCATGCCAGAGTTGGATAAGTTTGTAGTTGTCTTCATTGATGACATTCTAGTATACTCTGAAAACGAGAAAGAGCATGAAGAACACCTGAGAATTGTCTTGACCAGGTTGAGGAATCATAAGTTATATGCTAAGTTCAGCAAATGTGAATTTTGGTTGAAGAAAGTTCCTTTCCTCGGCCATATTCTATCTGAGAATGGAGTTTCGGTAGATCCGAGTAAAGTGCAAGAGGTTATGGATTGGAAGACTCCAACCACAGTGTCAGAAGTCAGGAGTTTCCTAGGCTTAGCTGGTTACTATCGCCGCTTTATCCCAGACTTCTCGAAGATTGCCAAGCCTATGACAAGTCTGTTACAGAAAGATCACAAGTTCGCGTGGACAGAGGAGTGTGAGACAGCTTTCCATACCTTGCGGAAACTGTTGACCACTGCTCCAGTTCTTGCACAACCCGACATCGAGAAACCTTTTGATGTGTTCTGTGACGCATCAAAAACAGGACTAGGGTGTGTGCTAATGCAAGAAGGAAGAGTCATTGCTTATGCCTCCCGACAGTTGAGAAAACATGAAATCAATTACCCGACACATGATCTTGAGCTTGCCGCTGTAGTGCATGCCTTAAAGATTTGGAGACACTATCTACTGGGTAACGTGTGCAACATTTTCACCGATCATAAGAGTCTCAAGTACATTTTCACCCAACCAGAATTGAACATGAGACAGCGGAGATGGTTAGAGTTGATCAAAGACTACAACTTGAATGTACAGTATCACCCCGGGAAAGCCAATGTGGTAGCTGATGCGTTAAGCAGAAAGTCACATTGTCTGAATATGCAACCCTTGCTTGAAGATGGTTTCGATCTAATGCACCCTGCCGTGCTACAAAGTATTCAGATCAGTTGTTCCTTGGAGAGTAAGATTATAGAAGGTCAGAAAGCAGACAAGGGGATATTCCACATCAAAAAGAAGATTCAAGAAGAACCCTCAAAACACTTCCGGGTAGATGAGCAGGATGTGTTGTGGTTCGACAACCGTCTTGTTGTTCCAAAGGATAGAGAGCTTAAGAATAAAATTATGGATGAAGCTCATCTCTCTAAGTTGTCTATTCATCCTGGCAGCAGTAAAATGTATCAAGAACTAAGACCTCGTTATTGGTGGACCAAGATGAAGAAGGAAATTGCAGCGTATGTAGCCAGATGTGACACGTGTTGTCGAGTAAAAGCAATTCACATGAAGCCTGCCGGAATGTTACAACCTTTGTCAGTACCAAGTTGGAAGTGGGATGACATTAGTATGGATTTTATCACAGGTTTACCCACTACTCAAAAAGGTCACGATTCCATTTGGGTAATTGTGGATCGTCTTACTAAGACAGCTCACTTTTTGCCTGTCAAAACGGAATATAGACCACCTCAATATGCTGAGAAGTATATTGCAGAGATTGTGAGGTTGCATGGCATACCAAAGACTATAGTGTCTGACAGAGGGTCACAGTTCACTGCTCACTTTTGGGAGCATTTGCACAAAGGTTTGGGGACTAGTTTGATTCGTAGCACTGCCTATCATCCTCAAACAGATGGTCAGACTGAGAGAGTTAATGCTGTTCTAGAAGATATGTTAAGAGCTTGTGTGTTGTCTTCCAGAGGTTCATGGGAGTCATGGTTACCATTAGCAGAGTTCTCCTACAATAACAGCTATCAAGAGAGTATCAAGATGGCACCTTTTGAGGCTTTGTATGGTCGAAAGTGTAGAACACCGTTAAACTGGATCGAGCCCGGAGAAAGAAGGTATTATGGTATTGACTTCGTAGAAGAAGCCGAAAAGAAAGTTCATATCATCCAGCAGAATATGAGAGCAGCCCAGTCACGTCAGAAAAGTTATGCAGATAAGAGAAGGAGACCGCTTGTGTTCGAAGTTGGCGACTATGTCTATCTAAAAGTTACGCCAATGAAAAAGAAAAGGTTTGGTGTGCGCAGAAAGCTGGCCGCCAGATTTGTGGGACCTTATAAAATCCTAGAACGGAAAGGTCCTGTGGCTTACAGATTGGAGTTACCAGAGTCAATGGGTACTATATTCCCAGTTTTTCATGTATCACATCTCAAGAAATGTTTGCGCGTTCCAGAGGAACAGATTGAACCTCGAGGCATAAAACTGAAGTCAGATCTGATGTATCGTGAGCAGCCAGTTCGAGTTTTGGATACCAAGGAAAGGGCTACTCGAAACAGTGTGGTGAAAACATATAAGATACAGTGGAGTCATCACGATGAAGGGGATGCATCTTGGGAAACGGGTGAATACTTAAAGAATGCTTATGAAGGTTTTTATAACAAATGGTTCATAACCCAAATCTCGGGACGAGATTTTTATAAGGGGGGAGGGCTGTAACACCCCGGTGTTACGCAATGCATCTTTGCATGGCAATCATATTGCATTTCATTCATATCATTATAATCCTGTATGATAATGGTATAATTCGAGTAAAATGAAAGCTTAAACATGCTACATTTCACGAATTAAAATAATATGATAATCACATTATATCAAAATCCTTGCAATCATAATTCTTACATCACTTGGAACCTCAGTTCAAATTTTGGAGCTCAAATTTGGTCAAAAACTTGTTCAAAAGCAATTATGAAAAATATTCCAAAGTATTCCCTAATTCAGCTTTTATTTTGCTATTTAAAAACTATTAGGAATTTTGAAATGGCCCCTTAATCAAAGTTGTAGAGAATTCAATTTTGAGCAACTTTTATTTTTGGGCCAAACCCATAAAACGCTTTCTTCTTGTTCAAAATTTGGGTTGAAGTTTGAAAATGCATTTAAATTCGAAAATCAAAAATCAGAATTTATTTTGTTTCCCTCGCGGGCCGCCGCCTCCGGTTCGGCCCACGGCCACATGCGGCCCGCCTCACCCCGCGCGCGCACCGCACCGCCTCCGCCCGGCCCGGCCCAGCCGGCCTCCCCCTCCCTCTTCTTCCCGCCGCGCCCGCGCGCGCGCTGGCACCCCGGCAGGACGCGCCCGCCGCGTGGCGGCCGCATGCCGGCGACGCCCCGCGTGGCCGGCCGTGGACCCCGCGCTCGCGCCCCACTTCAAAACTCCCGAGCGCCTGGTCTCCAGCTCGCTCGACCCCATTTGCTCCCTCTCTTCTTCCCCCGACGCCCTCCACCGCGGAGCACCACCTCGCCACCGTGCGCCGCCCCCATCTCCGCCTCGTTCCGGCCTTGGCCGACCGTCTCCTCCCGATTGCCTGTGCCCAAAGCTCCGCTCCGTTCCCCTCTTCTCCGAACAAGCCTCGGCGTCTCCTCGTTTGGAGCGGTAAGGCTCAATCGAGCTCGTCCTCGCCGCGCCACCGCGTCGGTGCCGCCGGCCGGGCGCTCCGTCCACCGCCTCGCTCACTCCCTCTCCGTCTCCTCAAACCCTCCTCTCGAGTTCGCGAGTTCTTGGCGAGTGTTGTGCGCTCGATCGGTGGTCGGGATTTGGCCGGCAATGGCCGGTCGGCCGCAGCCGCCGCCGCGACGTCGAGCGCGCGCACGCCGGCGACGCGTTCGGCTCCTCGCGGGGGCGAAGCCGCGCCCCTGGGCCGCGCCCCGAGCGGGCCGGCTCGGTGGACCTCCCGCGCGCGCGAGACAGGCCGGGACACGGCCACGGGCCGACTGTTGACTTCGGGCCGGCCCAGTTCCTTTTTCAGAAAAACGAATTTCTATTTCTTTTATTATTCATGATGAAAAACATTTGGGAAAAACGATTTCTTGGTCATTTTAGCTCCAAAAATTGTGAAATAAATTTTTATATACTCATTTGAATCAGATCTACAATGTAAAATTGTTGCATGTCAATTTTGATGAACTTTTCTGTAGAGTTCATAATTAAATAGTAAAATGGCTGTTTTCTTGATAAATACTTAATAAATCCTAGAAAAGTCAGAAAAATATGATTCCAAGTTTATTAATCTTTTTGTGTCATGTGCTTCCTAGGAAAAATTTTATAGCTTGGGTGTTCTGTATAAAAATTTGTAGTTGTAGTTCAAATGCTTTCTATTACCAATATTTGTTATTTTTGTTATTTAAATAAAGTTGAATAAAACATGCAAGTGATAATTTTTCTAGAGTGTTTGTTTAGGTAGTAGATAGTAGAAAAATTCCTAAATCTGTTGTTTGATACTTTTCAAAATGTAAAGTAGTTTAAATGTCTATTTTAGGCCTTAGTTTGTTATTTTTGCATAGTAATTTCTAAATATCCAAATGCAGTAAAAACTTTGTGTCATGCTAGTTTTGATAGTAGTAATCCACTGTAATTTTCTAAGATTTTTCTGAGCTACTAAAATATGTGTTGTTGTTCAAATGTAGGGCTAATTAGGGTTTTCCTTTTATTCTTTAATACAAAGATGATTAGTAATGTAATACTTTGGTGTATCTTTGAAGCACCTTGTTAGTCAAGTACTCTTGCATGGTAGAGAATAGTAGTGGTAGTTTTCGAGTACATGTTCTTGGATGATGTAGACTACCTTGTAGAAGAGTCATAAGTTCCACATAATCCAATAACGTAACATATTCACTTCATCGCACGCATTCCGCATCTTCATCATCTCATGTCACTTCTGTATTGCACCTATGCATGTTGCACTCATACTTCTGCATCATACAGGATCGCAGGAGGTGGTTCCGACAGTAGTTCCCGAGGACGCAGAGGAGCAGCCCGAGGAGCCGGAGCCAGCAGAAGCCGAAGAGGAGTCCGGTGAAGAGCTTCCGGAGTGCCCCGACCATCGTCCCAGTACCTTCGAGCGAGGCAAGCCCCGGAGCATTTCTCCCTCGGTTTGCAAAGAATTATTTATTAATTTCACTTAATCTGATGCATTAAGTTTAGGAGTTGTTTGCAAACGTTGTTGCATTATACCTTGTTCCACTTTGTTTTACCCAATCCTTGTCACCCTGGTGTCCACGGTCAATATTGGCTTAGCTTGCTTAGACCGGTAGAAGTCGGGTGATTGCCTGTCATCCGCGAGCTATAGGGGATTACCTGGTTGAATGTGAAAGAAATGTCACGTGAGAATAACTAAGTGTGGAATTGAATGTGAGACCGGGCGGAAGCTTGCAGGGTTCTGGACTGTAGTGTCTTCCGTCTGTGTCGATTAAGGACCGTCCGATGTCGGGCCTCGGGTCATGTTGAACGCATGCCTCACATTTAGCTGGCCGAATAAAGTACCTTTCGACCGCGAAGCCGGGAGATTATTCGGGCCGAGTGGATTGCCCGCAACGCACTGTACCGGAGCAGTAGTGGCAGGAAACGGGGGCGCGATGATAAGGCCAAAGAGCAGTCGGGCGGCCCCCGGGTACATGTGGTTCCTGGCAAGCTCGCGACTTTACCTGAATGGTTGACTCGGTGACCAATACCTCACTTTAGCGGGTGAGTGAGGTTTGTGTGAGGAATAAATTACCAGCTGGTCAATAATCGATTCGAATCGCCATCGTTCACTGGATAGTGAACACTTGACTTGAGTTACTTCATCGTAGTAATACTGATGAAACACTTGGATAGTTATGAGGAAATGACATGGTAACTATTGTTAATGATCAATGGTAATCCTTGCTTGCTTAATTACATGGTACTTTAGCATAAAGTGCAAACATAGTTGACAGGTGAATAAAGATTTAAAAGATGACATGCTTAGTAAATGCTTTGATAAGCAAAAAAATGCTTTTCTTGCAAATGAGTCAGCTACCCCACCAAAAAGCCTATCATGGTCCTTGGAGTCTTTTGTTTTGGTTCTGTCGGGTAAGTCTAGCTGAGTACCTTCTCGTACTCAGGGCTTTGTTCCCACTTGTTGCAGATGGACAGATGTACTATGGTTATTGTATCAACTGTCTCTACCCTGCGATGGGCGAAGCCTAGGACCATGGGCAATGGTCACTCACTACTCCTCGCCTGATGCTTTTGTGGGAGATGATCGCGAGCTGGCACTGTATTTTGGAAAAGATGTGTGTGTGTGTGCACGCTTTGAACTAATGCTTCCGCTACTTTATTTGAAACTGGTTTGTAATAACTATGTTTAAACTCCGATGTATTTTGTGCCGCAAACTACTGTGTAACTTATGAAGGTAATCGCTGAACTTATTACGATCTTGGCTGTGATGTGAAATGGTTTGAAATCCGTCGAGATTTCACGGACTACCGGGTTATACGGGCTTAAGTTTGGTAAATTGTCCGTCCGTTGGATGATTTTCTTACTTAATCTCGTATAATTGGGCGGTTCTGTTACAAGGGCAATGGTCGGTTTTGCAATAGATGCAAGCAAGTTGGGCACCTAGAGCATAATTGCAATAAAAAGAACCAAAGCAAGAACCTTGTTAATGCTATACCTTTTGATTCTTGCTATGTGCTTACCAAGGGTGTGAAGGGTGTGCAAGCTAAGTTTGTTGGTACACCAATTGTGGGCCCAAAGAAGAAGGCTATTTGGGTACCAAAGAGCTTAGTTACTAACCTACAAGGACCCAAGCAAAAATGGGTACCTAAACTTCATTGATTTGCTTGTAGGTCAATTACAAAGCCGGAGGAAGGCATTGGATTATTGATAGTGGGTGCACTCAACACATGACCGGTACATCAAGAATGTTTGATTCAATCAATGACAATGATAGTGGTGTTGATTCTATCACATTTGGCAATAACAAGAAAGGCAAGGTTATTGGCTTGGGCAAGATTGCAATATCAAATGACATGAGTATCTCCAATGTGTTGCTAGTTGAAAGTTTGGATTTCAATCTTCTATCCGTGGCACAAATATGTGATCTAGGCTACAAATGCATCTTTGGGGTTGATGATGTGGAAGTTATTAGTGTAGATGGTTCAAATGTGGCATTCAAAGGCTTTAGATATGAGAATCTCTACCTAGTTGACTTCAATGCTAGAGAAACTTCTTTGACAACTTGCTTAGTCTCCAAATCAAGCATGGGTTGGCTTTGGCATAGAAGGCTTGGTCATGTTGGCATGAAACAATTGAAGAAGCTTACAACTCACAATCTTGTCAATGGTTTGAAAGATGTTGAATTTGAGAAGAATAAGCTTTGTAGTGCATGTCAAGCCGGGAAGCAAGTTGGAAGCTCACATCCAAAGAAGAGTACAATGAGCACATGCAAAGCATTTGAGTTGATGCATATGGATCTATTTGGACCAACAACATATACAAGCATAGGTGGCAACAAGTATGGATTTATCATAGTGGATGACTTCACAAGATTCACATGGGTATTCTTTCTTAGTGACAAAAGTGAAGTGTTTGACACCTTCAAAACATTTCTCACTAGAGTTCACAATGAGTTTGAGATTAGAATCAAGAAAGTGAGAAGTGACAATGGAAGTGAGTTCAAGAATACAAGAATTGAAGAACTTTGTGATCATTATGGTATTGGACATCAATTCTCGGCCAAGTACACTCCACAATCAAATGGCCTAGTTGAGAGGAAGAATAGAACATTACTTGATATGGCTAGATCAATGCTTCATGAGTACAATGTGAGTCAATCATTTTGGGATGAAGCAATCAATACCGCTTGCTACTACATCAATAGACTATATTGTCATCCATTGCTAGAGAAGACCCCATATGAGCTACTTCATGGAAGAAAGCCCAATATTTCTTACTTTAGGGTGTTTGGTTGCAAATGCTATATCTTGAAGAAAGGCACTAGATTGGGGAAGTTTGACAAGAGATGTGATGAGGGGTTCCTACTTGGTTATTCAACTACAAGCAAAGCTTATAGAGTTTGGAACAATTCAAGTGGCATTCTAGAAGAAGTCCATGATGTGCAATTTGATGAAACCAATGGGTCACAAGATGAAGAAGAAAATCTAGATGATATTGGTGGAACTCTATTAGTGGAAGCAATGAAGAACATGGACATTGGGGACATTAGAGCAAAGCAAGTAATTGATATTCAAGATGATGATAAAGATCAAGTGATCAATTCACCATTCAAGCTAGTTAGTGACTCTCAAGTGCAAGATCAAGGTGCTAGTTCTTCTCATCAAGATACATCAAGTGATCAACCAAGCTCAAGCAATCAAATGCAAGTACTCCAACCACAACATATTGCAAGAGATCACCCCATTGATAGTGTTATTGGTGATATTAGAAGTGGTGTGCAAACAAGATCAAGATTGGCTATGTTTTGTGAGCATGCATCATTTGTGTCAACCATAGAACTAAAGAAGATAGAAGAAGCTTTGAGGGATGCCGATTGGATCATGGCTATGCAAGAAGAGCTTAACAATTTCACAAGAAATGATGTTTGGGAGTTGGTAGAAAGGCCAAATGACTACAATGTGATTGGAACCAAGTGGGTGTTTAAAAACAAGCAAGATCAAGATGGCATTGTAGTGAGAAACAAAGCAAGACTAGTTGCTCAAGGTTACACTCAAGTAGAAGGTCTTGATTATGATGAGACATATACTCCCGTGGTAAGATTGGAGGCAATAAGGATTCTATTGGCTTATGCTTGTGCACACAACATCAAACTATATCAAATGGATGTCAAAAGTGCATTTCTCAATGGGATCATCAATGAGTTAGTCTTCGTTGAGCAACCGCCCGGATTTGAAGATGACAAGAAACCCAACCATGTGTACAAGTTGAAGAAGGCTTTATATGGCTTAAAGCAAGCACCTAGAGCATGGTATGAGAGGCTAAGGGATTTCCTTCTCTCTAAATGATTCAAGATGGGCAAGGCTGATACAACTCTATTCACCAAGAAGATTGGAAATGATCTATTCATAGTGCAAATATATGTTGATGACATCATCTTTGGATCAACCAATCAAGCTTATTGCGAAGAATTTGGTGCTATGATGGCCAAAGAGTTTGAAATGTCTATGATTGGTGAACTTAGCTACTTCCTTGGTCTTCAAGTAAAGCAATTGAAGAATGGGACATTTGTGAGTCAAGGGAAATACATAAGGGACATGTTGAAGAAGTTTGGAATGCAAGATGCAAAGCCAATTTCAACTCCAATGGGTACAAATGGCAATTTGGATAGTGATCTTGATGGCAATATGGTGAATCAAAAGGAATATCGGTCTTTGATTGGAAGTCTACTCTATGTCACTGCATCAAGGCCGGATGTCATGTTTAGTGTTTGCATGTGTGCTAGATATCAAGCCTCACCTAGAGAGAGTCATCTCACGGCCGCAAAGAGAATATTGAGGTACTTGAAGCAAACAAGAGATGTTGGACTATGGTATCCCAAGGGGTCAAAGTTTGAATTGATTGGATATTCGGACTCCGACTATGGGGGTTGCAAGATCAATAGAAAGAGCACAAGTGGCACATGTCAATTACTTGGAAGATCACTTGTGTCATGGTCCTCAAAGAAACAAAATAGTGTGGCAATCTCTACCGCCGAAGCCGAATATGTGAGTGCGGGGAGTTGTTGTGCACAATTGCTATGGATGAAATCAACTTTGAAGGATTATGGTCTCAACTTCAAGAATGTGCCATTGCTTTGTGATAATGAGAGTGCAATCAAGATGATACAAAACCCGGTTCAACATGGAAGAACAAAGCATATTGACATAAGACATCATTTCATTAGAGATCATCAACAAAAGGGAGATATTGCCATTGAAAGTGTTGGCACCGATGATCAACTTGCCGATATTCTCACTAAGCCACTTGATGAAAAGAGGTTTTGCAAGCTAAGAAATGAATTGAATATTCTTGATTTCTCAAACATGAGTTGAATGCACCCCACTCACTTATTGACATGCCTCTCCTTCGATATTGCAAGGTAAAAGTTGATTGACATGTCGTTCATCCTATGCTAAGGACTTGCTAGAGCATGTAGACATAATAAGTGGTATGCATGAGCATTCATGATAAATCAAATGAATTTGATGGATATATGTTACCACTATTGCCTCTTTGTTTGTTTTGATCTAGTGGTGGCATATGACATGTTTGTGAGCTTGCAAACCTAGTGTTGAATCTAGAAGATTTGCTATAAGTGTTTAATTCAACATAGGCAAGATAACCCTTATTATGAGGTGTGAAGAAGCTTGTCTTTGGTTCAAATCGAATTAAATATCTTTGGCAAGTGTTCTAGGTTGAACCAAATTTGATAAATTTAACCTACTCCATCGAACATTTTTCTTCTCTCCACAATTTGATCCTATTTTTTGGGTAAGTTGTTGACAAAGGGGGAGAGAAAAAGATGATTCAACATGATAAAGGGGTAAATAAAATTTTTGATGCACACAAGTAGGGGGAGCAAGCTCATAAACAAAGTTGTTGCATTTGTGTGTGCATTTTCATATGACTTGCTCATTGCACATGTATTTTAGATTCAATATACATGCTTGTGTGGTGCAATGCTAGTATAGAACTTGGATGATGAAATGATCTACTAGCATGCATAGGATTAGTTTTACATGTGGTATCTAGACTTACCTAAAGTTTTTACAAGTGGTCCAAGAACCTTTACATATAATGTTGATCTCACGGGGTTCTTGAGTTTTGATGGATGTCTAGTTACTTCATGATGCTAAGGATGGTGTAAAAGGCAACTCCGATTGGTATCACGCTTCAAAGGTCCATTTCTTACACCTTAGCATCATTTTGGTAGAATTACTCTCCCAACGCTTCTATCCATGCATATGTGCAAAGCTTTCAATCCAAACTCTATGCACATATGTAGGGGGAGCTAATGCTACCAAAACCGAGCTTGTGATAATTGTCCAAACTTTACTTATGAGCAAAATGATTGGACAAGTATGACAAGTTCAAAAACTTTTATTATCAAAATCATCTTTGTGAGGGTTGTCATCAATTACCAAAAAGGGGGAGATTGAAAGTCCCTAGTTTGGTTTTGGCTAATTGATGAAACCCAGGACTAACCTTTGTATCTAAGTGGATGATTTAGATAAAGGTGGTCATTGAATATGAGACATGACATTGACTCATGTGACCAAGATGGTGAAGACCAAGATAAGGCTTGGCTCGATGGACCGGTTGTGAAGGTGAAGGGCAAGTCGAGGCTTCGAAGCGAAGGACCATGCGATGGTGAAGCTTGAGCAAGACTTGGCGCCGACGGACCAATGCAACGGTGAAGAGCAAGTGAAGTCAAGGTCGATGGATCGAGATGGTCATGTGATGATATGAAGTGGATCATATCATTTGGAGAAACAAAATGGGCTCAAGGCAAAGGTATAACCATAGGGCCATTTTGTTTTACACTCAAGACACCATAGAGGGTGTGAGTGGTTTAGGATCGATAGCCGAACTATTAAGAGGGGAAATCTTATCGGTTATTCGACGCATGGGTGCCACTAGGTGAATTCATGAAGTGCATTGCATGTAGGGCCTAGTGAGCTAACTGGAAAACCTTTGAAAAATGATTGAGAAAAAGCTAACACACAAGCACATGGAGATGTACACTTGATGGTGTTGGCACATTTGCAAAGGTGGCGTTGGTCGCGCTGTGGTTTGCGGGAAGAGAGGGGTTTGGGTTCCTCTCTCCCTCCCGCCGAGCGTGCGAGCGCGGGATTCAGGTGATTTCGGGGAAATAAAATGCCTATTTTCCATTGCGCCGGAAGTCGGAAAAGAAACGGAGGCGAACGCGGTCACAGAGGTGACCGGACGCTGCACCGGACGCGGTCAGTTTCGACCGGCGCGTCCGGTCAGTACAGCGTCGGGGTCAGGCGCGCGAGCTAGGGTTTGCCACCGGCGCGTCCGGTGACCCACGGGACCGGCGCGTCCGGTCTGGCGAACAGCGAGTCACGAAGTCGTCGGACGCGGTTCGCGTCCGGTCACACATCATCGGACGCGTCCGGTGGTCCAGGGAGCTTACTGGACTCGCACCGGACGCGGGTACTGTGGCGTCCGGTGGTTGCGAGGAGCGCGTCCGGTCATGTCTTCGCGCGCGCGGGTTCTGTGCGCACCAGCGCGTCCGGTGGTTCGCAGCAACGCGTCCGGTCGCTCGTTTGACCGTTGGCGGGCAGTGACCGTTGGAGGATCTAACGGACGAATTTGAATTCAGAGGACACGTGGACGTAGCAGAGGCACCGGACGCGGTTGAGCGCGTCCGGTCAGTTACCACCGGCGCGTCCGGTGGTCCCGCGAAAATCGTGAGTGGAGTTGTAACGGCTCTATTTGGATGGGATGCTTATAAATACTTGTTGGCCGGCCCTTGGGGAGGTCTCTTGGCATTTCTAACACTCTTGTGCATCCTTTGAGCTAGAACTACTCCTCCCACTCATCTCCCTTGCTTGATTGCAAATCAAAAGTGAGATTGAGTGATCCCAAAGTGCATTGCATAGCTTGAGGGCATCTAGTGGCACTTGTGGGTGGTTTAGCCGGTGGATTTCTTGTTACTCTTGGAGAGTACCGCTCCTAGCCGGCTTGGAGTTTGTTGGAGGCGTTGGCAAGAGAAGGTGATTGTTCTTGGCCACCTCCGGTTTATTGTGAGAGGTTCTTGTGCTTTCCTCGGCGGGACGCCAAAAGCAACTCTAGTGGAATCCGCGTGTCATTGAGTTACCTCACTTGAGAGTGGTGTCTTGCGGTGCCTTGCGGGGCGTGCCTTGAGGGGCAAGTGACTTGAGGGTCATACCGGGGAACCATCTAGGTGTTGGTCGACACAACCGGTGACGTAGCTTGTCGGTGCACAAGTGAACACCGGGTGAACAAATATTGTGTCTCTTGTCTCCCGGTGATTGATCTTCATATTGTGTTGTTGTCAATATTGATTGATTGTATATCATCTTGGTGATTGGCAACATCTTCACTTCACCGTCGGTATAACAATCACAATCCTCTCTCTTGCTTTTACATTCACTAGTTTATCTTGTGTAGCTCTAGTAGTAGCTTTGCTAGTAGTGTTATTAGCTTGTTCACTAGTGTTTCCTTAGTGACATAGCTCTTGTGTGAACTAGAGATCTTAATCTACTAGACTTGTGGATAGGAGGCTTGCATCACAACCTTTGGCTAAGCAAAACTCGCTTTACGCCGTTTGTTGTTCTAACAAGTTTGCTTAGTGGTACTTGTAGAATTTTTTAATAGGCTATTCACCCCCCTCTAGCCATCTAGGACCTTACAGCTTGGCGTAGGCGGTCTGTCGAAGCGTGATCCCAGAGTCATCCTGGTGCACCTTGATCCCTAAGTAGAAAGAGAGAGGCCCCAGATCACTCATCTGGAAGGTGGCCTTCATCTCTTCCTTGAATGTCGTCACCTCCGCATCCTTGGTGCCGGTGATCACCAAGTCATCGACGTAGACACCCACCAGCAGGGCCTTTCCTTCGCTGCCCCACCGGTAGATGACCGCCTCGTGCGGGCTTTGCTCAAAGCCCATCCCCTTTAGTGTGGAATCCAGTTTGGCATTCCACACCCTCGGTGCCTGCCGCAAGCCATAGAGGGCCTTGCGCAGGCGGAGCACCTTGCCCTCCTTGCCGGGAATCGTAAATCCCGGCGGCTAATGCACGTAGACCTCCTCCTTCAAGTCGCCGTTAAGGAACGCCGACTTGACATCCATGTGATGGACACGCCAGCCCTCCTGGGCAGCTAGCGCAAGGAGGAGTCGCACGGACTCCATCCATGCAACGGGCGCGAAGGTGTCGTCAAAGTCGATTCCTTCTTGCTGGACGAAGCCGCGTGCCACCAGACGCGCCTTGTGCTTGATCACCTCTCCGGTCTCGTCCTTCTTGAGCTTGAAGACCCACTTGAGGGAGATGGCGTGGTGGCCGGCTAGAAGATCATCCAGCTCCCACGTCTTGTTCCGCTCGACGGTGTCCATCTCCATCTGCATCGCGGCACGCCATGCCGCGTCCCTCTCCGCCTCGCCGAAGGAACGAGGCTCGCCATCGTCCTGTGCGAGGTGCAGCTCTGCCTCAAAGTTGTGCTGCGCCAGTCCAGGGACCGGCTGCTCGCCAAGGAGGTTGTCCACGGTACGGTAACACAGAGGCTCGCCGCCGTGGTAGGCGTCGATGCGATCCTCGTCGTTGGACAGCGGAGTGGCGAACTCCACTATGCGCTGCTCGTCGTGGGCCAAAGCTGCCGGTGCCAAGCCTGAAGAGGTAGGGTCCGGTGTAAGAGAGCGAGGCGTGGCCGGCGGTGCTGGTGGTGGACTCGCCGGAGCCTGTGGACTTGCCGGAGCTGCTGGTGGTGGTGGTGGACTCGCCGGAGGTGGTGGCGAACGAGGTGGTGGGGTAGGCGAGCTCGGTGAGGACGAGCTGCTAGCTCCCCCCGCCTCCTTGAAGTGGATGTAGTCGACGACGAAATCGCTGGTCGTCGGAGTCGAGCCGTCATCCACCATCTTGCCCCACGTCCAGCTTCGCCACTCGTCGAACACGACGTCACGCGTGATGCGCACGCGTCGTGTCGCAGGGTCGAGGACGCGGTAGGCCTTGGCGCCCTCCGCGTAGCCGATGAAGACCCCTGGCGTGCTCCGGTCATTGAGCTTGCCGACGTGGTTGAGCTCCTTGACGAAGGCTAGGCAGCTGAAGACGCGAAGGTGGCTCACTGCGGGCTTGCGCCCGTGCCAGGTCTCGTATGGCGTCTTGCCGTCGAGGGCCTTGGTGGGGGAGCGGTTGAGCAAGTGGACGCCAGTCATCACCTCCTCACCCCAGTAGATCGTCGGCATCCCTCTCTGCTTGAGGAGGGCACGGGCGGTGGCCACCACTGTCTGGTTGCGGTGCTCGACGATGTCGTTCTGCTGCGGAGTGTACGGCACAGAGAAGTGGCGGTGGATCCCCTCATCGGCGTAGTACGCCGCGAACTCGACCGCCGTGAACTCGCCACCGTTGTCCGTGCGTAGGACCCGAAGCTTGCGACCGCACTCCGCCTCCGCAGCAGCTTGAAGGCGCTTGATGGTGTCCGCTGCGGCTGCCTTGGCATCGAGCAGGACAGCCCACATGTAGCGGGACATGTCGTCGACGAGGAGGAAGTAGCACCGGCCTCCAGGTGTAGCTGGTGTCACGGGACCACAGAGGTCACCGTGTAGGAGCTCCAGCTTCTCCTTGGCACGGAAGCTCACCTGGCGAGGGAAGGGGAGCCGTCGCAGCTTGGTGAGGACGCAGGTGTCGTAGAACTGCTCCACGTGGTCGACGTGCGGCATGCCCCGCACCATCTCCTTGCTGCCGAGCTGCCTTAGGACCTCAAAGTTGAGGAGCCCAAAGCGCTCGTGCCACCTCCAAGCGTCGTCGTCACGGAGGGCTGCAAGACAAAGAGGTTGTGCCACCTGTGCGTGAAGGACGTAGAGGCGGTTGCTCCTGTTGACCTTGACCAGGAGCCGATGTCGATGATCCCAGATGCGCAGCACCCCGTGCTCGATCTCCACGCGCGATCCGTTCTCATCCAGCTGTCCCAAGCTGATGATGGAGTTCCTCAATGCGGGGATGTAGTAGACACCGGTGAGCAGCCTGTGCTCGCCAGTCTTGGCGACGAAAACGACAGAGCCGACACCCTTGATCTCCACAGCGGAGGCGTCGCCGAACTTGGCAGTGCCTCGAACGCCTAAGTCGAGCTCGGAGAAGAACTCCCGCCGCCCGGTCATGTGGTGGGTGGCGCCGGTGTCAAGGCACCACCCGTCGATCTTGTCGTTGCCGGAGCTGTCGTCGAGGAGGGCGTGTGCTTTTGGCTCGTCAAGGTGGAGGAGAGCCATTACGGCCGGTGCCGCTGGCGATAGTTCGATGCTCGTATGAGCAATGAACAGAGCCGGCTGCTCCTCCTCCTCTGCCTGCGCGACGTGGGCCTGGTCGCGTCATGGCTGTCGACAATCCTTGGCCCAATGACCAAGCTTGCCGCAGTTGTAGCAAGGGTCGTCTCGTGCCGGCTTTTGCTTGCCGGCGGCGCCGCCCTGGGCGTCTCCACGATCATCACCCTCGGCACGTCCTCGCGCCCCTATCTGGGCGTCTTTGCGCGGCTTGCCATGCTTGCCACGCTTGCGGCCGCCTGTCGTGGAAGAAGGCTCCCCCTTCTTTCTGTCACCTTGGCCGGCAGCCCCCTGCTCCCGAGTGAGGAGGAGCTTCCCATCAATGGTGACGGGTCCCGAGAGGCGCTGTGGCTCATCGCTGTCAACGACCTTGAGGCGGCCCAACGCCTCCTCGATCGCCATCGTGGAGAGGTCCAGCAGAGACTCGATTGAGCGAGCCATCTGCTTGTACTTCTAGGGGACGCAGCGGAAGAGCTTCTCAACAGCTCTCTCCTCGTCGTAGGTGTCGTCGCCGAACTGCACCAACTTCTGCAACAGAGTGTTGAGACGGAGAGCAAAGTCATCAACGTCCTCACTTGGCTTGAAGGTCAGGTTCTCCCACTCCTTGCGAAGTGCTTGCAGTGTGAACTTGCGGGCGCGGTCGCTGCCGATGCGTGCCGCAGCGATGGTGTCCCAGGCCTCCTTGGCAGTCCGCTTGCTGGTAAGCGAAAACTGCATCTCGGGCGGGACTGCAGCAATGAGAGCATCCAGCGCCCGTCGATCTTGGTCGTAGTCTACGTCGCCGTACCGGACTGCATCCCACATATGTCGCACCTGGAGCCTTACCCTCATCACCGCAGCCCACTCAATGTAGTTGGTCTTGGTGAGGGTAGGCCACCCGCCGTCGGGGCCGACGTCCCTGACGACAGCCTGGTACTCGTGGTGACCACGGTACCGAAACAGAGAGAGAGAGCCGCGCTGCCTGTGAAGGCCGCGCTCTCCGTCGACCCGTCCGCCGCCGCCATACGCGCCTCCTCCAGGAGCGCCATCGCCGTGCGCGCCTCCTTCAGGAGTGCCGCCGGCGTGTCTGCGCCTGTCTGGGCTGCCGCCGCGCTCGTGGGCGTACGCGATTGCCCAATACGCCGCCCGCCCTCGCGATGCCTCCCTTTCCAGCAGCTCGAGGTCCGCGTCGGCGCTGTCATCAGCAGCGATGGAGTTGCTGTTGCTGCCCAATGCTGCTGCGGCGTCTGTTGCCGCTCGCTCGCGCTTCTCTGCAGCGGCGAGGTCGGCCTCCTGTTGACGCCGCGTGCTCGAGGCGACCGAGCCCTGAGACTGTCCTGCGGACATGGTGCGCTATCGAGGGTGCTGCTGTGTGGAGAGCAGGGGCAGCCGGAGCTGCTGTTACCGGCTGGGGCTGCTGCGAGGCCAGGGAAGGAGATGAGCAGGAGATGCTCAGGCTACAGGATAGTACGGCTCTAATACCACTTGTTAGTCGCTGGATTCTCACTCTTGGTAGTAGCAGAATCCTTACTCTCATCGAGAGAGGATGACACTAGGAGTTGAGATAATTTTCTGGTTTATTTTTCACACAAACTCATACAATATCATACCAACCTGAGGGGTTGGGGATACATATTTATAGGGCTGCTAGCCAGCCAAGCATATGCTAAGATGCTGCTAAGATGCTAGTTTAAGATGCTGTCCTAGATGCTAGTCAAGATGTTGTCCTAAGATACCGATGCTGTCCTAAGATGCCTGTCCTAAGATGTTGTCCTAAGATGCTAACTGCTGTCCTAAAAGTAGTCAATGATGTTGTTACAAGGACACAAGGACCATGTGTTGCAGTCCCACAAAGACCAGCCACACACACTTATTTCTATCAGACTGTACGTCACTTATGACCCTAGTATGAACGTCGCTGATGACAAGGTTGACCTTAGTATGATGCCCCTAGTATGAACGTAGCTGATGACAAGGTAGACCTTAGTATGATGCCCGTGCCGCGTCTGAATCGACGTCGCAGCTGCTAGGAAGTCTAGCAGCAGAGGAATAGGTATATGGTATATCGCTTCCAGGGAAAATCAAACATGCCGAAACAGGGTAAATCGCTTCCAGGGACAAGGATAATACGATTCACACTGGCAAAAAGATAATACGATTCACACACAATTAACAGGCCTTCCAACTGAGAATATCACGACATGAGGATGAAGGGGTAAATATCCTTTGATAACCTAACAAACAGAATTTGGAAAGAAACACAGAAACCTTTTGGTTTAAGGCCAGTGTTGCGTGAAAAGAAAAACTTAGGTCAGGGGGAGGTACAGCTCAGACAGCATCAGTATTGGAGAACAGCACACAGGATTCACATCTTAGTCTGAAATGCTTCCTAAATAGAGCTCGAAGGGGGCCGAGTGAGGGCGACAGGAGCTTTCCCTTGAGGTGGCTTATATACTCTGCATCTGGGAGAAAGAGATCCGGATGGTGTTACCCTCGAGCGTGCTGGCATGCTTCGACACGAGGGCCTCAGTCGCCTCCTCTTCAGTCTCAAACAAAACGAGAGCCTGCCTCTTGCCATTCACCTCGAATAGCTTTGTGTTGAGAACAGTGCCGTGCTCAGACACATGGTTCAGGATTGCTTCCTCAGAGATCTCTTGGGGGAGGGCAGAAATGTGGATCATCTTCGTTGGAGAGCAGCAATGTCGGTAGTTCTTGACCACGTTGCTGTTGAACCGGTTTAGGCTTGAGTTTAAGTAGTCGTGGGCGTCTGGGGCAGGTGTGATGTTAGGGTACTTTGAGTAGTTAACTTCCAGTTTCTTCCCAAATAGTATAGCCCCCTGCAAAGAGATAAATATCGTCAACTGCAAAGAGATAGGAATGCAACTGAGAACGCATATATCAGTGGATATGAGTGTACCTTCAAATAATGCACAGCTAGCTCAGCCTGCAACCCATCAGCCATCTCAACAAGGGCATGATCTGGTTTGTTCCGCAGTATCTTGATTCTTACTATGTTTCCATACAAGGAAAACAGATTGAAAAGCTTATCCTCATCAATTTTCTGCAAAGAACATGGAATGATCCAGGTAGTGAGTTTTAAGCTTATCCTCATCTGTCTATTAAGGAAATAAAAAGCTTAACAGCAAAGAGACTCACGAAACAGCAAATACTATTCGAAAGACTAACGGATTTTTAACACAAACAAGTAGGAAACAATCCCTGAAAATATTCAAAACAGCGCAAGACTTACATCAGTATTCAGATTACTGACTATGAGTGTGCACCGTTCATTGGTACCAGTCACTCCATGAGGTAAAGATCCACCAAATGCAGCCGCAATCATTGCAGCCCTCCCCATCTAGCATTGCAAAAGCTTTGTATGAGTATTCACATGCATTAGACAAGACACAACAAATGTGAACATATTCAACAATTTTATGCTAAAAATTACAGCATTGCATAATCCATTCAGACACCAACCTGTGCAAACGAAGCTGCAAATAAAAAAGAAAGAAAGGCAAATCAGATTTTGTGCAAATATCAGGTATTGTATAATAATTATCCAAAAGTAATGGAAGCTTCAGTGTGCTACCTCCAGCTTGTTGGAAGGCATAGAGATTAGCTGGATCAGGATAACCTTGCTGCTCCATTATTAAGTTTGAAAAAGTAGAAAACAACACAGTTAGCTTTACAGAATCAAAATGGTCCAGGCAAAAAGTGTAAGCACAAGTATCAACCACCAACCTGAGGGGCCCTTGGACGTTGTTCTGTAGGCAATGATGGATTTGTGAAATCTCTGAGTAAGGAAAAAGGAACTAAGAAAATAAAATTCATCACAGAAGAAAGATACCGCTAAATTAAGTGGCATGTGAACTTTGCAAGATGGAACAATTATCTAAAGGTAACTGGCGTTAAGACACATGGCTACATCTGGCAGGAATGAAAAAGCCAATATTACCTAGATCGGTCGTTGTTGTAGTGGACTTGCAGTTCACTGAGACTGGATATTCGATAAAAGGAAACAAGAAGAAATTATTATAGAAAGTGAGACCAAATTTAAAATGTGATAGGTTATAGCTCGTACTTTGAATATTGAATGTCTAGCTGGCAGCAACCATCATATATGTTCCTTCCCTGGGATATTTTTGTTTGTGTAAGAATAAAGTGATGCCGGATATACATGCACAGTAAGGACATTAGCTGAACAATGTAAATATTATTACATGCAAAGAACCAAATGCTTCCACAGCTTCTTGGCGCGAGTGAAACTGAATAAGAGCTTGAAAACCTGCATCAGTTAAACAAAGAATAAAGAACCTTAAAGATCACAAATTGGTGTAGATGGTTAAGTTTGTAAACACTTTTGGCTCAAAAATCATTCGAATTTGTAACCAGACAGCAAGTTTTGGATGTACGAGCTGTACCAGTCATTTGCAAGCACATCTATCTAAAACTTATAATTAATAGCTATGTTACAGCACATAATGTTGGTAGCGGTTAAAGCTGTTGTTACAGCTTACTTTTTGAAACAGGGTACAGCCCAGTGAACCCACATTTAATACATATAAAGCTCATATCAATTGCTAAATCCACCTTGCCATTCACAAGCAATCAGTAAGGGAATCAGAAAATGTATACCAGGTGCACGTGTGCGTGGTGAAAGAGAGAGAGAGCAGGAAAATCTAACCAGCTGACTTTTGAAATGTGACAATCTTCTCCACAAATCCATAAGCTTTGAATACTTGATGTAGAACCTCCACCGTTATAGGATAGATCATGTGGTGGATAGTAACTAAGAGGATTCGGTTGGGTTCAGACTCCTGAGGCCAAGCAGCAACAAGCACCGAGACAGAAAAGAGGAGATAGAAAGAAAAGAATAAATAGGGAGGAATGTGTATAACTAGTTGGAAAATAAGAGACAGCAGATATGCGATACAATCTAACTCTATCTACAAGTGGAGGTAGAAAGATATAAAATACAGCTAAACATACTTTTACACTTTTCTAACAATTAGTTGAACATGCCAATAATTTTTATAGAGATCTAGTTTTACCGCTGCTACATCATATGCCAACTTTTAAGAACCTTCTCCCATCCTAGCCAAGTAGCCATCATCACAAAATTAATATCCAAGCACAATTTTGTTAGGAAATGGATTGCTGATAATGGAGGGAACTACAAAGGCTACTTCAATTAAAAACAAACCAAGCCAACCCACCCCCCTTAACCCAAAAAAAAATTGTAGGCATGCCGGCAACTAAACCAATACCATGGAGTCTCGGAAAGGGTAAACGGGTGTTTTGCAGAAACATATTAAAAAAAGTCAACACTACATAAACCAAAAATACGCTCTCACATAAATAGTGGACCTAATAAGAAATTTGATTTTTTTTTGTGTTAAGTCAATGCACTATTGTTTTCATGCCTACATGTCCGATGTGGTTAATTGATTATCATACAACTTAATGCCAACAAAGGTCAATAAGAAAATAAAACAAAACATGATGCACTAAAATTCATCAGTTACATACACGGCCTATAGCATAAATCTAAGATGCATCAGTCACAACCAGGGCCTATGCATAATATTGGTGGTTTAGACTATATTAGGAAATATAATAATAAACTAGTCATACAAGTACATAATTGTGGCATACCTGATCAGAATTCCTTCCATGAGAGCTCTGGTCTGTCGTAAGCTCTTGGTGAGATGAGAACTGCATGTATACATTCCTTCCCCTAAAATGTAAAACATGATGCGCAAAATTGATAAATCACATATAGGATGGGATGTTAAACTCAATTGTTGAAAAGAGGCTATACTTAAGTTCAACACTTGTCGCAACAGAAAGCCCAAAAAATATATCATCAGTATCCGTAAATTTACACACATTATCTACCAGGCATATGGCTTTGCTACTTGGCAGCTTACATTGTAATACATGTATGGATATCTCTTCTGGAGCCCTTGGCATCTATAAAGCATTGCAGCCAATATGCATAGACTACATTACCTTATGCTAGGTTGAACAGAAGTGTAATATTGCAGCGCACTCACGGAAGCATGTATGTCTTCCATCTGCAAAAGAGCCTGAGGCTCGAAACAACCACAAGTAAGCAATACCTATAGTCAATCTACTCAGTCAAGTGCTGGAAAGAAGAAATAACCCACTTGGTTCTTGGCACGCAACATGACGATCTTGGACACCACGCCGAACGGCTGCAGCAGCTGAAGGAGATCAGACTGCAAACAACAGCAGGGTGGGGGAATATAACCAATAAAAAATCAAATCTTTCGCATTAACCAAACAATCCATTCAAATTTGATCCCAAAAAGAACAAAACCCAAAAGATTCAAGATTCCCCCTTAACTGATCCCCTACATACCTCGGCAATCTCGTGCCCGACGTTGCGGATATGGATTACCTTGGACGGCTCCGACATCCTCCCGCACTGTAACACAGGCAGCAGCCAATAATCACTACGAAATTGGTCGGATGAAAGGTCCCGAACCAATCGAGGAAACAGAGAGAAGAGAGATCTAGAGCCAAAGCTCCAATCTTCGGGCAAGAAACGTTACCTCGTTGAGGGTTTAAGAGGGAGAGAGATCTAGGGTTTTGCCGTCGACTGCCCCTGCGGAAAAGAGAGAGAGAGAAAGAGAGAAAGAGAGAGAGGGGGCGGGGGGTGGGAGGGGTGGGTGGACGCGTAGTAGTAGCTGCGCATATAGGGGTTTCTGTTTGTCTTCTGGATTCGGCCGGGAAAGGATAGTGACGCCTTCTATCCTGACTCCGAGTCAGGCGAGCGCTTGATTTGCGCAGACCATCTTCATGGTCATGGCTACCGGCACATAAAAAATGTCTTTTTCACGAGAGAAAACTCCCTATTTAATACTAAAAAAATCTGTGTTCCTTTATTTGACACTAAAAATTAAAAATTCCTTATTTAACATCGGTTATAAGAGTATATTTATGCCTTATTTAACACTTTCGTTAGTTTGCAGGTAAACATTAACTGGACAATAAAAATAGTATTTTGACTACGTCAATATTTTTCTCGGTCATTTTATTGTAAAACATACGGAACTCTATCGTAGAGGTGGGATTTGGGCCGGACCGGGCTAGCACGGCAGTTCGTGCCGCTCCTTCGAGTCGTGCTGGCCTAAGTACGACCCTCAAAATATCTCTGCTAATTTTTCTTTTTCGCTCTTGATATGAAACTAGCAAAGATGCCCGTGTGTTACAACAGAAGGAAAAAAACTATCAAACGTTAATAGCAAACGAGGGTAGAATTTTATATATGTATTTATGATTTACCCTTTCTATAAATTTTAAAAGCTCTAATTTATCTTATGATGACCACATTACGTGCATTAGGCGTGTATCGTTGGTGTAGATGCGGAGCCGGCCATGATGACATCCAGACTCGTCTTTTCGGTGAGATAGTGTTGTTGATATAGATGTTGAGCTATTATGGATGGCGTCCGGGCTCACCTCCTTGATGCGGCAGCATATTAATGCCAACAAAGAGTTAAATGGAAAACTCACTTGAGTTGAGTTTTCGCATACTAGCCATCGTTGATGATTGTATAGATACATTTATTTAGACCAGATTAGACAATAAACTATTTAAATTTTCTACTCACATTTTGATTAGGTGAATCATATGTTAATCTAGGTTTCAATAATTTCTAATCAAAATTTTGTTAACAACTTGATAGTAGAAAAAAATCGTAAAGAAAAATCAGGGTTCAAAGATTCATAATAATTATTCTTAAAAAAAATCAATCAAAAAACCACCTATGAGAATAATGGATGCAACAAAAAAAAAGAAATCGGATGGAACGCCAACAAAAAATCGAACGAAAGGAAATTTATATGGCAGAAGTTTTACCTAATAAATATAAAGGTATTATTGTAACATATGACATGTTGTAGTGTGGTGGTAGGCATTTTGTTTATCAATCCTAGTGCCCAGGTTTCGAATCTCACCGGTGGCATATTTTTTGGCTACCGAAAATTATTTGGACCACAGGTTAGAGTGGGCCATTGGGCTGGCTAAATTGGGCGCGAGAAAGCTCAAACCACCTGGTAGACAGAAATCTATGGTGGAAACTAAAAAGTGTACAGAAATTTTCACAATTTATTATTAAGTATAGATATGTGTGTGTATACATCCCGTGTGTACTATTTTAATGAAAGTTTTAGTGATTTTCATAATCTATTCAAGAATTAGATGAAAGTTAGTGTAATAAATGCTAGAAAATTGCAGTATAGAGTTAGAAGTGTCTGCGCGCTATTTTTCGTGACGTGTCAGCCCAAGCACGGCCCAAAACGCGGGTCGAACCATGTAGTGCGCCGTGCCGAGATCCTGAGTATGGCACGACTCTCGTGTTTGTGTCGTGCCGGCATGGCCCAAAATATTTCATGTCGTACCGTGCTTCGAGTTGTGCCAAAAAACCATGTCGTGCTTTTTGATCATGCTAAAAGACTATGCCATGACTTGCCATCAAATGGCACGGCCTAAATCCCACCTCTACCTACGAGGAAAGGACAAGAAAAAATCCTAATTCTAGTCTATTTGTATTAGACCTAAGTAAATTGAGTGTGGCTCGAGCTCAACAGATTTTTGCCCATCTAAGAACCTTAGTGGACAAGGCTTGGGCACGGATCCCACTTCAAAAAAAATTTCCTTAACCCAGCCTGGTCCGAAATATTATTTTTAGCTATTTTACATTATATAAAATGCATGGGCGGCCCGCTAGGCCCAGGCCTAGCCCAGAAAATTAGACCCGACCGGTCAGTGGGACAGTCATGGCGGGACCTTTTTGGCCTGAAATAACCGTCGGCCCAGCCCAAACCTGGCCGGTCACAAACACTCGGATCTAGTTTGTATGTAGGCTCTTACCAGACTCTTAGGCTTTGGCAAGACTATATACATGAGAGCTCTATGTTATAATCATTAATATTCAGAGTAATAAAGAATAGTCTCCATATCTCTTGCGTCTATGTGTTATATACCTTCTGACATCGTGTTTTACAACACATTATTAGCACGACAAGCTCTACGTCGACACCGCCATTGAATCCACCACTGATCTTTGACGCTAACACTCGTTTCGACGTCCTTACCGTGACTACTTCGACAACATCGACTTCCGATGTTGCTAGCGAAACGAATCTGCTATCTCTACTTGCAACTAATCTGCATTGCATCCTCATACACCGTTGTTGTCAAGCAGACAATCCGGGAGAGTAGACACTTAGAAAATTTCAAGATGTTCTTGTGGACAGTTCCAATCGCACCGTCTGTGTTCCCGTAGGTCTAGTTGTTTACACTTTACACATATACGTTATATACTATTGTATACTTTGCAGTCCATATGTTATACACTATTGCAAAGCATATCATATACCCTAGTCATATCAAGGTACTCATTTTGCGTCATGCATTCAATAGGTGATGAAGTTCCAGAAGGGGTGCTATCCGAGACACCTAAGTATCTCTTAACTTTTTTTTGCAGTTTACCTATTGTGTTGCTATGTTACTGTATGGCTAGAATTCCTACAATTACCTATTTGAGTTTTCATCCTTGTGATTGATCCAATACCTTTTTACATTGCTTGTTTACTTTTGTTACCATATAATTCATGCTTAATTTGCTTAGACGGTAGAGGTCGATCGAGAAGGTGATGGTTTTCTCATCTCTCACGCGTGTAGGGCATGTTTGTACACTAAGCAACACGTATTAGAGATATGATGTAAAACTTGATCAAGACGATGAGAATGAATCGAGCACTAGCGAAGGGTTGGGCCATGGCAAGACGGACGAGGTCTTGAATGGTGTAGCTCATGGGGTAGCTAGAATAAGCTAGTACCTCAGCCCATGGTCAAACCGTTCATGGGCACCCTTGGCCAGACTTGGAAAATGTTGAGACATCGAGGCATCCTTATATATCGATAGGTCGTATAGGCGATATCTCTTGTTTTTGGTGGGGTCAATGTGTACTCCTCTGCTGGGTTTTGAATTTTATGATACTAGCAAACGTGTCCGTGCGTTGCAACGGGAGAACAAGCTATCAAATATTCATGGAGATCGAGAACCGAAATGATACATATTTACGTTTCACTCTTTCTATAAAATTTTAAAGCTATAGTTTATTAATTTTGTGATGACTTTGACATTTATAATATAAGCTAATTTTATATCATCACTTTAATATTACACTAGGACGTTTACGTGCGTAGGTATAGAAATACCTTAGGATATAGTTCCATATGTAGTGCTTTGAGAAATGAGAAAATACCTTGTATTTTGGGAGAGAGTTTCAGATACACATGATGCATTCCATTCCTATGCAAGCGTTGTTTATATTTTTTATTTATTTCCTTCATTCAATGCTTCAACTTCAGCCTTAATTTTTTTTAAGAACCAACGTGCAATACATGGATTATGTGCACCGTGCTAGAGCTGGAGTCCTCTACACGTGTGCGTGCCAGCTGGGCCTGCTGTCCCAGTACTATTGCTATCATGTCCTTGTGCGGCCATACACATTATTAGAGTCTCCACGCATGTATCGTATTTGCATATGCCAAAAACAATGTTACAACGAGCGCAAGGGATATGGACTCTAGGTGAATGTGATAGAACTGAATACAGGAGGGGGTAGGCCAGACAAACAAACGACAAAACACAAAAAGGGCCAAAACCCGAAACTCTTCATGGTTTGATATTATGATAAGCTTTGTCTGATTTCTACTTTTATTCTTTTCTATTTGAATTAGGATTCATACTCATGTTGTGCAGGAAGGAGAGGATCTATTTGGATTAGTATTCGTAGCTATCTAGGACTCCAGGTTACCTTATCTATGTGCATATATGTCATATATAATACGGGAGGCTTTTAGACAATTTTCACGTTTATATAGAGTTAGTTAGGGATGGCCGGACAAAAAAATAGGTGAAGAGAAATTTTGCCTCTTTATTATTAGGTATAGATATAAGTTCTATATATGCTCTAGAAACGGAAAAGACTAGGATCAAGCTCCAATTACTAATTCTTTGCATATACTTAAACATGCTTCGCTAGCCTAGTTGTTAAGATCACATTTTCATTCATGTACAAAATGCTTTTATGCAAAACCAAATATTATCCTTGCTAACAACCAAATGCATGATCCTTATAGCTGTATTGGGTAAGTCCTTTTGAGTACAATCGAGTCCTCACCTTGTAATTGTTTGAGCCTTGCAGGTACCCTCACTCCAACATATGTTTTGTTCTACGCACTTGAGTCCTCTGAGGACCAAGAGTTGTAGAGAATGTCGTGTTTGCGTAAAATGCATGGAGAGTGGCACATCCATGTGTTGTATGAAAAACTTATGTTGTTTTCACTAAAAGACTTCCGCTCGTACTATGTGATATTGGTGTAATGAACTAAGTGCAATAAACAAAGGGTGCTATAGGCATCAACCAAGCTAGCACAGAAGGTCTCATCTAAGGCTCACACATAAAGATTAGGCTTGAAGTTTTATTGCATTAGATTCTTACATTGTATAGAAAAGAATCATAGGGTCCTAGAGGGTTAAGTAGAGTTGTCAGAGAGCGACAATCACTTGTACTCTTTTGAAGTTGTGCTTATAGAATTTGTGGTAAGTGTTGAGAAAATCCTAATCTCTTGTTGTGATTGTTTTAATGTCGTAATCTAGGGTTTTCTACGCGATTCTACTACATTGTTAATATATGGTGCAAGTTTGTGTCATACTCACAATATCTTTTCGAAGATCTGAGGACTGTTATGCACAACTACGGGTACCAGATTCTAAAGAATCAAACACCGAGACATTGTTTACACTTAATATGTTGGATTAGATTGTGCTACGTAAAATCTAATGCAAGCTAAGACCATACAAGTAACCAATTAATCTAAATAACTATCTTGCAGGTTATAATACCGATCGACATTTGGAGCTTCCACGCATGCAAACACATTAAGTATTTGAGTGCCACCTATCTATTCTATGATATATGCCTCTATACATATCTTAATCTGCAAATCGATCCTAACTTACATACGCCTATGAGCTAATTGCACCGATCGTCTCGCCGCCTTACTCGCCTCTGCATCGACGGCGATCACCTCGTCGGCCGCGCTCTTTTTTTCTCCTTCTTCCTGTCGCCCTCCGGTGGATCACGATCCGCGTGGCCCTCGCCGCCACCGGCCGCCGTCAGCCGACTCGGCTCCGTGTCCCTGTAAATATCCGCCAGTAACCGGAACCTCGGCCTCTTCCTCGCCTCCCCGCGGACGATGCCGCCGTCACGATCCTTCTTCCCCGCGGGACACCGTCCAGCGGCGGCGGTCCTCCGACGACAACTCTCCACCACTACAACCTTCTCCTTCTCCACCACGTCGGCCACCGTGCCGCTGCACGCCGCGAAGCTGTCCACGCCCTTGATTTCCGACTCGCCGCCGGCGCTGCCATCATCCTTCCCGGCGGCAGGAATCCTCCCGACGCTCCTCCTGCGGCGGCTCTCCACCGCCGCCTCCTTCTCCTTCCTGCCGCACTTGACGCTGTCCGCGCTCCTGCTCTCCGACCCGGCGTCGTTGTCGCCGGCGGCAGCGCCGTCGCCTCCGCTCAGCTGGATGAGCTGCTCCGCGGCTTCCAGGTCGAGCTGGTCCGTGCCTGCCGGCGCCACCGAACAAGACCCGGCCATAGGCTGGACCACCGCCTCCGGGAACATAGCCGCCCGCCCGCCGACGACCGGAGACGAGGAGAGGACGATGACGAGGAGAGGACGGAGGTCGATCGAGGCGCAGCTAGCGGTCGTAAAATAGCGTGAGGCCGGTGCGCGCGGCTTTGGACGCTGTGCGTGCTAATATAGGAGGCGACGGCGTGTTGAGAGGGAGGTGCCGAGGAAAGACTCGGAAGGTAGCACGAAGCAGACGCGGCCTTCCCAGATTTTGAGGCTTTGCTTGGATTGGCGCCTCCTTGGACTCGTGCGTTTGGCCCGGCTAAATTTAGAAGCCTTCGCTGCTGCGACACCTTTGAGAGTTTGAGGTCGACTTGGACCCCTTCCACGCAAATCACTACTAAGTACTAACACACGGTCCTTTGTGGAGTTTGTCTGAAAATGAATAATTTTTTTTACTGTTGTATAACAATGTTGAAAGACAGTCATAAAACTTTTTTTAAATTCTCCTGCGCGGCGTCCAGCCTGTTTCTTTCCTTTCGGACATTTTTTTAATCGGTAATTCTCCTACGCGGGTGTCCGACCTGTTTCCTTTCCGTTGGACGCTTTTTAATTTGACCACAACCCATATAGCCTATCAACGGCACAATAGTCTCCACCAAACATGCTTCCCTCTCATACTACTTCTCCTCTCCCTAACACGGCTGCTTGTGTCCGCTCATCTAGAAGGCTCCAGCCACCGCAGCGGCCTTATCCAACGCGTCATTCGACCTGCGCGTCCGACTCCACCGCGTCGTTCGCCTGCCGCTCACCTTCTCCAGCGCGAGGTCGCTTGCCACGGGCAGCAAAGGCGCCTGGCGCTGCCACCTCTACTATGGGGGCGCCTCGCCATGGGAGACCGCACCCATGCAGCAACTCGACGGAGCCGCGCAGCCGTTCCACTAGGCTATGTATAGCCTCTTACCCGCTGGCATCTCTCTCCCCTCAAGCTCCGCGTCGGCGTCGAGCTCCTCGTCAACGAGCCTCTATTTCGTCCCAGCAGCAATTAGATATTGCGCTTGAAAACGTATGTTGCAAGCATTTGTTTCAACTATTATGTTTTAGAGGTATGTTAGAAGCGTTTCATATGGATGTTGCAAAAATAGATCGGGATGTTGCAGTGGTTGTACACTTATGTTGCAAGGTTCTGTTCCCAATGTTTCATCTGTTTTCTAGATGTATAGTGCAAGTGTGTTTATTTGGATGTTGATATATTTTTACACATATGTTGCAAGTATTTTATCTGGATGTTGTTTAGCTTTGCAATGTTTTTCAAGTGTTTTTGCAAATGTTCCAGTCACATGTTTCAAGTGTTTCATCTTTTTTTATGTTGCAAGTGTTGCATCCGAATGTTTTTAAAAGTAAATTGAGTGTTGCACATGATATGCGCATGGAAAAGGGAGGAGGCACGAGCGGTCCCCGCACGGCAATGTTCGATGGCGCAGCCCCACGTGGCCGCGAGACACAGGCGTGCAACGTTCGGTCGGCGTGGCCCATGCGTGAACGCGGGAAAACGGACCGCAGGCACGGACGTCTGAAGTTGCAAACGCTAGCTGTACTGTTTTTTTTTTTCACACAGGCTGCGTCGAAACGACTTCTAATATTCGTAAATATATCTTTATTCGTAAATATATCTTTAGATAATAATAATACGTTTTCCACGGCGACCCAAGAGAACGCAGGACTCTAGCACACGGAACGAGGTTTGACCTCCGATGGTGACGCATGCGCTGCTCTCCTCAGATCAGCACGCGCATGCACTGGCTCGTCGACGTCTTGACGGGGCCGTGTCGTCGTAGTGGCAGTGGCGGCTTGCATTGACCTGGACCCAGCAGGAGCGAGTACTCCTACTCGCACCAGCAGCGAATGATCTAGGACGTCATGGTGAGATGGAGGCTAAACGCGTAGATGGGGGATCAATCGCATCAAAACTCTCAGAAAAATAAGAGTGGAGTCTCTGATAGTCTGATCTGTGCCGGTCTTCAGTCGTGCGTACAGTCAGAGAATCAGGGTTCGGATGATGGGATTGGAGGCCTGAACTGGACGGAGACAGCAGGAGTGCAGGTCCCTTCTGTTCATGGCCTTGTTTAGATCGGTGAATTGGGGAGAAAAACACTGTAGCAGAATTCCTGTAGCATTTCGTTTGTATTTGGTAAAAATTATCCAAATTTTGACTAACTAGGCTTAAAATGTTCGTCTCGCAAAGTACAATAAAACTGTGCAATTAGTTTTTGATTTTATCAACATTTAGTATTCCATGCATTTGCCGACATTTTGATGTGACGGGGAATCTTCTTTTTGCATAGTGGAATTAGGGGAGAGAATCTGCGAACTGAACAAGGCCCATGTATGAATATGAGAGCAACCTGTACGCACGGATGAGCAGCCGCGGCATTTCCAATTACGGTTCGTGTCGATTGGCGTGGCAGTTTCTTTCATAGCTTGCGTCACTTTTTTTTTTTGCAGATAATGAAGCTCGGTAAGGACAATCTTAATGTAAGTTTTATGAGAGTTTCATATCTATACCTAATCTATATTTATATCTATATCTATATCTATATTAGCTAATAATAAAGAGGTAAAATTTTCGCCAAGTATTTTCTTTCACCTCTTTTTCTTCCACTTCGGGTTCTATTCCAGTCCGGTTGTCTTCCGGTCTAAATCTAAAAGCGTGATATGGAGTCCGATTCTAAAACGTATTTTTAAGGTAACCTACATACCTACGAATCCTAATAATCCAAATATATCTTAATCTCAATAAGAATTTTAGTCCGACTAAAAAATCAAAAGAGTAGGAATATAATCTAATATTAAACCTCAACAAGTATATTTTTTCTGTTTTCCAAGAACCTTGAGACTGTGTGCGTTAGTTAGAAGGATGAGTTCTGGTCAGTCACAATTTTTTTCGATTTCCGAGCCAAATCCTTGTCAGACAGAATGTTTCCTATTTTCTTTTCCTATTTAGATTTGTTTTGATTTCTTTCTCTCTTTTTCTCCGGTTCCAGTTACGTTTAGTCATGCTTTCTTTTTTCCATTCTGTTTTCATTATTTTTCACATCACATTCAACTAAGCGTCACGTGTTTCCAATATATTATTTTTACTTTTCATAGTCAACTAAATGTTAATATGAAAATAGAAACAAGTATATAAATAATGACAATAAAAGTAAAGAATAAAAACAACACAATATATAGGTTTCAAACTCCTAACTTTTCACTAACAAATAAATATTTCTACAACCAAATTACTAATGTATTTTTTTATTAAACACAAACTAATATTATTATATCCTGATCCAGTCGTTAGTCCAACTAAATAAATGTGCATCTTGTATGTATGCACCAGTGCAATCCTTGACAATGGAACGATGTGAAAAATCGAAAGAGGCATTCTGTTATAATCATCAGACATACTAACGTAATTTTTTTGTCATGTCGAAACACGGATGATTGATCAGAATGAACAAATATAACAACATGGACGGTGTGATATTAAGTGGGGGAAAAATCAAGAATGATGCCCTTCAAGTAAAAGATGCTAAGAACCTGGAAAAATCCTCCTACACTAATCAACAACGGCATCACCATCAAAGCGCTACCGCCTGCTGTGGCGCGATGTCCATGAATGACGCCACGGTTCTCTTTGAATGAGAACATGAATGACACCTCGCCTATACTACCATGCAAGAGCCGCCGATCCAGCGTCATGGTGTCCAAACTCTACACTAGGTGACTGCCACGAGCTCCGGGATGATGAGCTCCATAGCTGCCGCCACACCGAGCTAGACCGAGAGGAGCCATGGCGGTCACGCGGCTCACCAGGGCCCATAGCATGTAGCACACCGAGGAGTGGCATGATGGCTTGGCGCTCAGGCACGTCTCGGCGATGATGGCCACTGCCCACACCTCCTCCAGGTGGTTCTCATCCAGCAGGAGCGGTAGGTCCATGATGTCAGCTATGCTCGTTCGGTCGCCATCATTGATGTAGTTCAGCATGTTTTTTATGAAACAGGAGGGGTTCGCACCCCTACTGAGCTTTATTGAAATTTTTAAAAAGATGTACAGGTTCTCCACATACAAAGCTCAAGAAACAAAATAGGTAACAAAGAAAATCAACAAGATTACACAAAAGCTTATAGCCATAAAATCTATATGAATGTACAAGATTACACAAAAGCTTATAGCCATAAATCTATATGAGGATGTAGCCGCTGACTTGAAAGCCATTCTTTCGAGGCCACGTCGTTTCATCTGCTGATGCCAAAGTTGCTGGTCATGACCTTTAGCAGCAGCTTGCGGAAGCACAGGACGACATAGGAACAAGTGGCAGGTGGACGTGTCATTTTGCAAGGTCATAAATGAGAAATTTTTAAAAAACTCCTATCCATAGACAAAGCCCTCATTTGTTCTAAATGACTTTTGTCGGTACCAATAATGTAGGGGTACCCACATTAACGATGATAAAAACTAAAACAATTAAGCCGCGACAAAACACAGCCTACTCCAGAACGCGCGACAGGTCCGTCTCGTACGAGGCTGGCTCGACGGAATGCCTCGACCGCATCTTGTCTCCGACTCGTACGAGACCCCCTCGACGGGAGGCCTCGACCGCGCTCCGACCCGCACGAGGCGCGGTCGACCACCGGGAGCCCTCCGACTCGCGTGAGCCCGGGTCGAGGCGCTCGACCCCCTCTCTGTACCTACCCCAGGACAAAAGCCTTAGCATTTAATGCAATTACCTACTACCACCTACCGGCATGGCTGTACGCGTGGTCGACGTGGGAACAATACTAGTGTCAGTCCTCACTGTTTCACCGCCCATCCCGTGATGGGAGGTGAAAAACGTCACTGTATCCACCTTACCGCACACTGTACGTCACTAGTCACCCTCGAGGAAGGATACGACGAAATCCGTACACCGCGATTCTAGGGATTCGGACTTATCCGATCAGCCTCGACGCCTAACACAGCACAACAGGGAAGGAAGGACGGTATGGCGCGGCGCTCCGAGTCATTTCGGCGTCTTGTCCTCTGCAACACCATGGCGTCCAAGGATGGCCTCCCATTTCTAGGGCACGTCGCTACAGTCACCTCGACAGTGATCGATAAAACATCATCTCAAGACATCCGTTGCCCCGGCCTCCTCTCGTCCTATAAAAGGGTAGGCCAGGGCTCTGGAGAAGAGGACGGACAAGGGGCCAAGCACCAGATAGCGATCAACATCTCAAGCAATCATCTTGTATTTCTTTTTCCTCTTTTGAGACCTGGACTCATCACCCTCTCTCGCAAGCTTGTAACCCCTACGCAAGCACCTCGGTGCAAGGAAATACAACATCTCCTCTTCCCCGCTGGACGTAGGGCCTTCTCTTGCCCGAACCAGGATAAATCCCCGTGTGTTCTCCTTGCATCACCATTCAGGAAAGGGACACGTAGCATTTACTCGTTGGTCTAGGACCCCCTCGGGTCCGAACACCGACAGTTGGCACGCCAGGTAGGGGATCGCTGCGTGCCAACGTCGCTTTCCCGCCTTTTTCCTGGATGGCTGACCCTAATCGTCCTATCCCGTTGGCCACGGTGATCTGGTTCGGGAGTTTGGAGTTCATGTCACTTGGCTACGGCTACGACATGGTCCTGCTCCCACCCAGGCACCCAACTGACGAGGATTACGAGCTCTCCCAGCCTGGGGGAGCGATCCGCCGGTATCGTCGTTCAAGGCAGGCGCGAGCCGCCCGACGACGACGAGCCCGGCGTAATCACCGCTTTCATCTCACGGAGGGTGACGGGATCCCCCGGTTCGGCACCCCTCAGCCGCACGCCAACCCAGACTCCCTCATTGAAGGTCTGGGGAGGATCAGCTTAGCCGAGGGCGACATGCCGACGGAGAATCCTGCCGCTCCTCCGTCCGGTGAAACACCGCTACCCGGAGCACCCGTTCCGGCGTGGACAGCCACACCTCCTTCGCCGTTCCCGTTCGGGCTAGATTCGGCTGCCCAGGCGTATGCTTCTTCCGTGAGCACTCGCATGAGTGCTTATGAGGAACTCCCTGGGCACCATCTACGCTCCGCTCTGGATCTCGTTGCGTCCACACCGGCTTCTGATTATCTGGACTCTACTGAGGCGCCAGAAATAGAACCCCGTGTGACCGCTTCCCCACGACGCAACCCTAGTGGCGATCCGCAACGGCCATGCATTCCCCCGTCATACTATTATTTCGGCGCCCCTGACTCCGACTCGGCTGATGACACCTACGATCCGACCCGCGAGTGCTTCAACGTCGATGTTGAAAGCACGTCGGATTCACAGGAAGAAGAGCCAGTCGGAGGAAGGCACACACACCCCCTCACATCGAGCTCCCTGCCGAGCGGGACGAGGCTCAACTCCTTGCGGATCAAGGGGTGCAACTCGACCAAATCCGCGAGTTGCAGGAAAGGCTCGACGAGGAATGAGAAAACCTGCGTCTACTCCAACAAACTCTCGAGCATGAGCGTGCGGAGCGTGCACTTGGCGGGAGAGCTCGCGGAAGAGCTCGCGACGTCAACCGTCGCATCGATGAGGACCGGGTAACCGATCCCCCGGTCTTCGCTCGAGCCAGCCAGAACGTCGTCGCCGCCGCCATGCTCCTACGCAATATGCCCGAGCCGTCAAATCCCGATGCTCGCCGGGCTCGAGATGAGATCCGAGAACTCCTCGAGACCGCTGCCCTGCAGCAGGCCGAGAGCTCTGCCTCGAGGCGACGCGAGCCCGCCTCGGAGCGGCTCGCAGAGCCCTCCCGACAGGAGAAAGAGGCCTCGGTTCATCCCGAACCTCCCCGACGGATTCGAATGGCTCCCGCCCCCGAGCACATGACTCACGACCAAGGGCCTCGAGACACCCGTGGCAACATCGTCGAGCGCCGCACGCGCAAGCACGGTGACGGTGTGGCTCGAGGTTACCACGTGCATTGGGGCGGGCGCTACGACAGCTCGGAGGACCGTAGTCCCTCACCCGAGCCTCCGGGCCCTCGGGTCTTCAGCAAGGCAATCCGTGAAACGATACTGCCGGTGCAGTTCCGCCCTCCCACGACTCTTGCCAAGTACAACGGCGAAACCAAACCCGAACTTTGGCTCGCCGACTTCCGCTTGGCATGTCAGCTGGGCGGGGCCACCGACGACCGAGTCATCATCCGACAGCTCCCCCTGTTCCTCTCCGACACCGCTCGAGCCTGGCTCGAGGATCTTCCGCCCCAGCAGATCCACGACTGGGGTGATCTCGTGGGGGTGTTCGAGGGAAACTTCAAGGGAACTTACATGCGCCCCGGCAACTCGTGGGACCTCTGGAGCTACAAGCAGAAGCCAGGTGAATCCCTCCGGGATTACATCCGGCGTTTCTCCAGGCAACGCACCGAGCTCCCCAACGTCACCGACTCCGACGTGATCATGGCTTTCCTCTCGGGCACCACTTGCAAGGAGTTGGTCCAAGAGTTAGGCCGTCACACCCCGCTCACTGCCAACGGGTTGATGGACATCGTCACCAACTTCGCCGCTGGCGAGGAGGCAGTTGGTGCCATCTTCGGCGGCGAGCAGGACACGGGGAAGCAGAAGACCGACGATCCCGTGAGCTCCACCCGGGGCTCCAAGAGGAACAACCGCAAGAAGAAGAAAGGCCAGCAGGGCAAGCTCGGGGCCCCGGCCGACGAGCTTGTCGCCGCTACCGAACGCAAGAAGCCTCGAGGCCCCCCCGGCGGGGGCATCTTCGACAAAATGCTGAAAGAGCCATGCCCTTCTCACAAGGGACCCATTAACCATAACCTCGAAGATTGTCATATGCTCCGCAGGTACTTCGAGGGCGCAGGCAGCAAGAGCACCGACAAGAAGGAAGACTCAAAAGGTGACGACAAGGATGAGGGGTTCCCCGAGATCCACGACTGCTTCATGATCTACGGAGGACCCTCGACCCGCCTCTCAGCGCGCCAGCGCAAGCGAGAGCGGCGAGAGGTTTTCTCCGTACAAACGGCGGTCCCTCGTTTCCTTGACTGGTCTACGGTGGCCATCACTTTCGACCGGGATGATCATCCGGACTACATCCCCAATCCGGGGGTCTACCCTCTTGTTGTTGATCCCATCATCGCCAACACACGCCTCACCAAAGTACTCATGGATGGCGGGAGCAGCCTCAACATCATCTACTCCCAGACCCTCGACCTCCTGGGGGTCGAGAGAGCGCGCCTACAGCCTGGCGTCGGGGGCTTCCACGGAGTTGTGCCAGGGAAGCGGGCGGAACCCCTCGGACGGGTCGATCTGCCCATTTGTTTTGGTACACCGGCCAACTTCAGGAAGGAGACCCTCACCTTCGAGGTGGTCGGATTCCGTGGGACATACCACGCCATCCTCGGGCGCCCGTGCTACGCCAAGTTTATGGCTGTGCCGAACTACACCTATCTCAAGCTCAAGATGCCCGGCCCAAACGGCGTCATCACTGTGGGGCCCTCGTATGAACATGCCTACGAGTGCGACGTCGGGTGCGTCGAACACGGCGAGGCGGTGTTGGAGTCGGCGACTTTGGCCGCAGACCTCGACGGTCTCGCCAACGAGATTCCCGACCCAAAGCGCCACGCCGGCGGCTTCGAGCCCGCGGAGGACGTCAAACTCGTGCCCCTCGACCCCGCTGATCCCAACGGGAAGGCGCTGAACGTCAGCGCCACCCTCGACCCGAAATAGGAAGCCGTGCTCGTCGACTTTCTCCGCGCAAATGTCGACATTTTTGCGTGGAGTCCCTCGGATATGCCGGGCATACCCAGGGAAGTCGCCGAGCACGCCTTGGAAATCCGGGCCGGGTCCAAACCGGTGAAGCAACGCCTGCGCCGCTTCGACGAGGAGAAGCGCAGGGTCATCGGCGAAGAGATCCACAAACTACTGGAGGCCGGGTTCATCAAGGAAGTTCACCATCCCGAGTGGCTAGCTAATCCTGTATTAGTTAAGAAAAAGAGTGGGAAATGGAGGATGTGTGTAGACTATACTAGTTTGAATAAAGCATGTCCAAAGGTTCCCTTTCCTTTGCCACGCATTGATCAAATCGTTGATTCAACTGCGGGATGTGAAACTCTTTCGTTCTTAGACACTTACTCCGGTTACCATCAGATAAAGATGAAGGAGTCCGACCAGCTCGCGACTTCATTTATTACCCCGTTCGGCATGTATTGCTACGTTACGATGCCCTTCGGTCTCCGGAACGCGGGGGCGACGTACCAGCGATGCATGCAGCACGCTTTCGGGGAACACATCGGACCAATCGTCGAGGCATACGTCGATGACATCGTAGTCAAGACCAGACAAGCCGATAATCTAGTGAACGACCTCGACATTGCCTTCAAATGCCTCCGGGTAAAGAATATCAAGCTCAATCCAGAAAAATGCGTTTTTGGCGTCCCTCGAGGTATGCTTTTAGGGTTCATCGTGTCTAAGCGGGGCATCGAGGCCAACCCAGAAAAAATCTCTGCGATAACCAAGATGGGCCCCATCCGAGATCTGAAAGGCGTGCAGAGGGTCACGGGCTGCTTGGCGGCACTCAGCCGTTTCATTTCGTGCCTCGGCGAAAAGGCGCTCCCTCTGTACCGCCTCTTGAAGAAATCAGAGCATTTTTCCTGGACCCTCGAGGCCGAGGAAGCCCTCACAAAACTCAAGGTCACCCTCTCTAACTCACCAATTCTCGTCCCTCCGACCCCAGGAGAACCGCTCCTACTTTATGTCGCTGCAACGTCACAAGTAGTCAGCGCGGTCCTGGTCGTCGAACGGGCCGAGGAGGCTCATACCTTGCTCGTCCAAAGGCCGGTCTATTTCATTAGCGAGGTGCTCTCGGAAACCAAGGTCCGGTACCCCCAAATCCAGAAACTGCTATATGCTGTCATCTTGACACGGCGCAAGCTCCGACACTACTTCGAGGGCCACCCGGTTACTGTGGTTTCTTCTTTCCCCCTGGGAGAGATAGCCCAGAACCGGGAAGCCTCGGGTAGGATCGCCAAGTGGGCGGTCGAGCTCATGGGCGGGACCTTATCTTATGCGCCGCGCAAAGCTATAAAGTCACAGGTATTGGCAGACTTCCTGGCTGAATGGACTGACACCCAACTCCCTCCCGCACAGCTCCAGGCCGAGCTCTGGACCATGTACTTCGACGGGTCGTTGATGAAAACGGGAGCAGGCGCGGGCTTGCTCTTCATCTCACCTCTCGGGGTTCACATGCGCTACGTCATCCGGCTTCATTTTCCTGCGTCAAACAACGTCGCTGAGTACGAGGCACTCGTCACGGGGCTAAGAATTGCCGTCGAGCTCGGGGTCTGACACCTTGACGTTCGAGGCGACTCCCAGCTCGTAATCGACCAGGTCATGAAGAGCTCGAGTTGCCGTGACCCCAAGATGGAAGCTTACTGCCAGGAAGTACGACGCCTCAAGGACAAGTTTCATGGCCTCGAGCTCAACCACATCGCACGCAGGTATAACGAGGCCGCCGATGAACTCACGAAAATCGCGTCCAGTCGAACTACGGTTCCACCAGACGTTTTCGCAAAAGATCTTCAGCGGCCATCCGTCGACCTTGGGCCAGACGGAGAGGTCGACGGGACGTCACTCGGCCCCCCACCTAAGACCGAAGCCCCCTCGACCGGGGCTGAGGCCATGCAGGTGGAGGCTCGACCCTACCATCTGGCCTCGAGCCTGACTGGCGCGCTCCGTACCTCGACTACCTTATCCGAGGGGACCTCCCCTCGAGTAAGACCGAGGCTCGACGGGTCGCTCGTCGGGCCAAAACCTTTGTGATCGTTGGCAACAGTAGGGAGCTGTACCGCCGCAGCCCTACAGGCATCCTCCAACGTTGCATCACAAACGAGGAAGGCTGGGACCTGCTCAGCGACCTGCACTCGGGGGCTTGCGGTCACCACGCTGCGCCTCGAACCCTCGTCGGGAACGCCTTTCGACAAGGATTCTATTGGCCAACCGCGGTCTCCGACGCTGTCAAGCTAGTACGCTCCTGTAAAGGTTGTCAGTACTATGCGAGACAGACTCATCTCCCGGCACATGCTCTACAAACCATTCCCATCACATGGCCGTTTGTCGTTTGGGGGCTCGACCTTGTCGGACCGCTGAAAAGAACGACTGGTGGCTTCACCCACTTGCTTGTCGCAATTGATAAGTTCTCCAAGTGGATCGAGGCCCGCCCTATCACCAGCATCAGGTTCGAGCAAGCTGTGCTTTTCTTCACCGACATTGTCCATCGTTTTGGAGTTCCAAACTATATTATCACTGACAACAGCACCCAGTTCACTGGTAAAAAGTTTCTGGATTTCTGGGACCACCATCACATTCGCGTGCTCTGGTCAGCCGTGGCTCATCCAAAAACAAATGGCCAAGTAGAACGTGCCAATGGCATGCTTCTACAAGGCCTGAAACCCAAAATTTTCGACAAGCTAAACAAGCATGGCAAAAGATGGGCTGCCGAGCTGCCCTCGGTCCTGTGGAGCCTAAGAACAACGCCGAGTCGAGCCACGGGGTTCACTCCGTTCTTCTTAGTCTGCGGTTCCGAGGCAGTCCTCCCAACCGATATTGAATACGGGTCCCCAAGATTGAAGGCTTACAACGAGAGAAACAATGACGCCGCGAGAGAAGACGCCCTCGACCAGCTCGAGGAGGCCCGAGACGTGGCTCTATCGCATTCTGCCAGGTACCAACAAGGTCTCCGACGTTACCACGATAGACACATCCGCAAGCGTGACCTCAACGTCGGCGATCTGGTGCTACGACGGAACCAGAACACTAAGGGACGCCACAAGCTCACACCGCCATGGGAAGGACCGTACATCATTGTAGAAGTACTAAAGCCGGGCACCTATAAGCTATCCAACGAGAAGGGCGAAATCTTCACCAACGCTTGGAACATTGAACAGCTACGTCGCTTTTTTCCTTAGAAAGCCTCGAGGCTCTGTAATTTCTTTTTCATCAATAAAGAATACAACAATGTTAAAACTTTTGTCTCACAGTGAGGAAGGATCGACTCTGCACTACCAGAATCGACCCTCCCTCGGGGGCTACACAGGGGGGAACCCCTCAGTCCCTGAAAAAACTTACACTCTTTTTTAAATTTTAAGAACCGCTTCTTAGATCAACGGCGCTGTAAGAACACCCTAAGGTTCGAAAGGACCCTCGAACCAGGAGTATCACCTACGCCTCCGGGGCTATGGTGCCTCCACTCAGTCCTTACGCCTTCTAGAGGTGCAACTTCACGCTAGGGAGGCCTAAATGACGGTTCCTAACTTTAAAAAAGATTACACTCCCTGCCGCTTAGATCACGTTCTCACACGATCCACGAGGCCGCAAGAGCACCCTGAAGCTCAAGGGCAGTCGAGCCACGAGATTACTTATGCCTCCGAGGCTACGGTACCTCCACTCGCTCCCTTATGCCAAAGAACGCAACTGCGTGCTAAGTAAATCACACGAGAACACGATCCAAGCAATAAGGAAAAGAGAAGCTCGAATAAAACTAAGTTAGCTACGAACTGATTTATGTTTCGAGTTCTTAAGGCCCCTAAGGCCACCACGACCAAAATTCAAAGTAACTAACTTATTACATGGGCCTTCGTGCCCAGATTTGGCTCATAGGCCTTCGTCGTCAGCAGGCGGGACCACCTCAGGCTCAAAGAGCGAGGCCAGACGGCTCCCAGGCCCCTCCGCGGCTTCAATCAGCTCCAGGCAGGCGTCTTCATTCTCCTCATCCGTCCGCTCCGGGTCTATGATGAAGCCATCGGCAACGAGCTCCATGTCGAACACGAACCCCGAGCGGACGACGGCCAGCGCCCTCTTCACGCCGTGATGGAGGCTGTCCCGAATCTTCTCCCGGGCGAGGTGGCCCAACGCCGCCACCCGACGGATGAAGGAGTTCCCTGGAGCGTCTTCACCAGTGTCGGCGTCGGGCTCGACCCCCAGACCATCGCACACCGTGGTGATCGCGCCCTCGAGCAGCTAGGTCCTCCGGGTCTCGGCTTCGAGGAGGCTCTGCAGGGAATTGGCGGACGAGTGGGCCTCCCGGTTCTCACTCTCCAGCTCTGGAACATGACAAGGCAAATTAGCACCTAACGCGATGCCTCAACTCCATGGCCATAACAAGTTACTTACCCTCGACGTGGGTCTTTAAACCCACAACTTCGTCGCGGAGCCCCCCGCACGTCTGCTCGAGCCCCAGGAGGGCACTGTCCTTCTCATGGACGGTCGCCTTCAGTGCCTCGATCTCTTGGCGGGCGGTTTGGAGCGCCGCGTCCTTCTCTTGGACGGCCCCGTTCAGCCCCGAGATCTCGTCCTTCAGCGCACTAAACCAGGCCGTGACCTGCCCGATTTGGACGTTGAGGTCACGTTGACGGCTAACCTGGGAGATGTCCTCCTCGAGCTCCTTGACCCGCGCCGCCAGGGGCTCGAGGTCCCTGCGGGCCTGGGAAGCCTCTTCCCGGGCCTTGTCCACCTCGGTGCGCATTGAGGCTTCAGCCGCCCAAGCCTAGATCGCTTCCTCCTTCACCGCCGAGAAGGCGGTGCGCAGCTCCGCCATCTCAGCGGTCCGATCGGCGAGCCTCTTCTGAGTCTCCTCGACCAGGGCCCATTGCCGGGACAGCGACGCCCACACGCCACTCTCACCTCGGATGAAGAGTGACTTACGGCGGGAGCCCTCCTTCAGTTCCTAATTCAAAGGAAACCAAAAAAGATAATGAAACCAAAGAAAAAAGACACTGAGAGCCACGAAATAAGCTAACAGATTAATCGTACCTCAGTGGCATCCCGCATACCCCGCGAGACGGCGTCGGACGCCACACGGAGTAGCCGATTGAGATGCTGGCGGACGCCCTCGAGGTACTGCCAACGATGCACCTCATCCCTGTCATTCAGAGTGAGGATAGGCTCAGCGTCGGGGTTCGCCGCGTCCCTGAACTGAAGGGGCGGCCCCCCCACCTCGGGATCTCCTCCTCAGCCCGCGCTATCGCCAGCGCGGCGAAGTCAGGCCACGACGATGACGACGCGGCCGGGGCGCCTCCCGGCCCCGTCGAAGGGCCGGCCTCGTTGGCCTCGCCCGCAGCTCCCGCGGCCCCAGCGGAGGTCGAGGCATCAGCTCGACTCGTGGCCTCGCTCCCCTCGACCCCCATTATCTGTTTTCCTCTGTCTAGGGGGGCGTCGTCGAGGGTAATGACCACGGGCACCCGCCCCTCGGCGGTGACCGGCCCCTCGGCAACCAGTACCTCTGGAGCTGGCGCCTCCGCCGTCGACGCCTCCGGGGCCGGTACCTCGCCCGTTGGCGGCTCAGAAACCGGCGCTCCGGCCAACGGTGCCCCCGCAACCAGCACCTCGACCTCCGGCGCCACTTCTTCCGGGGCTCCGGTAGAGGGCTCGACGACCTCGCCCTCCGCCGTGCCCACCGGCCGCGCCGGCAGGTCTTGCTGTGGCTGCGGCCCCCTCGCCGGTGCCACCTCTTGCTCCGGTGCCGGTGCAGCCCCCTCCACGGTCGCATCGGCACCCGCCCTTTCCACGGTCGCTTCAACGGTGGCCTCGGCCGAGGGCAGCGCCCTGGGCTCCGCCTCGACCGGGCCAGGCGCCACTACCCTCGCCGGGTCTAACCCCACCGCGGCAGGGTCAGGGCCGGCGACCGTCGAAGCGCCTGCAGCCTCCTGCTGTCGACGACGCTCCTTCGCGGCCTCGACCTCGCGGACCCAGGCCGCGTCCTGCTCCGCCGACCGGTTGAGGACGACGGCGCTGGCCCGAAGAGACTTCACGGGGGTGGGCCCCATGTGCTCCGCCTTCCGCTTCAGCCTGTAAAGTAAAAAATGAGGTCGGCCGACGAATTCGAAAAAAGACAAATCCCCTTAGCTCGAAAACTCACCCGGAGATCGGCACCAGAGGCCTCGACCCCGCACGGTCCGAGCCGCCCGAGGCTGCAGGCGGCGGCCTCGCGGCAGCCCCACCCGCAGACCGGGCGCTCCGTGGGGCCCTCGCCGACGCACCACTGCGCGTCTTCTGCGCTTCCGAGGCCAGCTGGCCTCGGGTCCTCACGCCCGACGGTGGCGCTGCCGACGACGACGTCGGCGCCACCGCCCCGGTCCCCGTCCGAGCTTGCGGGGCCTGGGCTAGGGCAGGCGCCCCCGTCGACCCCACTTGCTGGGTCTGGGGCAAGGCAGCCCCTCCCGCCGAGGGGCCCGCCTCCTTCTTCTCTTCCTTCTTCTTCTTCTTCTTCTTCTTCTTCTTCTCCTCTTCCTCGTCGTCCTCCTCAACCTCCTCGACCACGACGACCGAGGAGGATGACCCTGCGATGGGCTCCAGCAGGGGGCGGATATCGGGGAGGCTCCCCAGCCCGGTCGCGGCCTCGTACCGCGACAAGGCATCATCATCCTCGCCGCTGCTGTCGTCGTCCTCCCCCGACATGGTCTCGGAGGGCGACGACTTCAAAGGAAGCCCGTCGAGGGCCTGCTGGCGCCGGCGTTTCTTCCGCGCCTCCGCCTCCTTGGCCTTGCGGACCGCCCGCTTCTTGGTCAACTCCTTGACCTCCTTCTGCTTTGAGGCGTGCTGCCGTCGAGCATCCCGGGCAGGCTGGTCCTCCGGGACCGGCGGTCGCGTCTCCCGCAGCGCCGACAAGTCCTACACACTGGCGTCGATCGGGTTAAGGGGGTCCGAGAAACGAGCAAAACCGAAACGAGCATACCAACTCAAAGAACTTACCACGGGCTCGAACCCCTCAGTGGGCCTCATGGGGAGCCGGTCAGCTTCCTCCGCCTTGAAGGTCCCGACCATCCGGCGGGCTCGACGAAGTCCCTCCTCGAGGGTGAGGGCCTCGTGAGACATCCGGCTCCCCTCCAGAGGTGCCTCCGGAGTCATCTGGTCGAGGCGCAGGCGACGCCGGCACAGCGGCATCACCCTGCGGCGATGGAACGCCGTCGCCACCGCCGCCGTCGTCAAGCCTCGAGCGCGAAGCTGCTGCAGCGCCGCCAGCAACGGATCCAGGCGCGGCTTCTCGGCATCCGGCACTCTGTATGTCCAGCGGTCCTCCCGAGCGGTCAGCACGCGGCCGGTGTACCTCGGCAACTGGTTGTCGTCGTTGCGGAGGTAGAACCAGCCCTCGTGCCACCCGCTGTTCGAGGAGATGAGGCGAGCCGGGATGTACTGATCCGCCCGGCTCGACCTCAACTGCAGGACGCAGCTCCCTACCCGCGCCGCGCAGAGAACTCCCTTCTCCCCCGCTCTCCTCGCAAAGAGTTCACCCTTGAAGAGGTGAAGCCACAGGTTCCACTGCGGCTCTACCCCGAGGTACCCCTCACAGACCGCCGCGAAGATGGCGGCCTGTGCAACGGCATTGGGGGCAAGGTGATGGAGCTCCACCCGGTAGTAGTGGAGAAGCGCTCGCATGAAGACCGACGAAGGAATGCCGAACCCCCGCTCGTGGAAGCACACGAAGCTCACCACGTATCCTTCTGGGGGCGCCGGCTCCCGGTGGGCCGGCGGCGGCGCTATCCACTCCGGCCGCGACCGGTTCATCCTCGGCCGTAGCAACCCGTCTTCGACCAGCTCCTCCAGCCTTCTCTCTGTCACCGAGGAAGTGGCCCAGTCTTCGGCGGGGAGGATTTGGCTCTTTCCGGCCATTGGCGCTGTCGGGAGGGGGATGAGCGGAGGGGAAGGCGGCGGCAGCAGCAGCAGTGTGGGCGGAAGGCGCAAGAAGGCTAGGGTTTCCTGAGGCTAAGGATGGCAAGAGCGCAAAGAACCGGAGGGGAACACGGACCCCTGGGTCTCGCCTTTATAGGCCAGGAGGAAGTCCAACGGCCGCGCGAAAAGGTAGGAACAGTTTCCCGCAATAAATGCGCTCACCTAACCGTCCCCCACGTCTTACAGGAGCAAGGCACGTGGCCGTCCCCCATGCTGTAACCGAACGCCACGTCGCCCACTACCGCGCCGATCTCGCCCTAAAAAGGCGCGCCTGGCTAACGGGCGGGGCGAGATCCACGGACGGATATTCCTAGATTCCTATAACGGGCTCCGAGCCCACTTTAAGTCTCAAGGGAACGAAAGCTGACCCTCGACCCGGGTTCGACAGCTGCCCTCGAGCAACAGAGCAAGGGACGACCAGGGATACGCCCGTACATGGCCAGGGCTCGAGCCACGCTCTCGAGGCATCCCAAAACGTATTCGAGGCCAAAGGACGAGGTCGAAGCAGGAATCCCCTCGGGGGAGGCATCGAGCCCTTGGATCCTGTCGCAGGGAACCGACATCCGCATGACCACTCCTTGGCAGCTTTGAAGAGTGCCTCCGGGCCACAAGCCGACTCCTAACGACTGGAGCACGGACTCTCACTCGAATCTCCCCGCTAGCAGCTCACCGGAGATCGCCGGACTCGCCCGAACGGGGTAGTACGACGTTCCCCACCCCTCCTCCTCCTCTCCGAAGGAAGAGCGTGAGGGCCGGACAACGAAAGACGGCAGGGACTCCGATCGACCTCGTGCGTGCGAGGCTCGGGGGCTCGGCCGCATCAACTACTCCCTGATAAACCACGAATAAGACCTCGGAGGAGACTTTCTCAATACTCCACCGAGGCCTCGGGGGCTACACCCGGCGGGTGCGCTCGCGCGCCCCCACTGGAGAAGTCCTGAGGGCGCTCGGACGCCCCTACTGGAAAAGCACACGACGCTATGACTCCAGTTCATCTCCAGTTCATCGGCAAAAAGCCTATAGGAGAGTGAGCATACACTCACCTAAAGGCTCGGGGGCTACTGTCGGTACCAATAATGTAGGGGTACCCACATTAACGATGATAAAAACTAAAACAATTAAGCTGCTATAAAACACAGCCTACTCCAGAACGCGCGACAGGTCCGTCTCGTACGAGGCTGGCTCGACGGAATGCCTCGACCGCATCTTGTCTCCGACTCGTACGAGGCCCCCTCGACGGGAGGCCTCGACCGCGCTCCGACCCGCACGAGGCGCGGTCGACCACCGGGAGCCCTCCGACTCGCGTGAGCCCGGGTCGAGGCGCTCGACCCCCTCTCTGTACCTACCCCAGGACAAAAGCCTTAGCATTTAATGCAATTACCTACTACCACCTACCGGCATGGCTGTACGCGTGGTCGATGTGGGAACAATACCAGTGTCAGTCCTCACTGTTTCACCGCCCATCCCGTGATGGGAGGTGAAAAACGTCACTGTATCCACCTTACCGCACACTGTACGTCACTAGTCACCCTCGAGGGAGGATACGACGAAATCCGTACACCGCGATTCCAGGGATTCGGACTTATCCGATCAGCCTCGACCCGGCCTCGACCCGGCCTCGACGCCTAACACAGCACAACAGGGAAGGAAGGACGGTATGGCGCGGCGCTCCGAGTCATTTCGGCGTCTTGTCCTCTGCAACACCATGGCGTCCAAGGATGGCCTCCCATTTCTAGGGCACGTCGCTACAGTCACCTCGACAGTGATCGACAAAACATCATCTCAAGACATCCGTTGCCCCGGCCTCCTCTCGTCCTATAAAAGGGTAGGCCAGGGCTCTGGAGAAGAGGACGGACAAGGGGCCAAGCACCAGATAGCGATCAACATCTCAAGCAATCATCTTGTATTTCTTTTTCCTCTTTTGAGACCTGGGCTCATCACCCTCTCTCGCAAGCTTGTAACCCCTACGCAAGCACCTCGGTGCAAGAAAATACAACATCTCCTCTCCCCCGCTGGACGTAGGGCCTTCTCTTGCCCGAACCAGGATAAATCCCCGTGTGTTCTCCTTGCATCACCATCCAGGAAAGGGACACGCAGCATTTACTCGTTGGTCTAGAACCCCCTCGGGTCCGAACACCGACAACTTTGTCCACATTTCTTCTATAATAATAGTAAAATAATATGGGAGCTTTGTCCATCGATAAGGCTATCCGCACTCATGGTCCTCTATATTCATCCTCTATATATCCTAGTCAACAAGATTCTCTTCTCTATACTCAATTCTTCCGCACCCATCCATCCTCTATATCATCCTCTATCCACTCTATCTACTGTGGGACCCACTTGTCACTTTATCTAAATATATCCATGAGTGATCTAGTTTTGAAGGATTTATTGAGACGAATTTAATGGTACAATCGAAATTTAATTTGGATTTTTGGTTTATGAGTTATAACATTTTTTCCTTGGTTTAGCTAGTATGGCCCGCCACTGCGCACTATAGAGTAAACACTGTACTACTCTAAATATAGAGTGAGAGAAAGGATAGAGTATCGTTTTAGAGTATCCAGTGCAGCAGTTTTTACTCTATATTCATACTCTAAAGCTTTAGAGTATCCTTTAGAGTTTACCACTGCGGACAGTCTAAAACTTCTATCCATGGACAAAACCCCCATATTATTTTAAAAATTTCTATCCATGGATAGAAGTTTTTAAAATTTTTGACACAGGAGCGCTTCTGTCCTCTGAATTTACCATTAAAATTTAGTAGCCTTTTTTCTCCCGTTGCATCGCACGGGCATATTTACTAGTCTATACCTAATAATAAAGAGGTAAAATTTCCGTCAAGATTTTTTCCACCTCTTTTTCTTCCGCTCCGGGTTCTATTCCAGTTCGGGTTGTCCTCCAGTCTAAAATTTTCCACGTCCAATTTTTCTCTATAAAGAGGCAAATTTTCTTCTATTTTTTTTGGTTTGGTCTGGCCTTATCCGCATTCTTTTTTCATCTATCCGTGTCTAATTAGCTTCTATTGTCTGTCATCTTGCCTCACGGGAGTCCGGCTCAGCCTCGTGTCATTGGAACGCCAACGATCAAATTAGGAATCTATTCCCCGTGGTCGTCCATGACTCGCAGATATAAGAAATAATATATATAAATATAAATATAAATATAAATATAAATATAAATATAAATTAAGAACGAGAATTTAGGAAGACGAGCACATGAGCATCATTGCGGGCAGCAGGTCGACGCGGCGCTGGCACGATGCACCCGGCGCACGCACACGCCCCAGATCACATCGCGTGAGCGTGCCGAGTCTCACCTGGCTCTGAAGATGCCGCTGGAGAGGCCCAATGCGGCGCTGCTCCCCGGCGGCTCAACGCGGCGCCAACATGATGCAACTGGCGCACGCACACGCCCCAGACCACATCGCGTGAGCATGCCGAACCTCACCTGGCAGTCCGGCACTAAAGATGCCGATGGGGAGGCCCCCAGCGCTTCTACCCGGTGAGCTTTCTTGAGTCGATCCGTGCTAGAAGTAGCTCTAGAGGTGTTGTGTCGATGGCTTTCATGGCCCTCGCGTGGACATGCTGCACCTGCAGTAGTTGCCGACAAGATGGAAGACCGGGCGATGAAAAATTGACAGAGCAAACCAAAGCTGCAGGTGGAGCCGATGCTTCGCGCGAGGTGTTCTACAACTGGTCTTTGTCGATTTGCTGCTTCACTTCTATCGAACAAGGGAGGGGGATCCAGGGATCAGCTGGATTGGATGGTTCTTCTGCTGGTGCTTGGCGTCAACAAGGGAAGGAGATATGTGTTGCCTGTTTGCATTCGGTCCGGTGCGAGGGAGCGGCCAGGCCAACTACAGCTTATTGCTTGGTGGAGAGAGCAGCATAAGAATGAGATGAATAAAGTTTAGGGTCTCATGCTTCTTGGATTGGAATTTAGCATGACGGGAAGTTAGAGCTGGAGCTGCTCGGATTGGGAAGCCGTGCTGATGTATTCGATTTATTTTAGGAAGAAGATAGAGATAGCAGCAAGGCCGTTGGCAGAAGAGAGGAGACGCCCTCTCCTACTGTTGCCTTTCTCTCATGGAGAGAGAAAGAATAGGAATCGAAGGATTTTCGTACAACACTGTTGAGAATTCGTGAATTTTGGAAATCTAATCTAAGAAAGATAAAAAGAGATAAATATGTAAGCGTGCATGTGGGTTTTAAATATCACGCTTCCTATATTTAAATCGATGGAAATTTGAGGTGCTTTCGGACGAGGTGCCAGCTCCCATGCGCCTGCACACGTGCCCCCCACCAGAGTTAAAGAAGACGGAGAGCTGTCACCATCGGCCTCCCTCTCCGACCTCTCCCTCTCTTTCGTCTCCAAATTCGGCAGGCATTGAAGGAGTTCTGGAGGAGACAAGCTGGCCAGGCAGTGGGGCGGGTGGCTTTGGGTCCTAGCGATGGTGGAGGCAACCGGGACAGGTCGTGGCAGGGGCGTCGTAGCCGTTCTCGTCAGAGTTGGAGAAGAAAGCAATGGTGAGAGAGGGGTAGGGGAAGAGGGAGGCCGCCACGGACGTGGTAGGGTCTCAAGCTTTTGTTAATAATAGATTAAAATGTGATGGTAGTTGCTGCTCGAGATTTTCTCCACGTGAGGCTGAATTTTTTGTTCTCCCCATTAATAAGATTTTGGACTATCTTTTTATCTATACTATATAATGGTAGAGGTGGCTAATTTCTTATAGAAAACAAAATAGATCTAATGGTTATAAATGGCTGGTCTTTTGATTGGATGGTTGGATGTTTCTGATTTAACGTGATAATTTCTAACATTTATCTTTTTTCTTAGTGCATCTGGTGAGAATTAACGTGGAGGCTTCATTTGGGCCTCTAATTAGTAATAGTGTCGTGTATTAATTCTTCAACATCTACATATTAAACGTTGAAGCTCAAACATATTAAATAATAATAATAAAAATATATCAGCCTGTTCGTTTCGCTGGATTATTGTGGCTGAAAGTACTGTTCGCTGGTTTATTGTGAGAGAAAAACACTGCTGGATGACTGCTGATTTGGCTGGACCAGCGAAACGAACAGGGTGTATATTATTGACCCGTAGCAACACACGGGCATATTTACTAGTAATAATAAAGAGACAAAATTTTTATCATATTTTTTTCCACCTATAAGGTGTAAGACGTAACCGTCCGTAAAACATAGGAAAACTCTGTTCCAGGCGGCGGAGATCCAACCGAGCAGTATCCTCTTCCTCCTCCACATATCTGTTTTCCGATTCCAATCTGTTATTTCCGATCTGTGTTCTTCCGTCCGTGTCCGCGTCCTCCTCTAGAAGAAACAGCGCACTCTCTTTTTTAGGCCCGTCAAGAACTCGGTCGTTCCTAGATTGCCCCCAACTGCCCCTCCAACCCTCCGTGCGGCAAGACACGATGCCAAGATGAAGGCGTCGGGAGTCGTCTGGATGGGCAAAGTCGCTAACGCAGACGAACCGAAGCAGAGGCTGTGCAAGCGCGGCGCAGCGCCAGGAGTCGTTGGGGTGGACGCAGACGAACCAGGGTGGAGGCCGTGCGGGTGAGGCAGGGGCGCACGACGGCAGGAGTCATCTCGTTGGGGTAGGCGCGGTCGCGCGAATGAACTGACGCTAAGTTGCCTAGCAGTACGAACAGGGCGGAGTAGCAAGGGCCGCCCGCGTCTCAGCCTGTTCATTTGAGATTATCAGCCAAATCAGTCTGACAGTCAACAATATTTTTCTCTAAAAAAACTAACCAACAGTACTTTCAACCAACCAGATCAAGCAAAGAACAGGCTTGTCTCCGTTGCCTGCCGCTTAGCACGTCGCTGGACATGGCGGCACCGTTCGGATTCAGCTTATCCGTCGACGCCGGCACTGTCGCGTACCAGCTCAGCTCGGGGCTGCCCGGTGCCCGCCAACGTGCCCATATTTTCAAAGAATAGAGACGGAAATCAAATTCAAGCCTTGTTTAGTTCCCCTCAAAATTTCAAGTATTTTCACTCTCTCTCTATCACATCAATTTTTAGTCGCTTGTATGGAGTATTAAATGTAGGTAAAAAAACTAATTACACAGTTTAGTTGGAAATCACGAGATAAATCTTTTGAGCCTAGTTGGTCCACGATTGGACAATATTTGCCAAATAAGACGAAAGTGGTACTATTCATCGGTTTGAAATTTTTTTCAATCTAATCATGGCCTCATCGAGAAAAAAGTCAACATCAATCGAGAGAGAAAAAAGGATACTCCGGTATCCACCAATCACCTGAAACCGGGCACTGCAGGAAAGGTAGATTTGTGATTGATGTGCAGGACAAGCCATCGCGTTCGTCGGTCACCCCTAGAACGATTCCCTCACCGAGATTCTTTGGCCGGCTCCAATATGCAGAGCAGCAGAGACACATGTGTTGTGAAGATAGCGAGGAAGAGAAGCTAGGCATGGACCAGTTCGTAACCAACAAAAGCACGCTCCAAGACGTATGCACTCCAACTCGGATCCGCACAGCAAGTTGGCCTCCTCCCTCACTGTGGCGTCTAGATTCATGGACACATCTCATGTCTATTTGGGAGATTGCTAAAGTAGTAGGAGGGGAAATAATGAACGACCATTGACCAAACAAATAAGAATGGAGGTGAAGACCTGGGCTTCGGAGGCAACGGGAAAGAGGATAAGCATAGAAAGAAATCATAACGTCTGACTTTTTTTAAGGGTGCAAATTGATATAGCATGTCTATTAGACCATGATCCAACTAATCAAATCATAACAAGTAATTATTGTCTAATTGAGTCTAAATAAAGATATATCTATAAGCCTATGATCTAACTAATGAAATTGTGAAATTAAAATATTTAATTGTTGTCTAATTGAGTCTAAAGAAATATATATCTGCAAACCTATAGTGTAACTAATCAAACCGTGAATTGAAATCTTGGATGATTTATAGTTTAGTTGAGTCTAAATAAATATATCTCTGCAATCCCTAACGAGGGTTGTCCATCGATAGGCGGACGGACCAATTATTAACACATTGGCAACTAATTTCATGCCGACTTTAATCAAATATTAGAATCAAGTATTTTCATGGACCTAATAAAGTTATAAAACTCGAGATTTAACTGTAGCAATAGCAACACATGTATAATATAAAAAGTTAAACCTATGATATGTTCTTATTTTATGCTTTGTAATGGGACAAAAAAAACTATCAAGGTTGTATTTTAATTTGATACAGGATGAAGATGACATTGTCATATTATTATTGTCAACATTAACTTATATTATGGGTATCATGGTCGTTATAAAATAAACTATACTCCCAGTTTAAACTCTAAATCATTCTCACTTTTTTAAATACAAATGTTTTTTCGTACCTAGATATACATGAATTTAATAAAAATATAAAACATAAACAGCTATGTATGATAATTTGCCGTTTTTCATAAATGTTTAATAGTTATCTCCCCGTTGCAATGCACGAGCATTTTTGCTAGTAGACATTAAATAAGCTGATATAACATCACCCGCTCGCTCTTCGGTGTCTACGCGCTGCGCGCCCCTGCTCGCGTGACGGATCACACACTCCCTGCGCCACCCCTGTTGCACGCCCTTGCTCGTGGGACAGATCTCACCCTCCCCACGCCGCCCCGCCCATACTCGCGCATCTCGTTGCGGCCTCGCTCCATCTGTTTGCCGCGTCCCTACCGAGGTCCGTGCTGCCACCAAGCTTCACACTGGCGACCTCCGTGCCACTTCGTAGCATCAAGCTTCACACCGGCATCGAGCTCCACGTTGACGAGCCTCCATTTTCGTCAAGAAAATTGCATATTTGAGACTTCAATTGTCACGCTTCGTAGTTTCAGGACTCCAATCGTCTAAGCAACAAGTAGATGTTGTGCTTGAAAGCACATGTTGCAAGCATCTGTTTCAACTGTTTCATATGTTTCAGAGGTATGTTACTCGTGTTTCATATGGATGTTGCAAAGGTAGATTCAAATGTTGCATATGTTGCAATGGTTGTACACGTATGTTGCAAGCTTTTGTTCCCAATGTTTCATCTATTTTTTTCAGACGTATGTTGCAAGTTTGTTTATCTGGATGTTGCATATGTTTGACACATATGCTTGCAAGTGTTTTATCTGGATATTGCATATGTTATGCAATGGTTTCAAGTGTTTTTTTAGTATTTTTGCAAGTATTTCAGATGTATGTTTCAATTGTTTCATCTGCCTTCAGACATATGTTGCAAGTGTTGCATCTGAATGTTTCAAAAGTAGATCGGGTGTTGCATCTCCCTCCTCGCCTCGGTGTCGCCTCCTCCCCCGGCGCCGGCTAGGCATCCGCCGCCTCCTCCCTCTCTTCTCGATGTTGGTGACTTTCGGGGAGGTGTGGGCCCATGGGCGCATGAAACGGCGCGAAAAATGACTGCAGGCGCAGGCGTTCGGACGAATGTTCGGGCACTAGCAAGCCCCTATTAATAGAGATATGATAAAAGTTTAATGTGATAAAATAAGTTTTATGGAGCTGTTTTCAACACACTAGTTTTGAAAACATTGACATGAAGTTTCCACTGAGAGTCTGAGACTTGGCTAATATAACTACTATTTTAGAGGATAGTATATAGATAGGCCCTCAGTAAAGACCTAGAAAATTGTTAACAAAAAACAGAGTAGTATGACTACTTTAGAGCATATATATTGATAGGTCCACGGCAAAGACCACGGAAGTTGTTAACTAACAAAAATCGATTTAACACACTGATCTAACACGCAATCGTCCAAATACATAAGTACTTCCTTAAAACGAGAACCGAGCAAGCTAATACTGTTCCACAGTCCACGCACCAAAACAAAATGGTAAAACAGAGTGCATATATTGACTCATTCAATCTTCAGCAGTCCACTGCAGATTATTATTTACATAGATGCGAAACAGCAAGATGTCTGTATGGCTATACAACATTCATAACATTTGATTGACTACATTCTAAATCCCTGCGACTTTTTCTTAGACAAAATTGAAATAAGGTATTGAAGCAGTCAGGAAAAAAAAACCCTACAATAACAATGTGAACCAAGATCTGTACGCAGCCAAAATTAAAAGAAAAGAGCATGCATTTTGATTATCCAACTAGAAAACAAAATCCTGTATTTCTGATAGTTCTATAGAAACCATCCCCGCCTCAATCTATAGCAATTATGAGACAGGCAACTGAGATATACATGAGGAACACGGGATACAGCGCCAGGGCCTTTCTCTTTGGGTTGACAGCAGCACTCATGAGGGGGTATGCTGCCCAAGAGCTCCATGCCAATGTTATCGTCACCACGACAATCTTTAGTATGACGCTGTCTTTAAGCATGCAAATCAGAGCCCCCACATCCAGCGGGAACAGACAGTATCCGAGAAGACTGAGGCTTTGGAAGAAGATGATGTGCCCACCCTGTAGCAAATCGTTACAGCCACCACCAAACATTACAATGTCAGGTATCAGCTGATGTGGCAATATGGGTGTTGTGGCAAGTCACAATAAGAGAGAAGAGAGGAGAGGAGGGGCGTACCAGCAGTAGAACATTGAGTGTGAGAACTATAGCACCAGCAGCTAATACGGCAAAGGCAACAGCGAACACTTGAGACTACAGAAACAAAAGCCAAGCAACTGAAATTAGTATTCACATTGTATAAAATAAACAATATATCGGTCATAGTTTGAGTTGGTAAGTCTACAAAGAATACTGCTCTATCATAAGCTAAGGTTCCGACAGAAGGAAAAAGGAACATCTAACTATTATGATACGAAAATATCCGAGTTTTTAACTCACTAGATGCCTATGCACAACAAAGAGATAAGATCCACATCCAGTAGAACTTCAGAAGGAAAGAGATGCGGCAGCATATTCTCAACCCCGCAAAGTGTTTGTGTTCAAGAAAATAAAAAACCTACAAAGTGGTTATCTTTATCACTTTCAAACACTCTAGAGGGTGGCTCCCAAAAAAAAAAACACTCTAGAGGGTGTTTTTTTCACCGAAACATTGGAAGAATATCCTTAAGCCCTTCCAATTTTGGAGCACCTGAAGCAAATATGCTCCTATATCTTTGATAGCTAGACATTGAGCGTCAAGAGTTGTACGTTTTAAGCCTGGTACTGCTTACTAGTGCTCAATTCTTGAAGGCAAGATAGACACATATGGCTTCAACCCTTAAAGTGTTCCGTGTCAGCTCAACATAAACTCCTAGATTGACATTGTTTTCTTTTCATAACGCAAAAGCACAGTCACATAACATGCTGTTTTCCAACAACATTATTCTCAATTTCATATGCCTTGACGAGTGTGGACCTTCCTTATGGTCTTCCTTTTGCCGATTCTCTCTTAATACACATACACCTACACTCTTAGTATTTGTATGCACAGCACAAGTTCATAAGCATACATTAGAGGGGACACATGTGCGCATGTGGTTAAAGACATTCTATTTTAGTATTGAAGTCATCGACTGTTTTACAATACTGTGATCTAGCTACTTATCCCTGAAGATTTATAATGTGGTAAACTCTGTATGAACTCCAAAATTGTTGTTCACTGCTATGGGTGTATTTCCATAAGATGCCACTGTACAGAACATTGGAGCAGATATTTCACTGACCAAAAGTCTAGGAATATTCAAACACCTTGTTCGCCGGATGGTGGCTGGTGCTAGTGCTGGTGCTGATCCTGGTACTGATTTATTGTGAGAGAAAAATACTACTGAATTCTGGCTGATAAGTTCAAGCGAACAAGGTGAAAGTCTCTAAATTGAAATGTACATTATATTGACCCATTATGAACTAAGGCATATTTTGTTTTTGGATATGAATAGCTTCAACATGCGTGAGCCCAATTTGACATTCTATGGGGATACCAGAAAGTTAAAAGGTTTGGGTTTTGAAACTTTTATACTATTTTTTTTTTCTTTTTAACCAACGAAATTTTTACACTACAATCACTCAGATAATTAATGAACGTAAAGTACATAGGCAATCCAGTCAATTTACCGCATGCTCCTAGCATTATCTCTAAGACTCTAATATGCCTGGAATGCAGTAGCATTAGGGGTCTGTTTAGCCCAAAGATGACGGAATCATGGCAGAGAGGCAGAGGTTAGGGACAGACACACAGGGTAGTGGTCGTGTTAGATCAAACTTAATTGAATACCGATGGAATTCTGTTCCAGGTAGCTGAACTACAGTGCAGATAATGCTGGGATACCTTCTTGGCGGTGGCCGACCAGGAGAGGATGAGTCCGAGTAAGACGATGAAGAAGAAGGGGCCCCAGAGGTCCCAGTCGCGCAGCGCCTTGCCAGGGTCGTCGCGGAAGGGGTTGGGGAAGACAACGAGCTTGAGGTTGCTGACGATGCGGGCGAGGTCGCGCTTGACGGTGTCCCAGACGGGCTCGGTGAGCGTGCTGGGCTCGGGGCCCAGCCCGTCGGAGGCGATAGGTATAGGGACGGAGATGGAGCCCGAGGCGGAGGTGGATGCGGGCACCGCTGCGGAGAATGGGAGCTTGGCGGCAGCGGTTTGGCTGGGAGGTGCGGAGGCGGAGGAGGAGACGGGGATGGAGGCGCGGGGAGGGGAGGAGGGCCGCGCGGCGTGCGCGTGGGTCGCCGCCATCTCGTCCATGTCGGACAGGCCCGACGAGGAGTGGAGAGGGTGCGACGACATGGCGGCCGGGCGGGTGGTTCAGTGGAGGCGATCCCTGATCTCTCTCTCCTGGGTTTACCACCGGACGGCGGCGTATGGTGACCAATTCAGGGAGGCCGGGACGACGGGGAGAGGGGAGCGGAGGAAGGAACACGTGGAGTTCAGCGGGACGACGGACGACGGGAGGGGGGATCCGATCGGCGATGCGAAACACACGGTGACTTCGTGTCGTGCCGTGCCGTGGAGACGGGCAGACGGCAGACCTCGTGTTTTGTTTGGCGCGTACGTTCGCATGGCATGTCCGCGCTGCCAGCTCTCGGGCGGCTTGGCCACAAATTTGGGCTCGCTGCCTCCGCCGGCGTCCAGCGAACTGCCTCTCTCGCCGTACCGGGGTTTTCCCGGCGCCCCGGCCTTCTGCAGTCGACCGGCCGTTCTTGGTTCCATGTCTAGCTCTGTTTTCCCGGCTACTCTCGGCTGCTAGCTGTAGGTGCTCATCACTCATCAGTGTGTGGATGTTCCACGTAAACGTTTGATTCCTGCAAGTAGGGCTATGTATAAATGCAGGGCCGACCTATTATATGACACGGCTGCATGCACACCAATCGCGCGTTGGCTAGCTAGTTGAGGCATGGATTAATTCGTCGTGCAACATGAACATGCATATAGCAGGTCACAAAACCAGACTCTGCAAGTCTGCATGCTTGTTGTCTCATCAAGATCAATGCATCTTCCATGCATACCACGATTCATACCCTTCAACACACTAAAACGGAGCTTGCGCCCTTCGTACCAAATTGTGCATCCTTAACCTAAAGCCACTACTGGCAGAATCTGGCAGTGCTACCTGCTAGTTGATAAAAACAGAAATTCTGCTCTTAAGGGCTCATGCTCCCACGCATGCGGCAATTGGTTTTGTTTTGGAACGGTGACATGATAAGACCATATTATTCTGTTCTGACGACATGTGCTTGAATTGGTAGATGGGTTTCACCCTATAAACGTATCTCACAAGGTATATATGAGCTTTTATACTGACCTAGAGTAAAAAAAATGGCACACGTCTTGATGCTCTGTTGCATGTGTGGGAGCATCAGCCCTTAGACTAGCCAAATAGTGGTGTGCAACCGATGCCTGAACGAAGAGAGAGATCCAGGCATCGAAGCATACCATTGCATGAGGCGATGCTGGAATCGAAAACATCCTATTCGAGTCATGTACATGCATCGAAGCTCAATGAATAAATTACTATTTTCTTCTTGGGTGAAGGTGAGAGATATCAAAGAATCTTGTTCTGTTGAGCTGGTCTTGGCCACAGTGTGTTCATTGATGCCCAAAACCAACAGCAGAAACTCAACATCGGTGGAGACAAGCTGCAATGGGCAGGCATCGTGTAGGACTCATTAAACAGTAAAAAGTAACAACTGTAGGCAGCTTTCCTCTCTCTTGTGCAACTTTTCCTCTCTCGTGTACATGCGTGTTGCCAGACTCGGCACCGAGGCAACAACATTCCACGATGCCAAGAAATTTTCTTCAGGCATCGCTACCCGCAGTGTGTGAATCGATGCTCCAATCTTCTCTCTTGTGTTTTCGGCATCGCAAAAAACATAAGAATTCAACATCGGTGTGATAGTGCTTGCCATATCGTCTAGCAGTGGATCTAGTGGGAACTTGTCTTTGCATTTGAGATAAAACCAGTAGAATTATAGAACACTCACTGGAGAAAGGGAGAGAGAGGAAAGGAGAGAGAGACAGAGAGGATGGGAACGGGGAGGCGTTACCAACCGTTGGCCTGAGAGTAGGAGTCCGTCATAGAGTCGCCGTAGTGGAGTCCGGCCGCGGTGAAGTAGTGGGACGCTGTGGAATGGCGGCGCTTCCCGCCGCTGGCTGCGCTTCCTCAGATCGGCTTAGGGTTCTGTGGGTGGGGTACTGTAGCCGCAATGAACCTCGTGACTTGTGCCCCAGACCCCACCTCCTCTTTATACTGCGCAGTACGACGGGGGCCCCACCAACCTTGAAAGGCTGGACGCCCCCGATCAGAGCGTTGGATCAAGGCCCAGCTCGGCCGTTGGGCCGGGCTGGAGGAGATCAACTCTAACACGGTGTTCACACTGTATGCTCTATGGGTTTCCAGGCATCGGAAGAGGTGGCATGGACATGATAATTTTCAGCACTGACTGGGTGTGGCCAGTCATAAGGGCAGATTTAACTTTCTCGATCGAAAACTCTATTCATTAGGTCCATCCAATCTTATTGGTAATGCCATGCCATAGCAAGTAGTAGTAGCTGACAGGGGAAATGCATGCAAATTACTTTTGTATCTCACGTGCCAAGGGGGCATGCAACAACACTACCGACCTGAGTGCATCCATAAGCCAATGGAGGAAGCAATGACGGATCGGAAAATATAAGGAGCTGAACAAAGAGCGCTAGACCACCATAGTACCTACATGCATGGTAAGCTGGGTGGGTCCTGGCATAATCTTAGAGGGTTAGTCCAGCACAAACCATTAGCTAAAGAAATTGAAAACCTCAGTCAAAAGTCAAAATCCATTGCTGCACAATGTGACTATGTGATCTCTCCCTTTTTTTCTACCCCAGGCTTTGCAACCTTTCAAAATCGGGAAATTGCGACAGGAGTGGGTGCTATTAGAGAACAATTAGCAGATTTGGATTTGCGAATTATTATAGAGAATTCCGTGGTGGAATGGAAGGAATTAGAAGACATCTTCTATGCCACGCTTCACATCAGGGTCGAGGGAGGGCCCTAGGTGTGGGGCACCACGGAAGAGCGAGTTGGCAAGTTCTAAGCTAAGCACTATAGCGACGTTGGAAGATGAGAGGTTGTGGTGGAGGAGAAGGAGGAGGAGATGGACACATGACGTGGCTTGGATCAAGGAGCCAGGAGAAGTTAAGGCTGATGGGATGGGTGACAAGCAGAGACATGACATGGGAGGAGCTAAAGACCATTTATACTAGGGTTTGTTAGATGGACTACTCATCTTTGTAGTGATATTACGTCGAGGCTCCATAAGGGATCCAAAGAGGAAATTTAGAATCCGCCCCGCACCAAAACTGTTTTAGGCCCCAATTGCGCAAAATCATGGGGGAGGAATCAGACCCGCCCCGCAAAAACAATATTTCCATCCCTAGCAGCAATAGAGAATGTGAAGTGGCGTAGCGGATTGAGATTCACGTGAGACAAAAGGGAGGCACCTCCTCCTTATGCGCCAAAACGGACGGGGAAGAACCTGGGCGCATGCAATCGTTATCAAAAGAGAAATTGGCGTGGTGGGGTAATCACACTTCACACAAACGTTACTTTGAGTGAGAACAATCGAAAGAGTAATCGGCGCGACAAAGCAAAAACAAGTGTTATTGTGAGCGACGGACAATCAGAAAAGTAATTATTACAGCGAAGTAATTAGAAGCGTTACTACGAGTGACAGACTATCAACATGGAGTACTCGCATGCATAACTCTGAGTAATGGACAATAACCACTCTGGTAACGGCTCCTTCGGTGAGCCCATAATAGACATCATCAATTTGCCCGAGTTGCAAAACTAGCCCACCCGCACCATGTCGTAGTGGGCTGGGTCCGTACACGTCACGCTCACGCCAAGCCTGAGTGATCGCCGTGGCACACCTTTTTCTGTTAGTCTCACAATATGTGCACATAAAAGTTATTTTAGGTTGAGCCAATATTTAGTCAAAATCTCACAGATAACTAAAACTTTAATGCGTCTAACATTTAATATGGACATTAGCATTTATTTGAATTTAATTGTATTAAAATAGATCAAGATTAATTAAAATCCAACATAGGCTATCATTAGTAGATAAGTTATACCACACATCTGTCTCTCTCCTTGTGTTGATCGGGCATGTTTGGTTACACGACACGACACGGTTGGCCACGCCGTAGGTTCGGCGGCGCCACAGCTGTGTGGTGGAAAGAATGGCCACGACACACCACACCTTCGTCGCAGACAAAACAACAAACTAGGAAAGCAAAACGACAGCTGTGACGATCAAGGTTTACACAACAACCAAGCCGCGGCCAAAATTGCTGAACTTTTGACGTGACGAGTTACGGCGTGCAAACAAACACGCCCTTTGTACTATACGTGCCCGCATTGGTTGCTAGATATAAATCATAAATGTGCCCGGCAATCTCTCATCTGATGTGACGGCGATCAGACCGACCGCACCGGGACCTGTAAAACGATCCTGCAGTAACTTTTACCGGATGGAGGAGCTGCACTGGTACCTCTAAAAGCTACGGTACCTAAGAGTCATCCGCTATTTTCAGCGAGATACAGTTCGTCCTGTACCGGCCTACGGGAGAGAAGAGCGCATGCGCGGGAGAGAGAGCAGGGGTCCAGCAGCGGGCCCCACTATTTCAACTATTATAACTCACAAACTAAAAAAACTAAATTAAATTTCGATTGTACCATTAAATTCGTTTCAATAAATTCTTCAAAATAAAATCTCACATGGATATATTTAGATAAAATTTATAGAGGATGACAAGTGAGGCCACTATTGGTAGTTGGTATAGAGTGTGAGATATAGAGGATGAATGGGTGCGGGAGAAACTAATATAGAGAAATGACTAGGATAGAATATTTTGTTTAGAGGATAGATTTAGAGTATGATGAGTGTGGATACGACGAGTGTGGATAGCCTCAAGCTGAGAAGTGAGGACCTACACCTACCGGCGGAGGAGACACGAGGAATCATTCACCCACCGCCGATCGTGTCAGTAATCAGATATCACGAACGGGGCAGTTCACAGCTCATCACTGGACAGTTCGACGACGGCCGTCAAGTACAGAGAAAGCCGCAAAAGCACAGCCGCGGTGCGCATGCACCGATCGATCCACCCGGAAATCTTTCCATTCCAGGCTCTCAGCAGACTCAGTCGCAGTCGCTTCTCTCTCGCTCGCTCGGTTCCCCTCGTCTCGCCCCTCCGGACGCAGACCGCTCTTTCCCCGGCTGCGGCTGCCCGCCCCTCCCTCCTCCGGTCGTCCCGGGACAAGAAAGGCAACGGAACACCGCGCAAGACGATAAAACAGCGCAGCACGCAATACGCTCAAGAGCGAGCGGAAAGCGAGAGCCGACCCGACCTCCTTGCCGGCGGATTGTCTTGTGAGTTTTTTTTTTCCCTCCCACCCTTTTCGCCTCCCCCCGCTGGGCCGTGTAGGTCGGCCGCGCTCCCCGGCGCATGGCGTCGTCGCGGGTGATGGCGTCGTCGTCCCCGCCGCAGCACGCCGGCGCCGGCGCCGGCTCGTCCTCCTCGGACCTCGCGCGATTCAGGAGCAGCAGCGGCATCGGATCCATGAACATGGACGACATCATTCGCAACATCTACGGCCCCGAGGCCGTCAACGCCGCCGCCGGCGTCGGCGGCGGACCGGCGGAGCCCTTCCCGGCGGCGGCTGCGGCTGCGGCCCGGCGGACGTCGGAGGAGGTGTGGAAGGAGATCTCCGCCGCCGGAGGGCTCTCCGCGCCCGTCCTCCTCCCTCCCCCTCCCGCCGCCTGCTCCGGCACCGGCGGGGCCAGAGGAGGCGGCAGCGGCGCCGCGGAGATGACGCTGGAGGATTTCCTCGCCAGGGATTCCTGCGCCAGGGCGGCGGTGATGGGTGGGAACATGGCGCTGGGGTTCCCTGACGCTGACGGAGATGCGGCGGGGAGCGTGGCGGGGGCAGTAGGAGTAGGCGGCGGGAGGGGAAGCAGGAAGCGGGCGCTTCTGGATCCCCCGGACCGCGCCGTGATGCAGCGGCAGAAGCGCATGATCAAGAACCGCGAGTCCGCGGCGAGGTCCAGGGACAGGAAACAGGTAAGAAGTGGGGTTAAAAGTTGAAATGTCTCGGTGGTGCGCAGAATTTGTGTAATTTTGAGCTGTTCTCAGTGCAGACTTGGTTGATTTTGATGCTTTCGGCTGGTCCCATATGTAGGCGTATGTCGCGGAGCTGGAATCGCAGGTTGCGCAGCTGGAGGAGGAGCAAGCAGAACTGTTAAGGGAGCAGGTATTATTCTTGGTTCTGCACTCAGGAAATGGTGTTGTGACGTGTTGGGTGACCTACCTTTCGAGCATGTCCCGGACCCCGGCCCACATCTTGTTCCCGTTGCTTTAGGCTGTCCGCACCGGCGTTCGGTAAAGGAGACTGAACGGTAAATAAAGCGAACAACGCGCTGCACCGCGCAACGCTAAAGCAATCGCTACAGTAGCGTTTGCTACGGTAACACGCCACCGGTAGAGTTTGCCTGTGCGCGCCTGTAAAAGAGAAGGAGGAGATAGAGGAGAGAGGAGGGAGGAGAGAGAAAGAGAGAGAGGAGAGATGATATGAAATGGTTGTTATATAAAGTATGATATAGAGTAAATATGGGTGTGGGAGGAGTTGGTATAGAGGTGAGAATCCTAGATAATTAGGACGGAATATTCCTTTAGAGGTGTGTTTAGAGAGTGGTGCGGTGCGGATAGCCTTATTCCGGAACATTTCATAGTACAAGCACTGTGTATAACTGCCCAGCTGGTGATTCCACGAATCGTAAGAGCTCACTGTGCAGCTGTGATAGCTGGGGTTGGGAGTTGTTAGCTTCGCCGAAAAGACAAGCTTTACGGCTGATAAGACAAGTGAATAGGGTCAATGAGTAAAATGACAAAGATAAAGTCGTCATGTTCGCTTGAGCTATTTTTCAGTTATGGAACAGTGTTTTCCTCTCACAACATTTCAGCATAAGCATCAGCATAAGCCAAATTTCAGTATAAGCGAATAGGGTGAGTATTACAAATGAGCACCTCAAAGGGAATGGGAACCAGATTTATTACAAAATAACAGTGCGGTGTATCTTAACAGCAGTGAACCGTTTACCATTGCATCCAGAGACTTTATTCAGAATGAAAAAAAATATGGACCCTTTACCATTGGAAAGAACTAAGTCTAATTGTCATACATTTGCTGGGTGAAATATCTGAGAGTGAAATGCACAGCAGGTCCTTAAATTTTTTCTGCATTCTCATCTCGGTCTATGAACTCTCAAAGTGAGATCATCTCGATCCTTTTGTCTTCTAAAGTAGTTCATTCTAAGTTCACTCTAGGTTCAATCATGGACTTGAATTCACACTTTGTACAAGCCACTTGAAAACTTGATGGATCTAGATGATCACTTTGAGACTTTATGTACCTAAATGAGAATATGAAAAAAAAAAAGTTTGTGGACCCATAGTGCATTTCACTCTGTCTGAAAATTGATCTCCTTTTCTCATGGAATCAGATATCCTTGTTCATTAAATCATTTGTCCTAGTCTAGGTTTTTTTTGTTACTTGTATGAAACTTATAGAGGTTTTGTGCAGAAGTCTGTTGTCAAATGAATTAGATTAACATGAATACAAAATAGGGGGAAATATATTTAGGGACATGTGAAACACTGGTTATCTATATGTTCGTGTCTCACACTTTTGGTTATAAAGTCTATCCTTTAATTGATCTTATTTTACCATTATTATTTTCCAGGAGGACCGACGCCAAAAGAGACTTAAGGAGGTAAGCTTTGTTACCAATATAATTACTTGAAATCATGTTTAGCCTAAGTAATTGCTTTGATATGCTTTTTGGCAGTCAAATTAACATGTGTTTCTGAACCTGAACTTGTATTATGCTTCCGGATGATTTCAGTGAGAAACAAATTTTCGGCACCACTTTTCAATTTTCATGCACTGTAGCAAATTTTGCCCTTTTTGTAATCTCAAAATTCCCATTTTTTTTTGGCAAAAACCTCCTTTTTTGGGAGAAATTTAATTAGCTCATTTGCTTGCAATGCCTGGAAAGAAACTTTCTTTTCCATCTTTGATTGTAATCTGAATTCTGAAGAGTGTATGCCTACTAGTTTTACGTTTTCATCTGATGCTATATTAATAAGTTCTGCCACTGGCTTAATCTGTTACTGATAATTATCTCACAGCATTATACTGCTTGTCAATCTGAAGAATCATAATAATAGTATATGTTATCATCTTATGGTCTTACCCTGTCACTATCGATCAGGAGGAGGGTGTTTTTTCTACAACAGTTCATATACATAATGAAAAATAGTTTCTGATTATTCCATCATAGCAATTAAAGGTTCAACACTGATTAGACATGGTGATTTTCTCCATGTCTATACTATCATGATTTTCTCAAATCTATTGCTATGGTTAGTTGAGTACTCTGCAAATTCAAACATGCAACAGTTGCTGTTCTTTTGTCGTTCATTAAAGAAGTTAACCTGTTTGTGCAGTTAATTGAAAGGGTAGTTCCAATCATCAGGAAAAAATCATCACAAGATCTTAGAAGAACCAACTCCATGGAATGGTAGAAATGACACTGAGCCCTGATGCTCTTCTCTTAGAAGTTACAGGATTTCTTTTCCTTTTAGACTTATGTTTCTCCTAGTTTTCTTTGGCAGCTATTTAGGGATAGTGGAAAACATTCAGGTGATTGTGCGTGATCAAGAAGTCACGCCATTCAAAATTGATCTGTTGTCAGCCTGACTGTTTCCTTGTGAATGTGGCTGAGTGTTGTATAAACAAGAACAATAAGGTTTGCTTGAACGGTGGACCAAAGTATCCTAATTACAAAGGCATCTATTTTTGACATATCCCAATATTTGATCCAAGCTGTTAGTTTAGTATGTGTTTGGGATTGCTTCGCTCCACGTTTTTTCAGCTAAACAGATTCAGCTCCACACAACTCACCTCTATGGAAAAAGGTAGAGTTGTGAGAGCGCCTAAAAGGGGGCTCTAGAAACTTTAGGTTTTTATAGAGCTGCTCTAAGGTGGAGTTTATAGAGCAGTCCAAACAGACCCTTAATATTGCATAAGAGCATCTTTAATAGCTCCCGAATACAACTCTCCCAATAAAAAATAATAGGGTGGTTCAATATTATTTTTTAGATTATTGACGAAGATAATGCACTAGATCACCGGTAACTTTCTCTCTCACCACCCATGCTTAGATCCCCCTTGCTCCGCCACCCACCTCCCCACACCTCCCGCTTTCTGGCATCACTACCTACCTCTCTGCAGGCTCCCCGCACTAATGTCCACTTAGTGACCACCTCTCTGGCCCTACAGCATCATCCCTGTTGAAAGCCCAATGTGAAAGCATCTATGCCCCGAGAATTGGTTTCGGCGATTGATGACAATGCATTATTACCATGACTAACGTGTGTTTTGCAGAAACTTTGATAAGTTAGGTCATGGGATTGGTAACCGCTTTGGGCACTGTGGTATTCATGCCCCTAGGTGGAAATCGTTTCGGTTTTTAAAGGATTAACGACAAGATTAAGGACGGTTAGTTCCGGATGTCAAGATATTGAGTTACATTCGGAATAGTCGTTAGGATCTTCGCTTTTTTTCTTTCGCCGTACTATAAAGGGGGGGCATGAGCAAGTAGCTTGACCTAGGTGTAGGGATGAAAACGGATCGGATACGGACGGATATCACTGATATCGTATTTGTTTTCATATTTATGTCCGGATTCGGATTCGAATACGGATAGTATAAAAAATGTCGGATAGGATATGATTGGATATCGACATCATAAATATGTGATTTAAATATTCGGATACGAATACGGTATCGGATGTTAAATATCCGGACTCGGATACGAACGGATTAAAACCCCTCTAAACGGATTCGGTCTCGAATACGGTCGGAAAATATCCGTACCGTTTTCATCCCTGCCTAGGTGAGTCTTTTGTTTAGGTGTGGTGCACACTTGTTAAACTTAGCACTAGGTAGATCAGGTAAAGCTCAAAGTTCAGTTGGAAGCAACTCGGTTCAAGTTGCGTCGCGTTTCGAAGTCGTTTGAGCCGTTTACCCTTAACCGGACGCGGTCTCTGTCTCGACCGGACGCGTCCGGTCAGTGCTGACAGTCACTGCGTTTCAACTTGGTTGACCGGACGTGGTTCTTGCGAGGGTAAAAGAACTAATCGGACGCGACTGGAAAATGATCGGACGCGTCCGGTCACGTTCCAGTAAGGTACTTTGCTGACCGGACGCGTCCGGTCATCACTGATCGGACGCGACCGAGCGTCAGGTCAAAGTACAGTAAGGTCTGTGCACGACCGGATGCGTCCGGTCACCCCTGATCGGTGCGTCCGGTCACTCAGCAGTGTCGGTTAGATTTTCGACCGTTACAATCGACCGGCGCGTCCGGTCACGTCGACCGGTGCGTCCGGTCAGTGTGTATTTTACTGAGTTGGCAGGTAACGGTTGGATTTGACTGTGGGGTGTATAAATATATCCCCTCCACCTCTTTTAGAGGTCTTTTGCTTATTTGTTCAGCTGAGAAACACCTTTCAAGTGCAAGGAAGTGCAAGAGTTCTAGTGAGGGTAGTGATTTGAGAATTAAAGTTTGAAATCCCTCATTAGTGACTAGGGAGTAGCAAGTGTGCATCCACCTTCTCATTAGGCTTGTTGTGGTCAAGTGAGAGTTCTGACTTGTTACTCTTGGTGATCGCCATCACCTAGACGGCTTGGTGGTGATTGGGAGTTTGGTGATCATCCGACGGAGCTTGTGGATGACCCAACTCATCTTGTGAGCGGTTTTGGGCGATTCACCACGACGGAGTGTCGAAGAATCAGCCCGTAGAGAGCACTTGATCCTTGCGCGGATCAAGAGGGAGCTACACCCTTGCGCGGGTGCTCCAACGAGGACTAGTGGGGAGTGGCGACTCTCCGATACCTCGGGAAAATATCACCGTATTCCTAACCCTTACTTTCAAGTATTTACTTTCTTGTATTACTTTCATTGCTTGGTTTACTTTCCTAGAATTGCTATGCTAGACTAGAATTGGAACTTAGGGTGCAAAACTTTTTACCGGTAGAATCACAAGGAATACTAGTAGGCACTATGGGTAAACTTTGGCTTGTAGGATTTAATTCTTGCAATTAATTTTTAGAAAAGCCCAATTCACCCCCCTCTTGGGCATCTTGATCCTTTCACAATGTTTGGTTTTGAAAATTGAGACAACTAGTGGACTAACATTTTGCTAATTGTTCCTGTTCCAAGCCCTATGTCTAGTTTTGGAAATTAAGACAACTAGTGGACTAACATTTTGCTAATTGTTGATTAAACTAGGTGAAGTCCACACCAAGACGACGAGCATGGCTAGGGGTTGGTTGAAGGGTGACCAATCTAAATGGAGTAAGCTCACACTTGGAGAAGATGAAAAGGTGAAAACAAGCTCGAAGGCGAAGGTATTTGTTAGGAGTTTTGTTTTCGTTGGCTGAGACACAATAGAGTATGTGGTCAGGTTTATGATCGATAGTCATACTATTAAGAGGGAAAACGCTTAATGGTTATCTAAGTGCCATTTAGTGTGAACTAACATTGCATATGCATTGGACCTAGTGACGCAGTGAAATGCAAGTGAAAAATGTTGTTGAAAAGCTAACTCGATGCCTAAGGTGATGATATTCATGCTGGAACATATTGGAGTTAGCAAATTTAAAGACGCTTGCGAAATTTGTGATTTGATGATGATTTTTTAGGACCATTGGATTTATCCGGTGCCTACCTAAGGTGGTGATATTCATGCTGGAAAATATTGGAGCTAGCAAATTTAAGACGCTTGTGAAGTTTGTGACTTGGTAATGATTTTTTAGCACCATTGGATTTATCCGTGCCTAGGTTAGACAGTCACCGGAAGAAGCGCTACAGTGTTTGAGTTGCACATTACCTAGGGTTAGGTCCTGGATTTATCTGGTGCCTGCTCATTGACTGCACCGAAGTAATAGATCGCATTGTTCATCGAGAGGGGTTTTTCAAAGGGACTCATCGGAAGTCCTGATGCTGGGCATGAGACTTTTCCGACCGTGGAAAATCAGGTTTTGGACCTCTCTGGTTGACACCGGATTGTTCTGGTGTGACCAATTATTCATCACACTGGAACCGCTCAATGGCTACTTTGACTTTGGGACTAAGTGCGCGGGGCCACCGGTACACTTAAGGCCTGTTTGGTTGGTCGCATATAGCTTGGCTCGGCTCGTGGGATGCAGATTTTTGAGTTTGGTTGCCTGAACTTCTCCTAGATAGGGCCTGGCAGGCCAGATGCACACTCATGGGAAACAGATTTGGAATCTGTTTCTGGGCAGTCCACGTACGTGCGAGAGAGCGGTGATGCAGGTGAGCACAAATCAAGTTAACCAAACAACTCCTCTATTCATCCTAGCGTTGTAAATCAGAGCAACCAAATAATAATGTCTTGCATGGCCATAGCCTGGCTAGAGAAGGTATGGCTGGCCAGATACGATGCAGGCTCTTTGAGAAGGAAACCAAACATGCCCTTAATGCCGCACCGGAACATGCGCTATAGGTGTTTAAATCCGTGATGAAATCTCAGACGTCCATTTGAGTAATGCTTGCTCCGGTGTGGTTTGTCTGGTGGGCACCGAACTTATTTGGTGCCTCCGCAAATAGCCCACCAAGAGACCTTTCAACGGCTACTTTTGTTGGGCCTCTATATAAACATGTTGGCCGGCCCTTTAGGCTCTCTCTTGGCATTCCAACACTTGTGTAAGCCTCCAAGAACACCTCCCTCTCATCTTGCTCGTGTTTGATCCAAAGTGGGATTGGATGTCGCACCCAAAACTTCCTATTTTGGGTTGTGCATGAAAAACACTAAATAAAATAAATGATTTCAATATTTGAATAAATGTATTAGATAAGTTAAGTTGCTGCTAATTTAAATATAGAAAAGTGTGGTTTTAAACTTTTTCATATTAATTTGATAATTTGGTGTTTGTGTGATGCTTGTCTTTGGTGTTGGTGAATGCTATTATTTTCAAAATACCATAGGACGACGTTTACTTCTCATCGGAAAACTTTTTGGTATTTTCTGGATTCAAAATTCCAATTTTCGTGAGCTTAATCTTTTTCCTTGATCTCTTCATCCATCTTTTCATGAGCTCAAACTCATTTGGTTGAGTTCCTTATCTCTCCAAGAGTCTTCAGGATTTTTCCGTGATTTTTCTGAGCTCCGGACTATTTTTCACGGCCAAAAAGGTAATTTTAGATTTTCTGGAATTATTTTATTCGCGGAATTAAAATAATCCCGAAATTAAGAAATTCCAAAAAGTTTCCAAACCCTACAACTATATATTGCCGGCATAGCCCTCGACGCCCTGATTTCAGAAGTACAACTCTTATCGCGAGTCGTCGCTCGTAGCTCCCTCTATCTCTCGCCATATCTTAAATATACATATATATGTATACGTGCATGCATGTTGAGCGGCTGTACACGTAAGGAAAGAAATCCTATTTCTGTACGTACATCTTGCAGAGTATTTATGTGACTCAAATAGTAATTCTAGATTTTCTAGAATTATTTCTAGTCATGAAATTCATTAATTCCGAAAATAATAAAATATAATCCTATTCCAACTTGGCTTAACCTAGAGTATAAAAAATGCAGGCCTTTTTCCCACTACTTATCCGTGGCCTGCTTCCAACTTTGGCCAAAGGCTGGCCTGCTCGTCGATCTCCCCTTATTGTTCTCTCTCTCTGTCCCGCATGTCAGTGCCTTGCTCCACCTGAAGTTTGTCCTTGCCCAGGAGTCTAGTCTGGTTCGGCCTTGCCCAGGAGTCTAGTCTGGTTCGGTGTATGTTTCACGCCGCGCTGCTATATATATAAGCCACTGCAACCCTCTGCGCCACCGGTTCCGAACTCTACCGCAATCGCCACCTCACCTGGAGATAGTAGGCGCTGTTGTTAGCCCTAGTTCTGCCACCACTGTTGCCTCGCCGTCGCGGAGAACCTTTTGCCGAAGGTCCAGATCCGCCCTACCCGACGTATGTCAAGCTATCTCTGTTGGCTCTTGTGCTCCATTGCCGCAACAGACTCAGCTGCTGGGAAACCATCCTGTCGAAGTTCATCCGCTACCATCTGCAAGTCGCCGTGTCCAACATCTGGAGCCGCCGGCCGCTGTGGAACCACTGCCGGTTCGCAGCTGTTCGTTGGTGAGCACCTCAAGTTTTCCTTCCTGTGACATACGTCTACATGCCTATGGTTAATCATGCATATTCAAAATCTTACTCCGTGGAGCAGCAGCGCCGTCACCGCCTCTGGCTGCTCAGCCTCGGCCATGGGCGCCGAGCCAGCCGAGCCCCGCGCTGCCGCGGCTGTCGTGGCCAGCGCCGCCACGCTGCCCAGCTGGCCGGCCAGGCCTCTCCCTTTCCCTACGACGTACGCGCAGCAGCAGCCCTTCGTCTTCTACGTCCGTACAGGCACCAGGCAGCCCAAGGTAGAAGATGATACTATTTACAGTTTTGACATCAATCATTTTATCTCCACCGTTTATTCGTTCTAAGTTCGATTTGAGTAGTTCTTGTTGCGTTAGATTCGTGTCGTCGCGCTCTACGTAGTAGTGCTAATGTTTATCATGTCTTATAATTATGAATTTATTGATTTAAAATACAATTTGATTATTATTAATTTAATAGTTTTTAATTAAAAGTGACATAGGTTTATAATTCCGTTTTTGTTGCTTTGTTAATTAAAAGCTATCTAGTGGTTCAAATCCGTTCTAGTCGTGTTGCGGTCATGTCGACTAAAGCTACGCGTTAACAACCCTATTTATCATGACCTGTGTTTATGAATTAGATAATAATAATATGATTTATACTTATCAAGTGTCTTTTATTAAAAACAATGTAAGCAAGCATAGACCTTTATCAAATAAATATAAATATTAACTTGATTAATGCTAACATATGTGTTTATAGTTACAATTAGGATAGTATAAATGTGTTTTTAAAATTATATTTTATTTAGCTTGAACTGACGTCATAAACAAATTGAGTAGGTGCTCTCACATGCCCTTTATATATTTGTGCAAAGTAATGTTCAACTTGCTCGGTTTAGATGGTAAGGTTTATAAATAAAATGAGTAGCTTCAACCCGACTTTTGAATTAAATTGTGTTTTGACCAATCTAATATTAATATGCTTCACATGGTTTTGCTTAAGTTAAGTATGTAGGTTTTTCTTTTCTTTTATAATATAAATATTCCGATAGTCTTTTTCCTTTTAACGATAGTTCCGTTATCGACGTTTCTTATGTTCTCATGATCGTAGCCGGTAGTTCTCTTTTAGTACGCTATTTTCTCTTGTTTGGTGTATTGTTTTTAATTGTTCCTATTTATTTGCTTGTATGCTTGCTAGTGTGCTTGGTTGCTATGATCTACGAGTAGAAGAAAGATTATCCGTGAGCGCCGAAGATCAGAAGGTGAAGACCAGAAGCTGAGTGCCAGAAATTGCAAATGAAAGATTAAGTTGAGGCTTTTCAGAGCAAGTTGCTTTAGGCATAAAGCAAGTTCAAAGGCAAGTATAACATGGAACTATCCTTGTTACCTATACATTGAAATTATCATACATGTGTATGTGCTTTCCTTGGCAAACTTAGAGATTATAACTTAGTGATTGATATCCTGATTCCTTGTTACCTACGGGCTGTGCATTTGGGTAGCTATTGCTAGTGCTTAATTATGAACAATGATCTTGTAATTTGATTAATGGATTAAGAAACCAACCATTAAGATGATTTTATTACTGTTAAAAAGGAGGCTAGAGCAAGAGGTTATATTGTTGCTCTGGTTTCTCTCCATAAGAACTTATCTGTACGTGATCATCCGGGACATACAGTACAGCTGTGAGGGCTATATGGCTCTGGCTTTAGTTGTTCAAGAGACCTTTTCTAGCTTGTTAGTGGTTACCTTAAATGACGTAAGAATGGCTTGCCACGTTGGGTGTAGGGCGAGCCCCTGTCCTTAGTGTGTATAGGCTGCGGTTGTTGTGCCACTGGGAAAGGGGGTTCTACATCTGCCTGCCGAGTGAATCTAATGACCCTAACTTGTTAGACGAACTCTTGATTGGCTTTATATGGTTCTCTGGTGTTTGGGTTTGATCTCCCCGCACATTTAGAAATCATGACTCACAGTGAAAGTGTACACCTCTGCGCAGAGTTAAAAACTGGTATACTAGCCGTGCCCACGGATACGGGCGGCCTTGAAACATTTACAGATAGATGATCACCATTGTTATATCATGCTTAATTACTGTTGATTATTATTATGCTCATGTTAATGCTATTCATTATCCTTATTACAATTGATCATTGGTTTGTTAATGGGAATTGGTTCATCTTGATGCTACTCAATTACTAATTATATGATGATTAAAAGCTAAACGCAGTCAAACAGTGTCTAGCTTTTTGAACCTCATGAACCCTGGTTATACTTGTTGAGTTCGACATGGACTCACTCTTGCTATTTCTCCCACACCTCAATGTGTAGTGAGGTGCTGCTTAGAAGAAGGATGAAGGTGTAGTGGAGTTTCAGAAGTCTTTCAGAAGTATTTGGCATATGGAGCCACCAGTCAGCCGTCCCTGAGAAGAATGGAGCCCGAAGTTTAGTCACCGTTCCGCGATACTCTGATGTAAGTGTTAATATAGCTATGTATACATTATATAATAACATTTTTTCTGATATTTTTTTATTCTGACATATGTGTGGACTTCCTGGGCACACATATGATTAGCCTGGTTTTGTTCTTTAGAAAATCGGGTGTGACATTGGAAGAGATCTAGTGCATTTGTTTTGTTGATTTGCGTCTACTAGCACTAGTTCATCGGTTGAGCCTTGGTCTTCTGGTTACTTTTAGTGGTTGCTGCCACCTAGACAGCTGTGTGGATTGGAGGATGGGGGGCGGGGGCATGTGGTGATTGATTGTCGTCTCCGATCAAGTTAATTGTAAGGGGCTCTTGTGCTCATACCAATGGGAGATCGCAAAGAGCAACTCTAGTGGAATGCTCGTGGCTAGTTATAGTGCTTCTTGTGTTTAATTCTTGCAGGACCCAAGTTGTGGGTCTAACTTGAGTGGTTAGCGTACGAATCATCACATTGAGACTTGCCAAAACAAGAACATGGTTTGCCGGTGAGCAACCGAGCCTCGGAGATAAATTGATTGTCTCTCACTTGCCCTGCTCGGTATCAATCTCCACACTTGTATTTACTTTCATAGGCCACCCTACCTGTCAGCAAGTTCAGCACTTCATCATGCTTCAGCTCGCAGGCCATGGAGAAGACAAGAGAGGCACTAGCTCCAGCCATGCAAATGCAAAGGGCGAACCCACAGGACTTAGTCTATCTACACATTCATATAAATGTTATTAAAGAGGCAGGAATGCAAGAGAACCTTCCATCAAAGATACACTAGCAAATATATTTCCTTAACAGAAGAAACTCAAAATGAATATATACAATAAGAAACAGAAACAGCATGCCCTCAGATCTCACACGTATGGCATTCAGCATGGTGAGTGGTGTAATTCAGTATGAAATTACTGCTCAGCTGCTGCTGCACTGCCAGGTTGGGAGGACGGATTTTTTTTTTTGGGGGGGGCGGGTGCGGCGGCGGCCGTTTCCTATTGTTAGTTTTCATCATTGAGCAACACTTTTTTTTTAAAGGCAGCATTGCCGATCTGCCATTGACCAGCCCAAAGATGGAAATCACAATTTCTTCAAATTAGAAACCGCAACTGACGACTCCACAAATGGGAGAGTAAATACGGAGTTAATTTTGCACAATGAAGATTTACAAAGCAACATAAGAAAAGGGGAAGCTCCATTGAAGAGGGGCATAACCACGACCACATGGAAAGAAAATCGATCACAAAACACCTACCAAGTTACATCTTACAACAGATGACCAACTTCCACTGGAGAATGGCATCTAGGTTTCCACAATAAACCAGACCAAAGGAAGATCTTTACTCAGGTAGATGAAAACATCATAAAAAGGGAAAGAAACAAAAATACCAAATCATCAATGGTTTAGATTACTAAATAGCCCTCAGATAGTCAGATTATGTGACAAGCATGAAACCCAATGTTTCATCAAAGGCTAATGCTGCGGGATCCAACACTGGCACTGGAGCATGTCCTGAGAGATCAGAAGAATAGAAGATGACGAGGACGAGGACGACGGCGACGACAAGAGCATGCCAGCAGTGGCACAAAGAGACAGAGAGGGAAGGGGGGCAGAGACAACGTGCCAACCACTTGGTTGAGCATGTGTCAGTGTCAGACAATTTCACCATATCAGGTCATCCGATAACTCAGCATGCTTCAGCGCCCAGATCATGGAGAAGCCAACACAGAACAAGGGGCTGTTTAGTTGGCAAAAATTTTGGCGAAACGCTACTGTAGCAGTTTCGTTGTTATTTAGCAAATATTGTACAATCATGGTCTAATTAGGTTTAAAAGATTTGTCTCGTCCATTTCGTCTAAACTGTATAATTAATTTTATTTTTTATCTATATTTAATGCTTCATGCATGCGTTCAAAGATTCGATGTGACGGGGAATCTGAAAAATTTGGCAAAATTTTTGGCATCTAAACGGTGCCCAAGCCATTTCAGAAACTACAATTTTGTAAATGCATAGGCTGCCCTTGCCCAGCAAGCTCAAATCCATGTACATTTATCCATCCATCCAGAGTCTCATCATCATCAGGCCAAAACAAAAACAATAATCACAAAATGGGATCGCAAAACATCAAAACCCTGAATGCTTACTTTTAAAAAAGGAAGAGCCTCATTGTTTAAGAGATTGTTAACACAAATAAGAGGACGTCAAATCATTTCCAATCAAAAAACTGAAATATTCATGTTATCAAATAGCCCTCAGATTTTTTTATTTTTTTATTTTTTTGGTGAATTTCACAGTCCAACGCAAACAATCACAACGCATGCAAACCTGATTTGATCTCCATCAGAAGGTGACCCAGAGGGCTTCAGTGCTGGCACAAAGGAGGAGCAGGAGTGTAATCCAATTCCCTAGGGATGCGAGCGGGCATGTCCGCAAACCCACAAATTGGCTTACTTTTTGAGGGCTATACGGCGCAAAGAACACCGAGAAGCCCCACCACTGCAATAGCCATTTCAGGAGATCCGACCTAGCAAAAACATATTGGGTCACCCCATGGAGCTCAAATCCAAGCTGATCTATTTATCCATCCATTCATTAGGTGATGGGTTCACCATAATCGTCATTGGGCAAGTACAAAACTCAGGAAGTGGCAGGAGCGCAAAATGGGGACACTGCACGGCTGTGACCATCTGTCAGTAAGTGTATCTCTCTCTGCCCCTAACCAGGCTTCAGTATGAACACAAGAGAGGAACCAACAATGCACTGCACACTTTAGGAACTACAACTTGTAACAATTACCTCACTTGGACCTCATACAGAACACAGATTACAACGAGATGCCCTTATGATATGAGCACCATCAGGCTTAAAGCTGCCCTTACGAATTATGAAACACAAATACTACCAAAGAAACAAAACAAGAAACAAAAGGTACTATGATACCATATGAACTTCTGGGCAAACCCGTTCCTCATATATGGAATAAAAGGGAGTACAAAACCAATATCAATCTAAAATAATGGAAGGAATACAAGAGAACCCCACATCAAACTAACAGAGGCAAACCTGGCAGATGAAACTTCAAATCTGTTTATATAAAGAAGAAATTCAAAATGGGTATATATGAGTAAGATAAGTAAAAAGCTTGCCCTCAGGTCTCAAAGAAACAGCATTCATTGATGGCACAAGACGCCTCCAGACAGCCATTTAATGACAATAGGCAGTCGCTGTTGCAGAAGCTGATAAGTAGTTCAAGCGAACAGGGCCAACACTCTCCCTCTGAACACACAGAGAGACAGACAGGCAGACAGAGAGAGAGAGAGAGAGAGAGAGAGGAGAAGGAAGAGGAGGAGTTGGAGGAGGATGGGAGGAAATCATATGCCATCTTTGCATATTCGGTTTTCATCATTGGGCAGCACATTTTTTTAGAAACTAAAAAAGGTAATGCTGCCATTCTTTGTCTAAAAGATGGGCAGTCACCATACCTTCAAGCTAGGAACTTGGTGCAGCAACAACTTCACAAATTGGGGGTGCGAAAATGTGTGCAATATGATTATATTAAGTTTAAGAAAACAAATAAAAAAGAAAGGTGACAAGAGAGGTGAAACCACAAACATATTTTTTTAAAAAAAAGGATCACAAAATGCCTGCAATTCACATCTTAAAACAGAAGACCAAGTTCCACTTGAGAATGACACCTAGCTCTCCATGATAGAACCGAATGAAGGAGGGCATTAAGGCCTCGGACAGATAAGTTCTTCACAAAAAGGGAAAGAAAATCAAACTAACCAATGGTCTACACTGCCAAATGGCCTCAGACCATGCGATAGGCATGATATGCCCATGTTTCATCAAAGGCTAATGCAGCAGGCTCCAACATTAGAAGTGGAGCATGCCCCAGGGATGATCGGTAGAAGAACATGACTGCGATTATGCCAGCAGTGACAAACTGACAACTGACAACTAGAGGAAAGGAGGACGGGGAAGAAAAGCAAACAATGGGCCAGTCGTCATTTTGGCTACTTCATCTCATCAAATACTTCGACATGCCTAAGCACCGAGAATATGGACTGTGGAGATGGCAAAACAGCAATGTTTTTCTAGGCGCTAGGCGGTTTCTAGGCAATGACCCATCGCCTAGCGCCTAGGCATTTTACACATTTATAAATTACCTTAAAAAAGAGAAGAAATTAGAGATATATGGACCTTATTTAACAGAAAGGCCCATCAAAGCAGAGCCCACCTTATCCACTAGGACCTTATCCATCCAGGCATCCACCCTCCTCCCACAGCTGCACGCCACCACTGCGCGGCTCGCCGACTCCTTCCCATCTTCGTGGCTGCGCAACTCCTCCCCATCTCCGTGGCCGCGCGACTCCTCCCTTGCTTCTCCACTGCGGCCAGCCTCCCCCCTTCCTCTCTGTCGTGGCCAGCCTCCTCCCTTCCTTCTCCGGCACCGCCAGCCTCCTCCCTTCCTCTCCGTCACGGCCAGCCTCCTCCCTTCCTTCTCCGGCGCCGCGCAACCGCGTTTGCCATCTTCGACGCCACCCGCAGTCCCCTTCGTCGAGGATCTGCACAGAGGGACAAGGGGGACGACAAGTCTGGGCGCCGCGGTCGACGAGAGCAGCCTAAGTTCCGCCTACCCCCCTAGGCGAGGCGGTACCCCGTCGCCCAGCGCATAAGCGTGCCCAAGCGAGCGCGGAATAGCGCCTTGTCGAACATTGCAAAACAGCACAAGTAATTTGAGGAGCTACAACCTTGCAACTGCATAGGTTGATCGCACCAAGCTGAGAACCATTTCAGCTCATTTATGCAACAATCCACAAGTCTCATCATCATTGGAGCAAAAGCAAATCAAGTAACAAGACAGTGAATATTGAAAATGGCCTAAAATAAATTGATACAACCGTAACAGTATCAATATGTGCAGTACAGTTTTTATGGTTATTAATTCATTAAAGCTCAACAAAAACAGTGGATAATAGGTGTTAGCACCAAGAAGCAAGACGAGCAACTATAATAGTAGAATTAGAATTAGAACTATGCAAGTAGTAGCGATAATATACATGAGGCACAGGGATGAGTGATGTGTTTATTCAAAGATATATACTTCATCCAGCAAAATCATTTCTTACAACAATGTAGTAAACATCAGCACCCTGAATGTTTTAAAATTTGCACACTCAAAAAGAGGTCCGCAAGTCAATTCCAATTGACACACAGAAATGTTTGCTTTGCAAGAGATCCTCAAGTCAGATCCAATGGACACGCAGAAATGTTTTCTTTGCAAAATAGCCCTCAGATTGACAAGTTTGTTTGATTTCCATCAGAAGCTAATGCAGTGGGCTTCAACGCTGGCACCAGAGCACATTCAAGGGCTTGAAGAAGAAGAAGAAGAAGAAGACGGCCTCCAAGCTAGCTAGCTGTGGTTCCTTGGCAGCACAAGGAGAAAGAGAGATCAATCCAAGTCCCATGGATTTGCACTTGCAGTGCCAGTAGATGGGGGGAGGGAGAAGAGGAGGCCATAAGTCTGCCACAAGGGCAGTCCCACTTGTCAGTAGAGTGAGCGAGCAACTGACCCGAGCCCCGAGCATGCTTCGACACCCAGAGGACGGAGGAGCCGACACTGCATTAGCCATTCAAGGGAGCTCCGACCTTGCAAACGCAAAGGAGTGACCCCGTGGAGTTCAAATCCGATCCGATCTATCCATCCATCCATCCATTCAACAGGTCAGAGAGGGTCATCGCCATCATCATCGGGCAAATGCAAAATCCAATTATCTGCCACAAAAATCAGTAACAGGAAAGCAGAAAAAAAACCTCATCTACACCGCGATCTCGATCGATGTTTCAAAACCATGGCAAAACTAAAACAGGCCAGACGCAGAGGGAGAGAAACAAATCAACCATGATCTCTCTCAAAAAAAAACAAACAAACATAGGAAGCGAGATCGGAAAACCTCCCAAGCAAAGGGATGCAAGAGGGCATGTCCGCAAACCATAGGCTTACTTTTTGCGGGCTCTATGGCGCAAAGAACACCGAGAAGCCCCACCACTGCAGTAGCCATTTCAGGAGGTCCAACCTTGCAAAAAACATATAGGGTCACCCCATGGAGCTCAAATCCAAGCTGATCTATTTATCCGTCCATTCATTAGGAGATGGGTTTACCGTAATCATGATCGGGCAAGCACAAAACCTAGGAAGAGGCAGGAGAGCAAGATGGGGACACTGCACGGCTGTGACCATCTGTCAGTAAGTGTATCTCTCTCTGCCTCTAATCAGGCTTCAGTATGAACACAACAGAGAAACCAGCAATGCACTGCACACTTTAGGAACTACAACTTGTAACAATTACCTCACTTGGACCTCATACAGAACACATATTACAACGAGATGCCCATATGATATGAGCACCATCAGGCTTAAAAGCTGCTGTGTTTCCACAGCTGAATTATGAAAACACAAATACTACCAAAGAAACAAAACAAGTATATCAAGAAACAAAATGTACTATAATACCATATGAATTTCTGGGCAAACCCATTCCTCATATATGGAATAAAAGGGAGTAAAAAACCAATATCAATCTAAAATAATGGTAGGAATGCAGGAGAACCCCACATCAAACTAACAGCAGCAAACCTGGCAGATGAAACTTCAAATATGTTTACATAAAGAAGAAATCCGAAATGGGTATATATGAGTAAGGTAAGTAAAAAGCTTGCCCTCAGGTCTCAAAGAAATAGCATTCATTGATGGCACAAGACGCCTCCAGACAGCCAAATTTCAGCAAAACGAACAGGCCTATGTGCACCAAAACACTCCCTCTGAACGCACAGAGAAACAGAGAGACAGACAGGCAGACAGAGAGAGAGAGAGAGAGAGCGAGCGAGGAGGAAGAGGAGGAGGAGGAGTTGGAGGAGGAGGAGGATGGGAGGAAATCATATGCCATCTTTGCATATTCGGTTTTCATCATTGGGCAGCACATTTTTTTAGAAACTATAAAAGGTAATGCTGCCATTCATTGTCTAAAAGATGGGCAGTCACCATATCTTCAAACCAGGAACTTGGTGCAGTCACAACTTCACAAATGGGGGTGCGAAAATGGAGTGCAATATGATTATATTAAGTTTAAGAAAACAAATAAAAAAGAAAGGTGACAGGAGAGGTGAAACCACAAACATATTTTTTTTTAAAAAAAAAGGATCACAAAATGCCTGCAATTCACTTCTTACAACAGAAGTCCAAGTTCCACTTGAGAATGATACCTAGCTCTCCATGATAGAACCGAATGAAGGAGGGCATTGAGGCCTCGGACAGATAAGTTCATCACAAAAAGGGAAAGAAAATCAAACTAACCAATGGTCTACACTGCCAAATGGCCTCAGACCATGCGATAGGCATGATATGCCCATGTTTCATCAAAGGCTAATGCAGCAGGCTCCAACATTAGAAGTGGAGCATGCCCCAGGGATGATCGGTAGAAGAACATGACTGCGATTATGCCAGCAGTGACAACTGACAACTAGAGGAAAGGAGGACGAGGAAGAAAAGCAAACAATGGGCCAGTCGTCAGTTTGGCTACTTCATCTCATCAAATACTTCGGCATGCCTAAGCACCAAGAATATGGACTGTGGAGATGGCAAAACAGCACAAACCATTTCAGCTCATTTATGCATCAATCCACAAGTCCCATCAACATCGGAGCAAAAGCAAATCAAGCAACAAGACAGTGAATCTTGAAAATGGCCTAAAAATAAATTGATACAACCGTAACAGTATCAATATGTGTAGTACAGTTTTTATGGTTATTAATTAATTAAAGCTCAACAAAAACAGTGGATAAGCAAGACGAGCAACTATAATAGTAGAATTAGAATTACAACTATGCAAGTAGTAGCCATAATATACATGAGGCACAGGGATGAGTGATGTGTTCATTCAAAGATATATACTTCATCCAGCAAAATCATTTCTTACAACAATGTAGTAAACCTCAGCACCCTGAAATTTGCACACTCAAGAAGAGGTCCGCAAGTCAATTCCAATTGACACACAGAAATGTTTGCTTTGCAAGAGATCTTCAAGTCAGATCCAATGGACACGCAGAAATGTTTTCTTTGCAAAATAGCCCTCAGATTGACAAGCTCGTTTGATTTCCATCAGAAGCTAATGCAGTGTAGGGTTTAGGGTTTAGGATCTAGGAAGAAGAGGAGGAGGAGGCGATAAGCCTGCCACAAGGGCAGTCCCACTTGTGAGTAGAGTGAGTGAGCATCCGGTCCCCGAGCAGGCTTCGACACCCACAACCACAAGACGGAGGAGCCGACACTGCATTAGCCATAAGGGAGCTCCAACCTTGCAAACACAAAGGAGTGACCCGTGGAGTTCAAATCCGATCCGATCTATCCATCCATCCATCCATCCATCCATTCAACAGGTCAGAGAGGGTCATCGCCATCATCATCGGGCAAATGCAAAATCCAAATATCTACCGCAAAAATCAGTAACAGGAAAGCAGAAAAAAAAAACTCATATACGCCGCGATCTCGATTGATGTTTCAAAACCATGGCAAAACTGAAACAGGCCAGATGCAGAGGGAGAGAGACAAACCAACCTTGATCTCTCAAAAAAAAAATCAACCGTAGGAAGCGAGATCGGAGAACCTCCCGAGCGAAGGGGAGGGGGTCGCTGCCGCCGGCACACCGGAGCGACGGAACCCTCCTCACGGCCGGCGTTGAGGAGACGACGGTTTCCGCCTCACCCTCACGCCCCGAAACCGCGCGGCGGAAAACCCTCTTCATTTCTGCTCTACGCCTCTACCAGTGCCAGCAGACAGCAGTACTCCGGGGCCTGCTTTTTAGGCCAGTCACCTGAGGCCATGTTCTCTTCCCTTCCAAATTTCGAGTTTTTTTACACTCTCTATTTTTAGACGTATGTATAAAACATTAAATATTAGTAAAATAAATAACTAATTACACAGATCAATTGTAAATTACGATACGAATCTTTTGAGTCTAGTTAACCTATGATTGAACAATATTTGTCAAATACAAACGAAAGTGCTACGGTTAGAAAAATTCTAACTTAAACAATTCATTGATATTAAATAGGTTGCCACATAGATACTTTTAATGACATGATGGTGTATTTAAGAAAAGAGAAAAAAATGGGTTTCATTCAGATGAAATTCTCTTGATACGATTACTAACTCTCTATGAGTCTTGTAATTAAATACATATGAAACCATGGAATGAAATTCCCCATTAAAATTGAGTGTTTTAGCTAAGTTTTATAACATTTCAAATGCTTGGAAAAATAATGAAACTCGCGTTTTAGACTGGCGTTAGACGTTGGAGGGTCGGCGCGGCTCCGGAGGAAACAGAAGGCCACGCCGCGTAAACGGGCCGCATCTTCTTCCAATCGGTTGCGGGCGGAATAATAGCCCGTGAACCCGTTCATTAGCTATGGGCCGAATAATAGCCCGTGAACCGGCAATCTCTCTGATGATACACAATTAACGGACTGCGTCCACAGATGTTCCTCCATTGCTCATGCTGGTTCATGTGCTACATGTGCATAGTCCACACTTTATCTGACAGCAAACCAAGTAGCTATACTACTATAGTACTAGGACAGAGGTACTTCGAATCTCCAAGACATGGCCTCTGAGGCCCCGTTTGGTTTGGGTGTGTTAAAGTTTAATTCCCATCACATCGATGTTTCCTCAAATATATGGAGTACTAAATGTAGACTAATTACATGCATGTCGGCACAGATTAGAAGTAATTTACGAGACGAATCTATTAAGCCTAATTAGTCCAAGATTGAAAACTTTTTATCAAATAAGACGAAAGTACTACAATATTTGTTAAACTTTAACACCCAAACCAAACGGGGCCTAAAGTACATTGATGTTCTTTTCAACAACTATATACCAAGTGCATTATATTAGATTGTCTGCAAATAATTAAAGACGGAAAGCAATCAATGATCGCTGTATCTTCTTGTGCCCTTCTCCAAACAAGCCAGCAAAGCTCCTAGAAGAAAAAAAAAATCAAGGATAGAGTGAATCGGCTGAGTTCCTCTTATTTCCCTTTTTTATTGCCTATGCAAACATCACGCTAGTCGCTATCACATTTCATAGTTAGAATATTTGTTTGTTTCCACCGCTGCATCATTAATCCGGCGATAACGCAGTGCCCACTGTGTGTCTGTGAAAATGCCAAACCGCTGAAACTTACAGACATACAGGTATGAACATTTTCTTGCCTTTTGGTACATGACATCTTTATTTGTTCAAGTATGCTTGCTATAGATATTTGACATTGCTACGTCAGTTCGCCAAAGTGAAAAATTATGTGCCTGTGTATACTCTTAGTTTATTAATAAAGTGGTTCATTGCTTCACACTGAAATAAGCATATAACAGAAAGGTTTCTGTTAGTGCCTGAATATGATTATTTATATAATGCTAAGGTGCACACATTTTCGTAGTAATAAATATTTAATGATATCTTGCCATCAATGTAGCAAGCAGTCTTACAGGTTCCTCTGATGGTCGCCCATTGCATGGTATATTTGTTAAGATCTTCTCTCACGATCCTTTCCAATACCAGGGCCATGCATCTCAAATCTAAGAGAATTTTGATCAACTCACCATATGATGAGCACTGCTCCATCGCACCTGCATGTATAAATTCGTGTACAGATGGAGTTCTTATGCCAAGGCGTGCTCATGCAAAATCATTTCTTCATTGATCTATCCATTACTCTGCAGCTCTGTTCTTAGCTTCTCTTCTATACAAAAGCACTCCATATTGAGGAAGGGACTCCATCTGACAATTTTTCCTGGTAGTGTGTGCAAGATGATTGCTTTTATGATAAGTTACTACCTACTAGCAGTGAATTATGTATAAATGTTACTGAAAATAGATCATTTAACAAGATGTGTAGCCAAACAATACTATTATTGTGTCTGGATGTTGGAAAAAGCCTGAAGGAGGTGATGAAAGCATATCTCAAAAATTCATCAATTGTAGATTTTCTGAAAGCATATTTGAACATAAGAATACAGGGTAAGAACGATAGAAATAATAGATATCCGAGGTCTAACATGAAGAGTGCAATTTTGGGCTTGCAAATATGGCTTCATTCAGAGCATTTGTAGCAGAAGCTACTGTATTTGTTTAAGTAAACCTTGCAAAAACTATAGCATATATATGTTCATTAGTTAGCTTGTGTCACACATATATCTGTGAATCTAGAATCTTGCACCTCTTCCTTCTGCATAGGAGTGACCCCCTTCAGAAGGTTCAAGGTCCATGTAAATTCGATCATTTACAAGTTGTTAGCTATTCCGATTGTTCAAGCTAAAAGTATGCTAACTAAGTAGGACCTACGTAACTGACATCAAGCTGGAAACATTATCATTTTGCAGTGTTGCTGCATATTTTTAGCAAATCACTATACCAACAGGTACAAATTTAGTTACCTGCTGCTCCTAATCCCTCCATCCCAAAAAGCGTATAACTCTAGGTTTAAACTATGTCAAATTTTCTTATTATTAACCAAGTTTATATAAAATTTATCAACATTTATGTCTCCATATAAAAATTATATTATATTATCATAATTCATAAATATTACCACTTTTCTTTTTTTTATTTTTTCAGAGGTTTTAATTAACCTACGTGGCGCCACATCAGTCATGAGAGAGATAAAATGAACTACATTGATAGTTGATAGTTCAAAGGTCAAATAGACTTTACCAAAAAGTTATGAAAATATATTTTACCAAACATTATCCAAATATTTTTTCCTATAGAATTTATACAATTAAAAATCCTAAGATCTCATTTAATATTGCAAAATTCATACAAAATATGTTTTAGTTCAGAAAAATATGATGATTTATCAGTACAATCGGCAACAAAACCACTAATGTCCTTCCATGACGAACTACCTACTGGCTGTTCTATTATAATCCTTAGCCGATACACAATCACCGAATTCCACAGTAGCCAAATCCCCAAATTATGCATCATTGCTTCATAAAAAAAGAAACAATCAACGAGGTCGTGGCAACATAAATGCATGACCTCAAAATGATAGGAACTCCATGCAGGCGCGCGACAACGCCACGCTTTGCTTTCTAGTTTTTTTTTGTTCCGGCTTTTTTTACGGAAGTTCTACAGGTTCCGATAAGTGTTTTTTAAGAAAATCTTAAAAGTTTATGCAATTAAAAAAACATAAAATCTTATTTAATCTAGAAAATTTGTACAAACATTACTTTAGCTTAGAAAATTACAAAAAAAACGAGTTTCAACTAAAATCATGTTCTATTTTATGGTGAGTAAATTAAAATTATTTAAGTCCTCTATAGACTCATTTTGCCTTTTACTTGGTAGTAGATGCTCTCATGTCTATTATAATTACTAGTAAACATACTGTAACATTCCAAAAATTCACATTCAAAAATCACTCGCATTAAAAATTATTTTTAAATGCATTTCAAAAACCATAAGTCATCTGAGCTCTATGTCCTTCCAAATCTTGTCCATCTTACGTCCATCCCAATTACCTCTCTTTAATTTATTATACACCATGGCATCGGCATCATCTGCCCGTTCCTCACCTTTCTCTCCCTCTCTCGCTTTGCCCGATGCCCGACAGCGGCGCATGCGCCGACCCCACCACCATCGCCGCAGCTCGAACCTGCGCTCGGACCCCCCTCGCTGACTGCGGCAGCTCGCACGCCGCCACGACAGCGGGTCCCACCTCTCACCTTCCCCTCCATCTTTGCATGGCCACAGCACATTCGTATATACGCAGCAAAATGAAGCAAGACAAAGCACCCATCGAGGCAACATCCACTTTTACCATTTACCATGAAAACAAGCAAGGCACACAGGCAACATGCATGTACCAACAGCATGCAAAGCACAAGCAAACAAGTATCAGCAGTGCATGTAACACCCCGGATGTTATAGTTGCTAATTAAGCTGTCATGTCATCATATTGCATCGCAAAGCATCCATGATTAGGTCAACCCTGTTATGCATTAACTAAAATGAGTTTACCCTTCTAGATTGGATGTGCTTCTCAGTGGTGTGATCCGAACCGAAAACCCTAATTTTGAATGCCACCGCAAATAATTAGTCCATGCCCTGCGTAATTTAAGGTATGTGACTGTGTTACACACCAGTGTCAAGTGTAGGGTATGAACTCAAGTACAACACATAAAATGAAGCTCCAAGTTTGAGTTTGAGTTGGAATCCAAAAACTTGTCACGAGTTTTTCGATTCAAATTTGAATTCAAATTTGGGAAAATATTAAAAGATTTGCAAAAACTAAATTGATCAACCAAGAGTGGCATTTGGTCAACCATGTCATGCTTGTCCAAATGATGCCCTTGGATGATGGTTTGATCATTAAGTAATCACCAATTAAGGTAGCAACAAATTTCAATTGAATATTCCTCCGAAAACCCTAAAATCCAAAACCATGTTTTACCCCTTTTAAAATTATTCAAAATCTAAGCAAAATTTGGGAAAAAGTTTAAAACCAAGTTTGTAGAACTTTTCAAGGGCTACAACTTTGGTGTTTTGAGTTTTCAAAGTTTTAGTGTAAAATGTGGAGCAATTTTGAAAATAAGCAAATTTCAGATTTGACCCCTTTTCATCCCCAAACTCAAATTTGAAAATGAAGGCAGATTTTGAAAATGTTTTGAATAGAAAAGTTGTAGGTCTTGGCTAAATGTACAACTTTGGTGTTTGGAGTTTTTGAAGTTTCAATACAAAATCCAAAGTAATTTATAAATTACCAAATTTCCAAAAAGTGTCCCCTTTTGAATTTAAACTCAAATTTCAAAATCAAGTTCGAATTTGGAAAAGTGTTCAATACAAAACTTGTAGAGCTTAAAATTATGAAGATTTCATATCTTGGGAATTTTTCAAGTTATTACATGAATTTGAGAGTAATTTGAGAAAACAGTTTGAATTTTCAAAGTTGGGGGGAGCTACAGTAGCCGACCAATGACCGCCGGGCACCGCACGGCATGGGCGCCGGCGAGCCACCGGGTTGCTTCCAGACCGTTCCCGCGGACGCTTGACCGCCACCTCAACCGCGCGTGCGCCTTCTAGCGCTGCCAGCAAGGTCGGAGCTCCTTTATAAGCCGAACGCGTCGTCGTTTTTCCCTCCTCTGTTTAGCCGTCGTCGCCGTTGATTTTCGCCGGCAAAATTCACCATCGCCTCGCCACCGCAATCCTCTCCATCTTCTCCATAGCATCGCCCTGACCTTGCGCTTCTCCTGAGCCAACTCCTAGCCAACCGTATAGCCCATAGAACCTCAGTCGCCACCGTCCTCCTCAAGTCCGGCAAGGCGCCGCCGCGGTCCACCTCGTCGTGGCCAGCCACCTCCGCTACCTCTCAACGCCTGCTGTTTGCTCCACTGCAACCGCGGTGAGCTGCTGATGCTTCCCGTGCCCCCAATTTAATCTCTACTGTTGTATTTCGTCGGCGTGCCGCGAACCGCGACCACCGTGCCGTCATCGTCGGTGAGGTACTACCTCTGGTGAGTCAGCGGCCGTAAGAAAGGCCTGAGGGTATTCGCGATGTTGCGTAGGGCATGTTGGTCACGTTAGTTGGGCACCGTCTAGTCACCGGAGCTGTGGTCGCTGGCCGGCCACCGTGCGGGCATGGCCGGGACGCGGGAGAAGAGCGTGAGAGTGAGAAAGGAGATGACAGGCGGGGCTGATTGTCAGTGAGAGGAAGGAAGGGAGCGCGGGCGCGGGCGCGTTGCTGGGTTGGCTGCTGGGCCGCGCGCGCTGCTGGGCTGCGCGGGCAAGCGCGGGCGCGAGCGGGCCGTGCAGCTGGGCCATTCGGCTGGGCCAAACCGGAGGGAGAAAGGAGAAGGCGGCCCGAGTTGATTTTTGTTTTTCTTTTTACAAAATATGAATAGTGTGAGTATTTGTTTATTTCATTAAAAATTTTGTAGAGCTCCAAAAATAATGAAAAATTTGGTGTAAGCTTTTCAAGGTGTAAACTATTTAGAAAAAATATTAAATGCTAAATTTGATTACTTTTTGCAGGATATTTAATTAGTTCAATTAAATATTAAATGTAACTTCTATGAATTTTAGTAATTAAATTATTAATCCAAAAATCATGAAATTTTTTGACACTGTTTTAGGTCATGATTAATCCATAGAAAAAGTTTAAGCTTATTTAGATGAAATTTGATCTAATATTAATTATGCCCTAATTAAATATATGTTAAATTGATCACTTTAAGTGTTGTGTGCCCTTTTGATTGAGTGATGACCTTGGGTCACTAATTCTTGGTGATCTTTGGCACCTTAATTTCATGATTGAGCTCGTTATTAACATGTTTGGTAAGAAACGCTAGTATCGCTTAAGTTATCGCTATTAGTTAGTAGGTTTTACTGTTTTGCGACTGTACCGCGAAGGAAAGTTGTACTCAAGTCGTAAACTGTGGCATATCATTATCAAGCATCATGTTTATCACTGCATCATGTTAAAGCATGTTATATACTCTTGTAATTCTCGCTTTCGAAGAAGTTGAAGTTGGCGAGCAAGTCTCCGGAGAAGAGTTGTCGTCGGTGGGTTCTGGACCGGAGATCGGAGTCTTTGAACCTGAGTCAGTCATCACGTCAGAGCAAGGCAAGCCCTGGTGCATTTAAACCCTACCTTGAGATTTACAAATCTTTATTATTTATACTATGGTTTACTGCATTAAGTAATTAGAAGTTGAGTGATAACCCAATTGCTGCATTGTCATCTTTGATTATTGCGATATCAACCTTGATACCTGTTTTACTGAAAATGCGTAGTATGCTTCGCTATGCTTATGAGTTAAGCTTTTTAAATGAATGTTTACTTGGCCATGACGGCATACTTAATGAACATTGAAATATGAGAATGAACTTGTAAGATCGGGCGGGTGGTTTGGCCACTGCTAACTTGCATTGGGAAAGGAGTCTCAATGTAGTGTTTCCGCCTTATCAGTTAGGATCGTACGTTGTTGGCCCTCGCGTCATGGAGTTTTTATTAGTACTGGCCATGTACCCATATCGAGTAAGCCTTACTTCGGCTATTCCATTACGAGAACGTCTAACCTCGCACTGGGAGTGGAGAGATGACGAGAGTAGTTGTAACACCCCGGTGTTCCGCAAGCATTAGCATTGCAAATCATACGCATGACATGTCATTGCATTCATGATCACATGTGGATTAGAGTGCATCCTTAGTTAAAGCATTCGGGTGGGACAATTGTTGCATATCATATTTATAATTGATTCACCCTAATTATGTTGGTTTGACTAAAGAAACATGGGTAGCTATAATTTTTAAATCACCTAGAACTAATTAGTGAAATTTTTGGAGCAACTTGATAACCAAAATTTTGTGAAAAATTTGCTTTTAAAAATATTTTTAGAAAATGGTCAAAAACCCTCCCTATTTAGCTTTTATTCTCTAATTCAAAATCTGTGGGGACTTTGGAGTTGGCCCCTTAATAAAAGTTGTAGAGAATTAAATTCTAAGCAACTTTTATTTTTGGGCCATTTTCAGAAAAAAAAAAGTCATATTCTTGCTCAAAATAGAATTTTAGAACTGTGAATTGAATTTATTTGAAAAATATCTGAAAAATAAAAATGGAAAACGATTTTTACCTTAACGAGCCGCCGCCTCACTTTTGGCCAGCAGCCGCAAGCCGGCCTGGCCCAGCTTGCGCTCGCGCCCGCGTGCGCCGCGGTCCACTAGACCGAGCTCACGCCGCACCTCGCGCCCCGTCCCCGTGCTCTCGCCAACCAGCGAGCGCGCGTCACCGCGTGGCCGCGCCGCACCAGCAGTTGTGGGCGGGGGCTGGCTGCCTGGTCGGAACCCCTGCACCTGGATGGGAACGCGTCCAGGGTCGCTCCCGACCGCGCTTTAACCTCTGCGCCCGCTTCCTTCCTCCGCGCGCGCCCTTCATTCCTGAACGCGGCCCCGCTCCTCTGCCACCGCTACCACCATCGCCGGAGCCGGCGTTCCGGCCGTTCCACCTCACCACAAGCAGCTCCATCTCGCCTCAAACTTCCCCTCCCTCTGGCGTAGCCCGTGTGCACCTTAGCCGTCTGTGGTAAGCCCTCCATCCGCGGTAATCGCTCACCGGAGTTCCGGCCGAGCTCTCCGGAGTTTTTCGCTCCATGGACCGCACCTCTCCGCTCCACCTCGTTCCCTTCTAGCGCGTGTATTTTGTTCGCCCTAGCTCACTAGTGCTCGAGCACCCTTCCTTTGCCCGTTCCATGGTCGAAGTTGGCCGGCTGGCGATCACCCGCGCCACCGTTCCGCCATGAACGGCGATGACCGGTCCTCCGAGCTCCACTGGCCACCGCGTATGTACCATTAGGTTCGCAATCACGAGGTGGTTCGCATGGTGCCTCTGGCCTGGCCGGAGACCTTGCCGCCGGCGAGCTGTGGACGCCGGCGTCTCCCTCCTTCTCTCTGTGTCTGACGTGTGGGGTCACGGGCCCACCTGTCGGTCACATGTTTGTTCCCTGTGTTCAGTTCGTGGGTGCACGTAGCGCTGAGCGGTCGGATTTCAAAAGGGATTTAAATAACATGTTTTCTAGAGATTGATAAAAGGGTTTCTAAAATCCATAACTTGCTCATTTTAGCTCCAAAAATTATGAAATAAATTTTTATGGACTTCTTAGGACTAGATCTACAATCTAAAAATATTGCATGTAAAGGTTGCAATACTTTTCTGTAGGGTTTTTATTTAATCATTGAAATTGTTGTTTTCTTGATAAATATGTAGTAAATCATAGAAAACTCAAAAAAATATGGTTTCAGTTTTGTTAATCTTTTTGTGCAATGTACTTTCTAGAAAAAATATGTGCCATGCATGTTCTGTAGAAAAATTCTTATGTGTAATACAAGTGCTTATTCTTGTTAGAAATTGTTATTTTTGGTAGGGAGGAAAATATGAATAAAACATGCATATGATAATTTTTATATAGGGGTTATTTAGTGAGAAGATTGTAGGAAAAATGCTAAATCTGTTGTTTGATACTTTTCATAGTATAAAGTATTTTTATACTCATTTTTAGGTCCTAGATTGTTATTTTTGTGTAGGCAGTTCTAGTACTCCAAATGCAATGAAATTTTTGTGGCATGCTAAAGTAGATGATAGTAATCCATTGTAATTTTATTAGATTTTTATATGCTATCAAAAGAAGTGTTGCTATTCAAACATAGTATCAACTAATGTTTAAATTAGCATTTTTAATGCTAGATTAGTTGATAAATTTTTCTTTGGTGTATCTTTGAAGCATCTTAGGGTGCTGGAGTGACTTTGCATGGTAGAGAATGTTTGTAGTAGTTTATGAGTACATATTCTTGGATGATGTAGACTACCTTGTAGAAGAGTTGTATTGCCATTTGATCTAATTAAGGGAACATGTTCATCTACATCTCATTCATCATCATCATCTCATGTCATCTCTGCGATCCACCTAGACATGATCACTTATACATCTGCATCATACAGGATCGCACGAAGTAAATCCGGTAGCAGTTCCCGAGGAGCCAGAAGAGCAGTCCGAGGTGCAAGAGCAGGAGGTGCCCGAAGCCGACAAGGAGGTCGGTGAGGATCTTCCAGAGTGCCCAGACCACCGTCCGAGCTCTTTCAAAAGAGGCAAGCCCCGGAGCATTTCTCTCCCGGTTTGCAAATATTTTATTAAATGCTTTACTTTAATCGGTGCATTACGTTTAGGAGTTGTTTGCAACCGTTGCTGCATTATACCTTGTTTACCCTTGCTTTACCATATCCTTGTTACCTTGGTATTCGTAGTCAAGAAATGCTTAGCTTGCTTAGGTCGGTAGAAGTCGGGTGATTTTCTGTCACCTGCGAGCTATAGGTGGTTACCTGGATCTGCTTGGAAAAGTATGTCTTATGGGAATAACTAAGTATCAAATCAAATTGAGACCAGACGGAGACTTGAAGGGTTTCGGACTGTAGTGTTTCCGTCTGTGTCGATTAAGGACCGACCGTTGTTGGGCCTCGAGTCATGTTGAACGCATGCCTCACATTTAGCTGGCCGAATAATGTACCTTTCGACCGTGAAGCTGGGAGATTATTCGGGTCGAGTGGATTGTCCGCAACGCACTGTACCAGAGCAGGAGTGGCAGGATACGGGGGCGCCATGATAAGGCCAAAGAGCAGTCGGGCGGCCCCCGGGTACATGTGGTTCCTGGTAAACTCGCGACTTTACCTAAATAGTTGACTCGATGACCAATATCTCACTTTAGCGGGTGAGTGAGGTTTGTGTGAGGAACAAATTGCCAGCTGGTTAATAATCAATTCGAATCGCCATCGTTCACTGGATAGTGAACACTTGACTTGAGCTACTTCATCGTAGTAATATTGATGGAACACTTGGACAGTTATGTGGAATATGACATGATGAAGGTTGTTAAAGATCATTGGTTATCCTTACATGCTTAATTACATGTTACTCTAGTACAGATGCAAATATAGTTGACAGGTTAATAAAGATTTAACTTGATGCAAGCTTTTAGAAAGGAGTCGTTAATTAAACATGCCTTTTTACAAATGAGTCAGCTATCCCACCATAAAGCCTGTCATGATCCTTGGTGTCATTTTATTTTTGGTTATGTCGAGTAAGTCTAGCTGAGTACCTTCTCGTACTCAGGGCTTTGTTCCTACTTATTGCAGATGGGCAGATGTATTACGGCTACTGTATCAACTGCCTTTATCCTGCGATAGGCGAAGCTTAGGACCATGGGCAGTGGTCATTCACTACGTCTCGTCTGATGCTTTTGTGGGAGATGATCATGAGCTGGCACCTTATTTCGAACTCTGTGTGAGTGTGTGTGGTTTGAACTAAATGCTTCCGCTACTTTTATTTGAACTCAGTTTGTAATAACTATGTTTAAACTCCGATGTATTTGTGACGCGAACTTTTATGTAACTTGTGATGGTGACCGCTAAACTTATTACGATCTTGGCTGGTACGTAAGTTGGTTTGAAATCTATCATGATTTCACAGACTACCGGGTTATACGGGCTTAAGTTTGCTAAATCGTCTACTTGATGGGTGATTTTCTTACTTAATTTCGTATAATTGGTCGGTTCTCTTACAGTAGCGTGTACCCTCGGGGCTAGAATTGGGCCAGGTTCGAGGAGTACTGTACTCTCGGGTGGCGATGGACACGTTCTGGTTTTGGGTTACTCGGGTAAGAGTTGATATATGCAAGATTCGGTTCTACATATGTCGTGTGGTTAGAAATCCCCAGCTGGGTAAATGAAGCGGTTCGAATCGTCGTTGCTCCACGAGAAAGGAGTCTTGGCCTTGCACCAACATCGTTGTTAAGAACTGGAATTGAAAGAGAATGAGAAAGATCATGATGAGAATTACTTTGATCTAGATTAGGATCACCTAGAGTTGGTTAATGAACCATCAATGGTAAAAGTAAAATATTAAAGATAAGGACTTACTTTAGTAAGCTTTTCTGCAAAAGAATTTTTGATTCTTGAATACTCGTACCTTGATTCCCTAAAGCTAGCATGCCCTTGTGAAAGTCCTATGTTCGGTGTTGGTAATTAGTGACAATGCCTAAGTACTAATCCTATGCCTAAGTTGTATGTAGCATATGAGGATTAGTACATTCCAAGGTTGGTGGCAAGATGGACATGGTGATCATGATGGCCACACTTGGATTTGGACGCAACCCTACGTGATCAAAGCAAAGGTATATGCTTAAGGGTTGTGTTTTAGTAACCAAGACACCTAGTGGGTGTGGTTACATTATAGGATAGATAGCCGTACTATAAAGAGGGGAATGACGCGGCTATTGAACTCCTAAGTGCCTCTAGGTATGCATTTCATGTCATATGCATTTGGATAGAACTAATAACGCCTCAAAAAATGATTGTAAAAATGCTAACACACATGCACATGGTGATGATCACTTGGTGATGTTAGCACGTTTGCGAAGGCGGTGGAGTTTGAGCGGTAGAGAGGGTTTGGGGTCCTCTCTCCCTCCCGCCGAGCTTGCAAGGCGGGATTCAGGCGTTTTCGAGGGATTGAAACGCCTATTTTCCACTATGCCGGAAGTCGGAAATCAAATGGAAATCAAACGGAAGCGAACGGAGGTCACAGAGGTGACCGAACGCTGGACCGGACGCGGTCACTGTTTGACCGGACGCATCCGGTCAGTGTTCAGCGTCTGCGCGAGTTTCAGTTTGTTGATCGGACGCGCGGTGCGTCCGGTCACTGTTGACCGGACGCGTCCGGTCGATCAGGGAGCTTACTGGACTCCAACCGGACGCTGGCACTGTGACGTCCGGTCAGTTCTCCAACGCGTCCGGTCGATGTTTCGTTGTGCACGGCTCAGGGTTGACCAGCGCGTCCGGTCAGTCACGGGACCGGCGCGTCCGGTCGTGACCAGCGCGTCCGGTCGTTGCGACCAGCGCGTCCGGTCGGTGTTTCGAAAAAGAGCCGTTGCGCAATCGGCGCGTCCGGTCCACGCGACCAGAGCGTCCGGTCAGCGCGACTGCGGCTGTTTAAGTTCCTAACGGCTATATTCGAAGGGGTACGTCTATATATACTCGTTGGCCGGCTCAAAGCTCCCTCTCTTGGACTTTTGACATACTTGTGAGCACTTTGAGCTAAGCAACTCCCCTCTCACTTATCTCTCTTGCTTGTTTGCATATTCGAAGTGAGATTGAGTGATCCAAGTGCATTTGCATTGTGAGATAGCATCTAGTTGGCACTTGGTGGTTGATTTGCTGCGGAATTCTTGTTTCTCTTGGTGGTTGCCGCCACCTAGACGGCTTGGAGCAGCTTGGAGGCGTTGGCAAGAGTTGGTGATTGTTCTTGGCCACCTCCGGTGATTGTGAGGGGTTTGTGCCTACCTCGGCGAAGCGCCAAAGGCAACATTAGTAAATTGCTTGTGTCATTGCAACCTTTTGCCATTTGGTAGGTTCTTGTGGCGCCCTTTGAGAGGCTCGGTGTGAGACCGATTAGCCACCGAACCACGTGGTGAAGAGGGACACAACGGGGACTAGCGTGCCGGCAAGCACGTGAACCTCGGGATAAATCTTATGTCATCAATTTCATATTGTGATTGATTGATCCCGGTGTTCGGTTGTCTTGGTATTCATTGTTGATCATATTGGTTGGCTCAATACTTCGCCCCTCGGTGAAACTCTCCTAACTCAACTCCGCATTACTTTCTTAGTTATCTTTGCTAGCTAGTTAGCTTTGCTAGAGTAGCTCTTTTGTGTACCTTGCTAGTTGTAGTTGTAGTTCCCTTCTCGGTTTGACTTGTGCGGTTGAGTGTCATTATACTAGAATTGTGAATTGGATAGGTGGCTTGCTAACACCCCGTAGGCTAAGCAAAACTCACATCTCGCTATTTGTTGTATTGATAAACTTGTTTAGCTTGTCTTTGTAGAAATTTTTAAAAGGCTATTCACCCCCCCTCTAGCCATCAAGACCTTTCACCTTGGAGTCCTTTTCTTAGTCGAGTAAGTCTTGTTGAGTACTCTCGTACTCAGGGTTTGTTAAACCCTTGTTGCAGGTGCGGTTCATGAACAAGTCTGTTTTGAGCCTTGTTGTATAACCGTTGTGGCTGAAGAAAGTGACGACGAGTAAATTGTATGGCCTCTGGGCAAGGCATCCCGTTTGTGTGATTGTAATAAAGTTACTACTGATACTTCTCTACTATTGATTTGTAATAATGCTACATAAGGTTTGAAGTTTAGAAACTATGGTTTGTAAACTTAAGTTATTGTAAGACTTTCGCTACTTTACTCTATTGATATTATGAATAAACTGTTGTAATATTGCAATACTCCTGTGATTGGATCCTGTTCGGAGGAAAGCAGGCCTTTTAAGTTATGAGGAACATAAGTACGGCTGTCAGAGGTCATTATGATAATGACAGGTACATGTGGGCCATCATAATTAGGAGGTTCTGTGACAGTGCACCCACACATACACACATACAGATAGCTCATGCATGCATGCAAATTAGGCACCGGCCAGACATGTAAATTAGGCACCAACCATGCATGCAAATTAGGCACCGTCGCCTCGCTACACGCCGCACCGCCCACCACCGTCCACGTCCTCTCAGCACCATTGTTGCATGCGAAAGGACACCAAAAGCAAGCTGTGGCACAGCTCGCGTCTTGGCCTATAAAAAGGCACGCCAAGTTGCTCTTCTGCAACAGCACGCTTAGCTCGCCACTCGCCTGCTTGCTCTCGCTTCACTTGCCTCGCGTATACCGTATACGGTCGTACGCACGAGCCAGGCTCGACCATCGTCGCACGATGAGGTGAGCAGCCCATGAGCACCCTCTCGCTCTTCTCTCTCCCTGTGGTCTCCTCTCTACTTCCTCTCTTTGCCTTTACCTGTGCCGAGCCACTCCTAAGCTCGACGAGCTCAACCATAGCGTCGTCCATGCAGAAAGCATGAAGAAGACCCTTGCTAGCTTTTCACTCTCCCTTCCTATGGATGTGTGTGTGACGTGTGGGTCCTAAGACTACAACTCCATCCAAATAGCACACGCACAGCATAGACCATGCACTACCAGGCAAGCCAAATGCGCACGTGATCACCTATTTCTTAATCGTGCATTATTCTTTTTCGTGTGATTAAATTTCGGCCATCTTGCACAGCCGCATGCCAACTCCGATTCCAAATATTATTCTTTCTAAATTCATCTAAAATCACGATCTATCTCCCATATAAATTTCATGATTTTTAGAGCTCATTTGAATTTATGTGATTATTTATCTATGCTTGTTTGCCTGTTGCGCTCGTTGTGTACTTTTAACTGACGGAGTGAACGAGCCGGAGAACGAGGACGTCGGAGGTGAGTACCGCGAGTTTGACGCCGAGGATCCGGACGGTCAGCAGGAGTTTGCCGAGGACGCCGACGGAGGCAAGTCCAGCCTATTCCCCTTTGATGCAAGTTGATCTAATTTTTAAACACAATCCGTAAAGGCCGTTTTAAATATTGCATGTACGTTATACGTACGAAGTATTTTTTGCTGCTTAGCTAAAAACCCGTTTGAATAGCCATCTTTGAATTGATATTACCTGATAATTGTCTTGTTTAAACTTAGAAACAAATAATATGCTATGATAAAATATTATTATTTAGTATGCTTAGGACTTGATATTCATCATGGATACTTATCATATGTTTTTCTCAAATGCAATGATTTTAAATGCAAAATTTTGTGAGTTGGGAAAATGAATTGTGGGTATTATGAAAGGGTTAATGAACAAGTTATAGATGATGATTACCCTAGAGATGGGGCGGATCGGTGTTCCTTTTGTGGGATGCCGTGGTGTTGGGGTTTGTACATTTTGTGGTTAAGCATGAAGATATCCGTCTTGTCTCGATTAAGGACTGAGTTGATGATTCATCTTGCCTAATTTATTTTCGTACAACCACTCGCCTTGCATGGGAAAGGCTTAGTCTAAATCCCTTTAGTTGGTATGACAATCACCTGGAGGCAGGTGTGCAACAGGACACTAAAAGATGTATGTGAAAATTGATGAATATTATATAAAATGTAAAGAGCTCTGTAAATTATTGTATTATGAGATGTGACCTTAGTGTTCCCGTGGTGAGCGCTATTACTTAGCTATGGAGGGTAATGGCTTCGATGGATCAGTGCTTGCACGACGGTGTTAAGCTACGATATCCTACTTGTGGGGAAAGTGTACGACCTCTGTAAAGTGTAAAATTTATCCGGATAGACGTGTCCGCGGTATCGGACGAGTTATGGTTTAGTTTCAACGACTAGATGGGTTGGGATGAGTGAAAACATGAGAGTGAGTGTGATTTTGAAAATAAATGGTTGTCTGCCATGTGTTGTGGGAACAAGGGTTCAACAACATTTAAAATTGTGACCAACCCCTTTTTCAGATTTACTATCATATATGGAAAACATGTCTGTTGCAAAGGTATTTGTAAAATAAAACCCTGCATGTGTAAAAATATAACTTTATGCAAATAAACCAAGCCTTATCCTTGATTTACTCATATGCATATACTGTTATCCCATTTCGTAGGGTAGGGTTGGACAGAGGAAGATCCGGACTTCAACCCTGACGTGGCGTACGATTAAGGTCGTGTCTACACCCAACTAAGCCTGTGGTATTGGGATCCGACAGATGATATGTATTAGCGAGACCTCTTTCTAGGTCTATTGGACATGTATTGTGTTGTGGTTACTTTTAATCGTGACATGTTTTCATTGTCCACGCTTATCGAGACTACTGCACTGAGACTTATCTGATGTAATAAATGTGTTACTAGCCTCCTGGGACTAGTATTATATTACATTTGAGTTTCTGGTTAACAAAGGCGCTTCACGTACCCGTGCGTTGCAATGGAGATGTACATATTACCGTCGTCAGATCAACATGTAATAAATAATTTAATCCGTATAACTTTGATATCAAGTTTTTTTTTTTGGATCATGCTTGTGCATGCATATGTGCACCAGTTGACATGTAGCTGTTATCCACGATAGGCATACAAGCTTGTGCTTGTCGACACATGGCTAGGCGGACTTGGAGCTAGTACTTCCTCGTGTCTACCCACGATAGCGGTGCAACTCCATATGTCATAGTAGATTGGAGTTTGACACAGATAGCAAGTCTACTCCATAGGTCACGATAGATTAGAATGGTACGAGGTAGGTTTATGCGCACAAGATTATTTTAATTTAGGAAGCAAATAAACCAGTGACGGAAATTAACAGGCGTGAACTGGCCACAAAAGTTGAGCCATGGGCGGATGGACGCGATGACGAAGACAAATCCTAATGATAATAAAAAAAGTTTTATCTAATTTATACTCCCTCCATCCCAAATTAAAAGACGTTTGACTTTTTTTACTCCAAGTTTGATCACTCGTTTTATTTAAAAAACTTGTACAAATATAGTTAAATTTAAGTCATTCTTGAAGAAGTTTTATTAATATACCAAGCTACGATAAAAAATTGATATTTTGCACAATTTTTTTGAATAAGACGAGTGGTTAAACTTGGTGTCAAAAAAGTCAAACGTCTTATAATTTGGGATGGAGGAAGTATTAGCTTACTTTCTACTTTTATAGTACGATGATTTTCGATCCCGTTCCGATACGTATTGGATATGGATACTCCCTGGATACGTACTCATTCCGTACTATGGATTTTTTGATACGTACGGACTGGATATGCGTATACACGTTTTCTTAGGAGAAAATTTGTTCATTGCCACCAAAATCTATAGCAGTTTCTTCATTGCCATTGAAAAATACGAATTTTCTTGGTTGCCATTCATTTAGATTTTTGTTTGCTTCGTTGCCATTCCGTTAATTTTACACCTAACGACGTCGGTGCCCGTCGTCCGCACACATCCCCCACGCAATATGCCCGAGCCCCCACGCCACGCCCTTGCCCGCGCACAGGTGGCGGCATGGCAGCAGCAGCATCTTGGCCGCGCCCTTGCCGCACACCGCGCACGTCCTCCCGTACGCCGGCGGCGACGATGTCCCGGCCTCCTCCCCGTCCTCCGCCGCGCCTGCTGCTCCGGCTCCGGCTCCGGCGGCGACGTCGTTCCCCACGCAGCAGCACGACTCGGCGTCGTCAGCGCTGCCGGTGCCAGCGCCAGCGGCGCCTGCGAGCGCGCCTGCTGCAGCTCGCCGCGGAGCGCGTTGGCCGCGGCCTCGTTGGACTACGCCAGGTCGCGCCACACCTGCGCCTCGACGTAGAGGCTCTTCACCCGCTCCTCAAGCGCCGAGTTGAGGCGGCCCATCCGCTGGATCTCCTCCTTGGCGCGCAGCCGCTTCACCGCCGCGGCCTCCACGGTGGCCACGACCTCCAGGGCTCCCCCCGTCGACGCGGTCTCCACGGTGTCCACTAGCTGCCGGAAGTAGTGCCGCGCCAGGTCCTTCGTCATGCGGCCCGACGCGTCCATCAGCTAGAATAGCTCGTCGCCGGCGCCGAGGTCCCGCGCGAAGTCGACGTTCTTGAGCGTCGCCAGGATCTCGTGGAGCCGCACCACGTGGCGGTGCCGCAGGCGCCGGAGGATGCCAGCCTCCCGCTCGATGGCCACAGGCCGGTCACTGGACCCGGCGGCGCGCGGGTTGGGGAACGACTTGATGGCCTCGGACCGGAGCAGGTCCTGCGCCAGGTACACCTTGGCGGACGCGCCGCGGCCCAGCCGCCCAGGAGGCCACCGAGCTCGTACCTCCCGAGGAACACGGTCCGGCGGAGCTCGTCGCTGATCCTGCAGGCGCGGATAGCAACACCCGGTCCGGCGTCGCTGACCTCTTCGCGGCCGCCGACTTCTTCGCTGGACCCCGCGCTGGCGCCCCATCTAACGGCCATGGCTTCGCGCCCCCGACCATGACCGCCAGCCCCGCCTTCACCGGCGCCCCTTTGCGCTGGCCGCCGGCCCGCCTCCACCGCCCCCCGCCCCCCAGCACCCCGTGCGAGCTCCCCACCGGCAGGTGATGCACTTCACGCCCTCGCAGGCACATCACCACCACTCCGCGGCCGCGGTGGCGTCGGTGGCCACGGCCATGGCCACCGCGCGCCTGCACGCGTCCGCGCCGCCGGCCTCGACGTCGGTCTTCCTGCGCGTGAGCCCGGCCTTCCTGCGCGCGAGTGGTTGGTCGTGGCGGCGTCCGTTCGGTGGCGGCATCCAGCTGGGTCACGGCAGCGGCGGCGCGTGGCCCGTGCGTCGCGCTGGTGCCGCTCGGCACTGCGGGATCTCTGGGATAGGGGCGCGGTGCGAGCTAGGCTTCGCGTCGTGTTTTTTTTTTTTTTTTTTTTTTGAGGCCGCTGGGTTCGTGACTTCGTGTGGCTGAGAATGAAGGCTTTCATCTGGGGCAGGTGCAAAATCGGATCTCCTCGAAGTGAACACGGACACACGCGCCACGCCGTCTGCTTGATGGCAGTCAAGGAAACAAACTACGGAAGTTGATGGCAGTTCAGTAAACATAACATGTATATGTAACGGTGATGGCAGTTAAGAAATAAAAAAGCACAAACTGATGGCAGATAGCAAAAGGTATAAATTTTGATGGCAATCAGCAAACCACTATAATTTTTTATGGCAATGAGCAAATTTTCTCTTTTCTTAGTGGAGGATATGCGTATGCACGTATGAGCTGATCGTGTTTGGATACGACCCAAGTAACAAGAACACCCTTAAAGCCCAACTAAGGATAGCACACGCATCTATCCACCATGTATCAGAGTTCGTGACCTAGCCGGCTAGCCGCAATGCACTCGGACTCCCGTCTCCTGCCGTGCAGTTCGCAACTTCGCTCGATGCCCGACTTCCGTAAAAAAGCTCCTCGAGCGACCGGCAGCCAGCAGCACCGCAGAAAAAAGGAGTTTTATATCGTTTTCTATTTCTATTTTGAGTAGGATTTCTATTCATACTACTCAAGGCAAGAAGGCTCGTATGACAGAGTTTGTAGCATCGGGGAGGTCAGACGGAGCTAGATATGGATGGATGGGCTGGGCAAAAAAAATTAAGAAGAGAAATTTTGCCTCTTTATTATTAGACTAGTAAATATGTCCGTGCGTTGTAACGGGAGAAAAAGATTTATCAAACATTAATGAAAAACGATAATGAGAATGTTATATATCTATTCATTTTATTTTCACTTTTCGTAAAATTTTAAAAATAAAATTTATTTTATGATGATCATAACATCTATAATGTAAGTTGATATTGATAAAAATATGATAATGTTCTATTAAATCTGTTTCAAATTAAAAATATAACCTTGATTGATATTATTTCTCTTCCATTGTAAGGCATAAAAATATTAATTGTCAATATATCATAACTTTAATTTTCATACTATCCTTGTATTGGTATGGTTAGATATCGAGTTCTATGACTTTTTTGTTGACCCATAAAAATATATAATTCTAGGATTGTTCACAACACCGACTGGACTAGTTCAACATGTATAGGCCGTGCGAGTTCAACTTTTGGCAACCATGGCCTATGGAGAGTGCTGGCCCGGGCCACGGCGTCAATTGATAGTCGCGGTGACGATGGTATTTAATTCGGTTTCGGTGGGTGCAGATGTGTTGATATTTGGTAACGCAATTAGGAAATGATCCGCAAGCGCACGGATATCGGTGAGCACTTCACCCGGGATGTTATCCAGAGTATCGTATTTATTTTTTACCACTAGGAGAAAGCGTGCATCTGACTAACCAAATCTATTACTACTAACCTTTAGGCTACAACCACTGTGATTTGATGTGAGCGATGTATAGAGAAGACTGCAACTGCACTCTCGTTCTAACCTTGGTAAGGATGATCTACTGCTCTATTGGGGAGGCTCACGGAATCTAGACACCTCAAAGGATGTTCGACCCGCACCTATAAACCCTATCGATCCTGCTAACGGGATATGGAATACAAAGGTAGCTACGGAAATGTCACGTTCCTCGCTACTACCATGGTCCGGCTAGACAGGGGATATCTATGAGTATCCTAGGCCAAACACCTCGTTTACGCTAGAGATGATTACTCTAAACTCTACGCGAAGAGATTAAAGTAAACTCATAAACCAAAGAACAATAAAACAAAGAACTTACTAGAATTTAGAAGTCGAAATACTGAAGAATCCTAGGAGCAAGCCTCGGGTTAGGAGAACTTGATCCTGTAGGTACAACCTCGAAGTAGTCACCGACAGACCGGGCTTCCTTCGATCTATACCTCCACTCTATCTCTCTCAATCTAGAAGAACTAAGTCTAATCTCACATTGGATGCTAAGCCCTAATGAGGTGGGAACCCTAAGGGAACCTCTCTCTCTGAATCCTCTCTGGAAAATATGAAAACAATGGACTTTGATTCTCCTCTCCAGGGGCCAGGGGTCCTGCTTATATAGTCCCTTCAAGTGAACCTGGGCCGTCGGATCAAACCGACATTAATCGTACGGTTTTCCTTGATCCTTTAGGTCGGTGGGGCATAATCCGCGAGACTCATACTGATTGGTTGCAGACCTAGGGCGGGCGCCCCAGGGTCCAGGGCGGGCGCCCTGGTCCCGGGCCCGTTCGGCCTCCCGTTCGATCCCGTGGCTTCTGGAGTCTTCTAGATGATAGAAAATCGGTGAACACGTTAATATCTCTATGTAATTCCGACATGTGGGCCTTTCCTTTGTATTTCCTGATAACCCCCTGCAGAAACAGATAAACAACAAAACTCGTGGAATTCTGTCAGATCAAACCCTAATTCTAGGTGTTGCTTGCATATAGGTCCTTTTCCTTATTTATTAGATAATTAAAATTGATACTTAAGAACCGTCAACAAACACCCCCATACTTAGGCTTTTACTCGTCCTCGAGAAAAGGATGGTTCAAAAAAATAACTGGGGTTGAAACATTGTAAAGCATTCTTTTTATACCTGCAGGGTGTTGTGAATATCCACTGTGCACTGTAGTCAGGGAAATATATGGTTGAAGTAGAGATCCTTTCTTCTTCTCAACCCTGTCACTTGGAGTTTTTTATATATTTTTTAATAGAAAACTTAGCATACCTTTATCCTCATAGGGGTTCTCAGATCACTCATTTATCTTTTGTATATCTCACTGAGGCTGTTTTAATTTGTAGAAATTCTCAAGCATACTTACTTTGCATATATTGCCTGGGTCAAAACGGGATCCGAGGAGAGGAATGCCATACTCTTAGATCAAAGACTTTGAAAATTAAAACTTGTCAACTCTTACTGGCATATTGCTTATTAGAGGGACCATGGGCTATCATTTTCTTTTTACCATATATATTTTTATCATCTCATTTTTTTCAGGTGGATACTGAGCTACCCCTAATTCTACTTCCGGACACTTGTCCATTTTTCTGCGAGGTTGTCGAGCACTTGCTCCTTTTTATTTCCTCGAAATATATTTTTGCATAGCCCATGCCTCTAATGCAATAATACTTCGGAAGAGTGAATCTTTCTGAATAAAAATGTCTTGATCTTGGGAGCATGATAAATCTCTCAACAAGGGTCTAACTCATTTTGTATAAACTCAATACAAAGCAAATTAATATTTTTAGGTTTATCAGGCATATAAAATATTGAGGATGGTAGCTATATTTTTGAAGTTTTTGAAAAGAAAATCTCCAAGCGACAAAGATTTCAAGAATAAGATACTCATATTCTACCATCTCACATTCCACAATGACTTAAGTAACACATGGTTTTTAAAATGATTTTCAATAAATGCAGGTTTTCAGAAATATCACAGAGTGAGATTGATCATGATTAAAAATATTTTTGTCTTTTTAAATTATCATGTTAGGAATAATATTCTACACAGCCCAATTTGTATTTGTATATATGTAAATAAAGCGTGCAGAGTATGTACCTGAATCGTAGAGTGGTGCAATCGAAGTGCATTTACCATGTCGGGGGGATTCCCCCATACTTGTTTCCTGCTTTCTTGCATAAAAATAAAGTGGAGATACACGAGGCATAATAATAATAATCTTTATTTGTCTTGAGGCATTTATTACACTGACTAATGAAGCGAACTAATCTAAACTGAATTGAATCTAATTGAATCTAATGATGAAGACTAAGACACACTGCCTCAAGGTCTAATCTAGATAGCTCAGTGCTGCTCTAAATCCCTGATCCTAGCAAGGGCATCAGAAAGGTCACGTTTAAGCGCGAGCACAGTAGTGTTCAGGTTGGAGACCTGCCTACTAAGGGAGCTAACTGTGGACTGAAGTTCCATAATATGTCTATTTGCTATGTCCTCATCCACATCTGATATGGTCCTGCGGCGCTTCGGTGGTGTCTCAAACGAATTGAGAGCGTGCTTAGGAGCTTCCTTTGGTGGGATGAAGCGAACTTTTGCTGTTCTAACTCCTTCGAAGCGGGGCCTCTCCTTCTCCGTAGTGTAGTGGACGCTGCTGATCTCGCCGCTCCGGTTGGTCTTGACGCCTACAACCCGCTCAGTGGGTTTAGGTGGCAGGATTTTCGTGCCGGCTGGTACCTTGACGATGGCTTCTTGCTTGGACGACGGTTCCTTGAGAAGAAGGGGCTGCGGTGGTGCAGTAAGAACTGGTTGGGCGTAGTAGGATGAGATTGAGCTGCGCTGGTTTGATGGTGGGGCTGCTAGCTGTCGCTCTGTGTTGGCCGGGACGTAGGCGTCGGGGTCATCCTTGGGCTTGCGGTTAAGGTCGTAAGGGACGATCTCTCAGTTGCGGTGGGTCTTGTCGGCCATTGGAGAAGCAAGGAACTAGACAAGCTCTAATTGAGGAGGAGAGAAGGATTGAATGAATTGGTATTGAAAGCTGACATCAGGGGTCTGTTTATATAGGGGTCAAAAAGTGCCTCTAGGGTTTCCATAGATCCATCCCGCTGTCGGGCGTGCGTAACAACCCATTCGCGGAATTTCCTGGATAACCATAGATGAGGAAAGCACATCGGAAGAGGCCGGGGCCGAGGGGACACCAGGGCAGGGTGCCCGCCCTCATCATCAGGGCGCCCGCCCTGGGCCTGCCTCCTCTGCGGGCCCGCTTGCTCGAGCGTGTTTCTAGAAGTATTTTTATCCCGAAAAATATATACGTGGCCCAAAAACGTCAGAAAAAAGGTCGGGCTTTAATTCTCCATCGGAAGGTAAAAATGGATCATGTCTATTTCTTCTAATTCTTTATTGGGTTCTAAAAATAATTTAAGACGTTGACCATTTACCTTGAATAACGTACCTTCGTCGTTTTGAAGTGTAATAGCTCCGTGGGATGATGAATTGACTACCTTGTATGGTCCTTCCCATTTACTTCGGAGTTTTCCATGCCCAAAAAGCTTCACCCTGGAATTAAAAAGTAATACCTTATCTCCGGGTGAGAACTCCTTCTTCTTGATCCTCTTGTCATGCCATCTTTTGACTCTTTCTCTGTAGATCTTCGAATTGTGATATGCTTTCTCTCGCCATTCTTCCAATTCTGATAGTTGCATTCTTCTATGATCTCCAGCAACATCTAGGTCCATATTCCATCTTCTTATGGCCCAGTGTGCTTTGAACTCTAGTTCAACAGGCAAGTGGCAAGTCTTCCCGTACACCAATTGGTATGGGGTCATTCCAATTGGGGTCTTGTATGCTGTCCGGTATGCCCAGAGTGCATCAGGTAACTTTTCCTTCCATGCTGTTCCCATCTCATTTACTGTTTTCTGAAGAATATTCTTGATTTGCTTGTTGGAAGTCCCTGCTTGGCCACTTGTCTGAGGATGATATGGGGTAGCAACGTTGTGACGGATTCCATGTTTTGCTAGATAATGCTCAAAGCGTTTGTCGATGAAGTGTGATCCCCCATCACTTATCACCACCCTAGAGACTCCAAATCTTGGAAATATAATCTCTTCAAACATCCTCTTTGAATTAATATTGTCGGCACGCTTGCAAGGTAGTGCTTCTACCCACTTGGAGACGTAGTCAACTGCCACCAAGATGAATTCACACTTCTTTGATGGAGGAAATGGACCCATGTAGTCTATTCCCCAAACATCAAAGAGCTCAATCTGAAGGTTGTTGGTGAGTGGCATAGCATCTCTTGTATTTATGTTTCCGTGCCTTTGACATGGCCCACATCTTCTGATATATTGCCTTGTGTCTTCATACATTGTAGGCCAATAGAATCCACATTGCCAGATCTTTGAATGTGTACGGAATGCTCCATAATGACCTCCGTATGGTGATGAATGGCATCTGTCGATGATCTTCCACCCTTCCTCAGTGGTCACACACCTTCTGAGTAAGCCATCAGCGCATACTCGGAAGAGGTATGGCTCATCCCATATGTGTGAACGACTTGCTTGAATAAGCTTCTTCTTGTTCGCTCCTGGTGGTACATACCCTGAAACCATAAAATTAACAATATCTGCATACCAGGGGTCAGACCTGTTAATTCCATAGAGCATGTCGTCCCGGAGTGAATCATTAATTGGTGTTTCCTGTGGATCCTTAAAGTGCATTCTAGACAAGTGATCAGCAACAGAATTTTCTACTCTCTTTTTATCTTTTATTTCTAAGTCAAATTCTTGGAGTAACAAGATCCATCTAATTAGGCGAGGTTTAGCATCTTTCTTAGTGAGCAAATACTTTAATGCAGCATGATCAGTGTAAACAATTATTTTAGCTCCTACTAAGTAAGATCTAAATTTATCAATGGCAAAGACAACAGCCAGAAGCTCTTTTTCAGTGGTTGCATAATTAAGTTGAGCTCCTGTCAAAGTTTTACTAGCGTAAGCAATTGCATGATGCTTCTTGTCTTTTGTTTGCCCCAAAACTGCCCCCACAGCATAATCACTAGCATCACACATAATTTCAAAAGGCAACTACCAATCAGGGGGTTGAATGATTGGTGCAGAGATGAGTGCATTCTTTAATAATTCAAAAGCTTTTAAACAGGCATCATCAAATTCGAAAGGAGCATCCTTGGCTAGCAAAAGAGTGAGTGGTCTAGCAATAAATGAATAATCTTTTATGAATCTACGATAAAAACCAGCATGGCCAAGAAAGCTTCGAATTCCTTTTATATTCACAGGTGGAGGTAGTTGTTCTATTACTTAAATTTTAGCTTTATCTACCTCAATACCTCTTTCAGACACTAGGTGTCCTAGCACTATTCCTTCCCTAACCATAAAATGATATTTTTCCCAGTTAAGGACTAAGTGCTTTTCTTTGCATCTTTGCAAAACCTTGTCTAAGTTTTCAAGACAATTATCAAAAGTTTTTCCATAAACAGAAAAATCATCCATGAAAACTTCCATAATCTCTTCAATCATATCAGAAAATATAGACATCATGCATCTTTGAAAAGAAGCTGGTGCATTACATAGCCCAAAAGACATTCTACGATAAGCATAAGTTCCGTATGGACAGGTAAAAGTGGTTTTGCTTTGATCATCAGGATGGATCGGGATCTGGTGGTACCCTGAATATCCATCTAAGAAACAGAAGAACGAATGGTTCGCTAACCGCTCTAACATCTCATCTATAAAAGGTAAAGGAAAGTGATCCTTTTTTGTGGCTTTATTCAGTTTTCTATAGTCAATGCACATCCGCCACCCTGTGACGGTGCGTTGCGGAATTAGCTCGTTCTTCTCATTTGTAACAACAGTCATGCCTCCCTTTTTAGGCACAACTTGAACAGGGCTCACCCACTCACTATGCGGCACAGGATATATAATCCCTGCATGCAGCAACTTTATAACTTCTTTTTTAACTACTTCTCTCATCGCGTTGTTGAGTCTACGTTGGGGTTCCCGAGAAGGTGAAACAGAAGGATCTGTCGGAATGCGAAGGTGTAAATTATAGGACTGATTCCTGTAAGATCTTGGAGTGAGTAGCCAAAGACTGAGTGATGTTTTTCTGAAACGGTCATTAATCGCAGAGTTTGTTCCTGAGTGAGTTTATTACTAATGATCACAGGAAACTCTGGATTATTCTTTAGGAAAGCATAGATAAGACCGGGTGGTAAAGTTTTAAGCTCTATAGGAGGTCTGGGTGTTTCTGCAAACTCATCTAAAGGTTCAGGTTCAGAAGGTTCAGCTTCCTCTTCTATGAAGAAAGGGGCTTCTTCTTCTAAGTCTGATTCATTTAAAATCTCTAGAGACGCAGCTTTTACCTCTTCCATAGGATCAGGCAAAAGAGATGACCCGATCTTATTATTCAAGGAGTGAGAAATTATCATAGGGAATTTAAAATCCTTTCCAAAAGAAATGTATAGCTTTCCAGTTTGACCTTCATAAAGGAGTCTTCTAAATGGTTGTCCTATCAACAGGTCAAAGTCCCATGTATAAAAGTTCAAATGAATTATGGAGCCTTCTACCATAAAGGGTAGGACATTCACAATTCCAAGACTGGGGACCAATCGTCCCGAAGATTCCTTCATGAACTTTGTTGTGGGGGTTAAAATTAATTTTCCAAATAATTTAAGTGCAAAAGCTTCAGACATGATATTGATCCCCACAACAGGATTATAGAGAGCATCAAATTGATCAGAATCATAAGCACATCGTATAGTGATAGGAGGTGTATCCAAATGGATCACTTCAGAGGAAAGCTCTGACTCCTCCAACCATTCGCTACTCATGACTGAGATAAGCTCTCTCAATTGATATTCACTAGGTAAACAAATGCTATAATGGCCGCTTTGGGGTTTGTCTATAGAATGGTAGTTTGAAATGTTTCCAAAATCAGTAAAAAGATCGGATTCTATATCCAGCATGAAATCAAGTGGTGGAATTTCTTCCTTTTGTGGCTCAAAACTTGGGATAGCTGAAGTAGGTGAAGAATTCGGCAGAGTGTCTACTTCGGCTTTGTAGGTTTCTTCATGGAGGGTATTATCCATCTCAGCTTCTAGGATTCTATCTAGGATCGCTCTAGCTTCATCAGTAGGGATATGAAAGAAAGAACCTCTAGACATTGTATATAGCATTTGTTTATGATCTTTCTGAAGACCTCGAAAGAAATGAAAAAGGAGAATAGGGTCTTCAATATTGAGTTTTAGACCAGATTCTAAAAGATCAGAAAAATGTTTCCAGGATTTTCCTAAAGTTTCATTTTCTTTTTGTTTAAAAGATAGAACTTCGAGTCTAAGGTCGGCGATACGATCGAGGGAATAAAAATCTAAACAGAAGTTGGCTCGTAAGACTCCCCATTCACCTCGTTGTTGACTTACCTTCTGACTATACCATCGTCTAGCTTCTCCTCGTAAGGAAAAAGGAAAAAGCTTTCAACGTAAAGTCTTATCAGAAATGCCTTCAATGCGAAGACAATCGCATGTTTGCTCAAAATCTCTAATATGAAGGTAAGGATTTTCGTCTTCCTTTCCCGAAAAGGATAGGTTCTCAATCATGGCAATTAACCTTGAACTTAACCTATACTGGGATGTTTGGATAGGCTGTGATGACTCCCATGGTAAAAGGTCAGTTTCCGAAGGTGTTGCAAATTGATAGATTGATTTAGAATCTTGGTTCTCCATAAGGTAAGAATAAAGAAAAGATAAGGAATAAAAAGATAAAGAAAGATAAAAGTATAGGTACAAGCTAGTAGTAAGATTCAAGGTTATCTCAGCAAACCGTCTTTCTCCCCGGTAACGGCGCCAGAAATGCTTGTTGATATTTGGTAACGCAATTAGGAAATAATCTGCAATCGCACGGATATCGGTGAGCATTTCACCCGGGATGTTATCCAGAGTATCGTATTTATTTTTTTAGCACTAGGAGAAAGCGTGCATCTGACTAACCAAATCTATTACTACTAACCTTTAGGCTACAACCACTGTGATTTGATGTGAGCGATGTATAGAGAAGACTGCAACTGCACTCGTTCGAACCTTGGTAAGGATGATCTACTGCTCTATTGGGGAGGCTCACGGAATCTAGACACCTCAAAGGATGTTCGACCCGCACCTATAAACCCTATCGATCCTGCTAACGGGATATGGAATACAAAGGTAGCTACGGAAATGTCACGTTCCTCGCTACTACCATGGTCCGGCTAGACAGGGGATATCTATGAGTATCCTAGCCCAAACACCTCGTTTATGCTAGAGATGATTACTCTAAACTCTACGCGAAGAGATTAAAGTAAACTCATAAACCAAAGAACAATAAAACAAAGAACTTACTAGAATTTAGAAATCGAAATACTGAAGAATCCTAGGAGCAAGCCTCGGGTTAGGAGAACTTGATCCTGCAGGTACAACCTCGAAGTAGTCACCGACAGGCCGGGCTTCCTTCGATCTATACCTCCACTCTATCTCTCTCAATCTAGAAGAACTAAGTCTAATCTCACATTGGATGCTAAGCCCTAATGAGGTGGGAACCCTAAGGGAACCTCTCTCTCTGAATCCTCTCTGGAAAATATGAAAATAATGGAATTTGATTCTCCTCTCCAGGGGCCAGGGGTCCTGCTTATATAGTCCCTTCAAGTGAACCTGGGCCGTCGGATCAAACCGACATTAATCGCACGGTTTTCCTTGATCCTTTAGGTCGGTGGGGCATAATCCGCGAGACTCATCCTGATTGGTTGCAGACCTAGGGCGGGCGCCCCAGGGTCCAGGGCGGGCGCCCTGGTCCCGGGCCCGTTCGGCCTCCCGTTCGATCCCGTGGCTTCTGGAGTCTTCTAGATGATAGAAAATCGGTGAACACGTTAATATCTCTATGTAATTCCGACGTGTGGGCATTTCCTTTGTATTTCCTGATAACCCCCTGCAGAAACAGATAAACAACAAAATTCGTGGAATTCTGTCAGATCAAACCCTAATTCTAGGTGTTGCTTGCATATAGGTCCTTTTCCTTATTTATTGGATAATTAAAATTGATACTTAAGAACCGTCAACAAGATGCAGGCGGGGAGAGCCGGCCGCGTGTGCACGTCAATGTTAGTCGCGCCACCGGGTCGTAGCGCTACACGCGGCAACCCCTCACTGACCCGATGAACAGCTTGATCCCGACTTGCACAACATGATTGCAATATATATCTCTTCGTATACTATTGTGTCCACAACATATCTTTGAGAAGCCTATGAGACTGAAATCAGGTTCAAGTTGTGATGGTCTGCTGCAGGTTACACACGCAATAATCTTGGTCGATAAGTGGAGGTTGCATACACAGCGATGGAGCGAACTGTGCGCACCAACATGGTTCTCTGTCGAGGGCATATGCGAAGCCCAGAGGGGTGCTCTCGAGTGCGAGGATGTGTAAGTCGCAGAAAGAAAAAGAAAAGAATGTGAGGATGTGTGGCAGACGTAATGACTACAAGAGGTGATTTGTAAGAGATGAGAATGATTTTTGGCTTTCCTTATTCGTTGTTTATGGTGACTTGTGTTTTTTAGAGTCCTTGTTTGATTTGATTTTTTTCCATAGAAGAAAACCCCTTCCTTACGTGTGGTAGTTTTTTTGGAAGAGTTGTTTTTTGATCGATGAAGAAAAACTAAAAGAGAGAAGGGTGGAAAAAAACAAAACCAATACATAAAAAGAATTAAACGGAGATGATTGATTTTTTGGCTTTCTTTATTTATTATTTACGGTGACGTGATTAGGAGTCCTCGCTTGATTTGACTTTTTGACGCAGGAACGAAAATTCCAAAAAAATACACATGAAGATAAGCCTGTCAGAGGATAGCGCAAAAGGAAGATACAGTTATACTACTGTAGTCAGGACAATTATTGGAGACAGCAGCATCGTCCAGCTGTCCAGGCAACAGTAGAAGAAGATAATTGAAGACGCCGCATCCTTATCCTCTAGAAGACAGAAGACTTCGACTCGAAGGAAGCCAGAGGATAAGCATGAAGGCACTCCAGAAGGCTCCTCCAAGTCTTTAAAAGGAGAAGCTGAGCGCCTACACTCATCATCGAAAAATCGGCACATCAGACCTCATACCACACATCGATCGAACAATCGGCATCAGCATCTGCATCGCCATCTTCATCAGCACACCACACCCACCGAACACTCCACTCCACTTCCACTCCACTCACACCATACTCCATGAAGATATGATCTCAGAAACTCTCTGAAGATCATCCACCGAATAGTAATACTCCACTTTCGTTGTATTACTCCACCACCTTGTAAATTAGAGAATAAAGGAAGTCCTCGTGATCTTCCTGTGCTTGTAAGGTAATCTCTAAGGTTTGTGGTAAGTGCTTGGGGTTTCCGAAAAGGGAAAGCCGTATGTAAGCTTGCTCTGTGGAAATGAATTAAGCTTTCCTGTTTTAATCTCTATTTTCCTTTAAGTTTATTCATATGGGGCGATGTCTCTATGCTAGGGACCCTAGAGGAGAAATTTCTGCGTGTGTTGTTCTCGTGTTAGCCCTGGTAGTAGTGTTTGTAGAGAACGTTGTTTGCGCAAAGAAGTGTTCCCTTCGGGTGGAACTGCCTGGGGAGACGATAGAGCCTGAGTCCTGTGTGATCATGGCTGGGGATAGCAAGGGAGAAGAACTGGTTAGCCCGGTTCTGAAGTGAGCTAACGATGCATACGGTGAGTACCGAGCAGGACTGATACAAGCATAGTCGCATCACCGGCTGAATCTTTGGTCTCGTCAACCTACAAAAGATCCTGAGAATCATTATTTCCGCATACTGATATTAGCTAATCATGTGCACTCATTAATCACGCATTCACGCATCCACCACTCACGCACCAAGTGCTCTGCATAATGTCTCGAATAGTGCTAAATAGTAGACTGAATAGTAAAGAATTTGGGTGCCTGAGCCACTCAGGTGAAGTGCTCGTGCACTGTTCATATTTCGAATTTAAATAGTACCTAGTATTTTGAATAGTGCCACGAATTTGAATAGTAGCCGCTGAATTTGAATAGTGCTGTGAATAGTAACTCATGAATTTTAAATTTGAATTTCGAGTTTAAAGTTTTTTCCCTCTGAGTATCTCCCAGCAGTGGTATCGCCGCCACTGCTGGGCGATACTTAGGCGACGATACTCAGAGGGAAAAAACTTCAAACTCGAAATTCAAATTTAAAATTCACGAGTTACTATTCATAGCACTATTCAAATTCAGCGGCTACTATTCAAATTTATGGCACTATTCAAAATATTGGGTACTATTCAAATTCAGAATATGAACAGTGCACGAGCACTTCACCTGAGTGGCTCAGGCACCCAAATTCTTTACTATTCAGTCTACTATTTAGCACTATTCGAGACACTATGTAGAGTACTTGGTGCGTGAGTGGTGGATGAATTCTTGCGTGATTAATGAGTGCGCGTGATTAGCTAATATCAGTATGCGGAAATAACGATTCTAAGGATCTTTTGCAGGCTGGCGAGACCAAAGATTCAGCCGGTGGTGCGACTATGCTTGTATCAGTCCTACTCGGTACTCACCGTATGCATCACTAGCTGCTTCAGAACCAGGCTGACTAGTTCTTCTCCCTCGCTATCCCCAGTCACGATCACACAGGACTCAGGCTCTATCGTCTCCTCAGACAGTTCCACCCGAAGGGAACACTTCTGTGCGTAAACAATGTTCTCTACAAACGCCACTACCAAGGCTAACACGAGAAAAACACACACAGAGGTTTCTCCTCTAGGGTCCCTAGCACAGAGACATCACCCCATATGAATGAGCTTAAAGTAAAACAGAGATTAAAACAGGAAAGCTTAATTCATTTTCACAGAGCAAGCTTACATACGGTTTTCCCTTTCGGGAAACCCCAAGCACTTACCACAAACCTTAGAGATTACCTTACAAGATCAGAAAAGATCACGAGGACTTCCCTTATTCTCTAATTTACAAGGTGGTGGAGTAATACAACGGAAGTGGAGTATTACTATTCGGTGGATGATCTTCAGAGAGTTTCTGAGATCATATCTTCATGGAGTATGGTGTGAGTGGTGTGGAAGTGGAGTGGAGTGTTCGGTGGGTGTGGTGTGCTCATGAAGATGGCAATGCGGATGCTGATGTCGATTTTTCGATGTGTGGTATGAGGTCTGATCTTCTGGTGCTGAATGCAGGCGTCGGCTTCTCCTTTTAAAGACTGGGAGGAGCCTTCTGGAGTGCCTTCGTGTTTATCCTCTGGCTTCCTTCGAGTCGAAGACTTCTGTCTTCTAGAGGATAAGGATGCAGCGTCTTCAATTATCTTCTTCTACGGTTGCCTGGACAGCTAGATGGTGCTGTTGTCTTCAATAATTGTCCTGGCTACAGTAGTGTTATTGTATATTCCTTTTGTGCTGTCCTCTGATAGGCTTATCTTCACGTGTATTTTTTGGAATTTTCTGGGTATGGTCCTCTACGCCTGGATGATTGATGTGCAAACATTAAATCACAAATCAAGGCATGCATATAATATCTTCCCACGGTCAAATTATTGATAACACCTTATCAACATAAGGAATATATTTCTTGCATATAGATATTAATTGAAGCTATATTGATTTTATTAATCAATATCTTCTTTGTTGTATGGTTCATCTGGTTGCCATATTTCATACCAAGACAATAATTGTCTATATTCTTTTCTTAATTGGCATTGTGCGCCATAATTGGGCTTGATCAATCTTCTAACTTCTCTTTGTAATATACTATATCTATTATAGTACTCTCATAAGAATACTATTATTATTTTATTTTAGAACATCATATCATATTCATGAGCAAATTTGATATTCCTCTCTAATTCTTTTGGTTCACTAAAAATTCTCCAGTTAGCATGATTCGTATTCTTGGCAAATAATTCTTCATAATCCTCTATGATTCTCCATTAATTAGGGAATTTGTATTGACCTTTTGTAATATATATATCATGGCATGCTGGCCTTATTGGTTGCATAAATTTTGGAGGATTAGAATAGAATTTAATTTTATATTTTTCTTGAATACAAGCTAATTTCTTGCATGCTTCTTTAATAGCCTTTTCAAGGTCAGATTGAAGAATTTCTTCAAGTATACCATAAATATCATGGATTAACCCATGATCTATAATGGTTTGTAAAGAGATATGATCTTCATTATTTCTTTGTATATTTCTAAAATATTTTAAGTTTATGTCAGCCCTGAGTATTATAAATTATTGATGAGGCTTGACAATAAATTTATCATCAAGATGAAGTAAGGGGAAAATATTTGCATTCACAGTTATTCCTAAATGCCTTTCTTTCCCTTGATATATCTTCATGAAATAATTTTGAATATCTTGAAAGGTTTTGTAATGCCTTTCAGCATATTTCTTCCATATTAGATCTATAATATCTTGAGTAAAATATGACAGAGTTTGATTAGTTTTAAAGCTTAATCTAGGAATAAGAAACTCTTGTGGAATGTTATTTATACATTTGCTTCCTACTTTCTCTAAACTTACTCCTTCTGGTTTATTTTTCTCATATTTTGTATTTACTACTGCTACATTTTTCCTATCTTTCTGTGGATTTAAGCATAGCCTACATGCTTGTCTTAAACATAGACTATATGTTGCTCTGTCTTCTGGATCTTGATAATATATGCAAAACACACACCTTATAATAGGATCACCCTTTTTATATTCTTCTTTACAGTCTATTTGATCCATCATTTCTATCTTTAGTCCAGCTAACTCATCAATTAAATCTAATTCTTCATCACTTGATTCATTTTCTACATCATATTTTATTTCATCTGTTTCTATAATTGAATATATTGACTCATCATCCATTATATCATCATCACATACTAAAATATTTTCATTTACACTATCTATAATTAGAACATTTTCTTGTTCTTCTTGCTTATTAGAATACCTCTTCTTGTCTTTATTAGGACAAGTTTTACTTAAGTGATCTGGTGAATTACAGATGAAACATCTGCAAGTATTATCATAATTGTTTCTAGGATTATATCTTCTTACATTTCTCTTATGTAAGAAAGGAGCTCTATTATCTGATCTTCATAAGAAATATCGTTTCTTAGTTCTTGCCTTTCATTTTTCATAATTCTTAGGATACTTATAATATTTCTTATTTCTAGATCTCTGTTCTCCATATGTCAATGGTATTTGAACTATTTTATTACAGAAATTATAATCAGACTGCTTCATTGATCTTTGGGCTTGTATGTTTGTGCATATCTTTCTTAACTGTTTGAAAACAAATGTTATAGCCTGAGTGATATTATATTCTTTAGTACCATCTGTTTCTTTTTTATATTCTTCAAATATCATAGAACCTAATAGGTCTGGTAATTTATTAAAATATTTTTCCACAATACCTTTATTATAACCTTGTTTAGCAGTTGTGGCATTGTACAAATAATGCTGAGAAAATTCTTTTATTCTTTTTCAATTTATTTGTGATAATTTTTCTAATTCTTTTAATCTTTCATTTTATAAGACAGTATATCCTAATTCAGGATCTTCACCTATTATAATACTTGATATGATATTTGCAAAATTATATGGGTTATTGCCAGCTCTTTTTAATTGCGCATAATAAGTAGGAAAAGATTCTACCCATTGTTCCCATAAAACTTTAACTGATTCTCCTAAAAAGATCTCTAAATATGTAATCATATCTTCTACTTTATTTCCAATATAATGTTGATTTTGTATGTATTTCTTCACTACCAATCATTTCCATATGCTGATTATATTTGGTCAATCTATAGGATCATGTGCTACTAAATTTAATATAGCACCATCACTTTTATAATTCTGAAATTGAACCTTCTTTTCAAATTCTCTTCTTTTTGAACCCATATGTGTATATTGTCCTGGTATATAACTATATGTTGATTCTTCCTTTTCTGGTGGCTATTTTCCTAGATTTCTACTTGGCCTTTCTCTTTCTTCTTCAACCTTTATTTCTGGACCTCGTCTTCTTTTTGACGAACTTGGATCTATTTCCATTGCTTCTATAGCATTATCTTTTCTATGTGATTCTTCATATTCTAAAAAGTTCATATAATCTACCAAATTATTATTACCTATTTCAATTATATCCTCATTTTCTTCTTCATAACTTTCTTGTAGGATCTTATTATTAATTTTCCATTGCTCTTCTTCACTTATATCATCATCTATAATATCTACTATTTTAATTTTACTATTCTCTAATTCTTTTTGAGCCTTGTTATCTTTATCTTCTATTATTTTAATTTTACTATTCTCTAATTCCTTTTGAGCCTTGTTATCTTTATCTTCTATCCTTTTTGACACGACATTATTTTTCTTTATTGGAACACTAAATTTTTTTTCTATTTAACTCTCTTTCTTGCTTAATATTGTTAAGTCTATATATTTGTCTTCTAAAATAGATTTCCTTTTCTCTTATAGCATTCCATTCACATATCATAGAGTTTTTATATTCATCATGGATTTTACTTAACTTATATTCATAATGTTTTATTTCATTGTCTATATCCACAAATTCACATACACTATTTCTTCTATTTTTCTCTAACTTTACTTTTGAACTAGATGTTTCTAAATCATCTAGGCTTCTTTCTTCATATCCTACAAACCTAATACTAGTTGATCCCTTTTTATTTTCATAACTTATATAATCTTTAGGTTGCTTTAAAATCTTTAGATCTATTAAAGCACTTATATTCCATTCTTCACCTGTCCTTTCTTCAGAACTAATCTTTAAAGGACTCATAAATTTTATCCCTTTAGACTTCATGCTTTCTATCACATTATTTACATTTATCTTATATTTGGTTCCACTTCTATTAGTTAATCTACCTAGAAATTATATGCTTACTAATAAATTAGTTCCTTTAAAATCTTCATAGCCTTTGGTTTGGAATCCAAAAGCCATCTTGTCTATGAATTCTTTTACTGGCATTAATAAGTCTGGAGCTATATATGTTATTAACATGTTTTCATTCATATCACCTTCTAAAAATCCTAATGCTGCTTTATTTATTGAATCCCATCTTTTATCTAACAAAGTTGTTAAGACCTTTGTTCCTAATTTCTTCCTTGTCATACCTTTAATTCTTATAATATACATTCCTTGATGTATATATTTATACCCACAATATTTCAATTCATTTTCAATTTGTTTATTAACTATTCTTAACTGAATAGGTTCAGTTAATACACTTAATTCTACTTCTCTAGATATTCTGTATAATCCATTTTTATTTTCAAACCAACTTATTTGATATATTTGTTGAGGTCTTATTTTTCTTAAAGTATCTTTCTGATATTTTTCAAGATCTCTATCTACATCTATCATTTCTTCTAAGGTTTCAATATCATCACATCCTTCTTTTATTCTGTCTATAAGACCTAAATGTCTGACATCTCTATTCACTAGTTGGAGTGACTTGTCTCTTCTAGAGAGACTTTCAGATACTGCCATTTTTCTAAATTTAGTGATCTATTAATTTCAACTACTCCTGCAGATGATAACACAATTTCTTTACTATGCTCAATAATATTAATATGCTCAAGTTTCTTATACAAATAAGATATATTCTTTTTAATATAATCACTATTTTGACTAATTCTTCCTAGAGAACCTTTACTTTCTTCTAAAGCTCGTAGAGCTAATTCTAACTTATTATTGGTAGCTGAATATTGCTCTATTAACTACTTATGCTCTTTTTAAAAACTTTCAAATTTTAATTCTAGATCGTCTTGTCTTTTACCTCAAGATATATAAAAATTATGTATCAAGTCAACTAATAAATTTATTTGCCCGTGTGAAGTATGTCAAGTATGTTCTTCAGAGCTATTTATTCTGCACTTAATATTTATATTTTCTTTAGTTTTAACAGTCTTTCCTGTATTAACTTCTAAATTTAAATAATGTAAATTTTCAATTTTCAATAATTCTAGTATATCCCTTAAATTCAAATTTTATTAACTAGGCTCCGATACCACTATTGGGAGATACTCAGAGGAAAAAAACTTCGAACTCGAAATTCAAATTTAAAATCCATGAGTTACTATTCATAGCACTATTCAAATTCAGCAGCTACTATTCAAATTTGTGGCACTATTCAAAATACTGGGTACTATTCAAATTCGGAATATGAACAGTGCACGAGCACTTCACCCGAGTGACTCAGGCACCCAAATTCTTTACTATTCGGTCTACTATTTAGCACTATTCGAGACACTATACATAGCACTTGGTGCGTGAGTGGTGGATGCGTGAATGCGTGATTAATAAGTGCGCGTGATTAGCTAATAACAGTATGCGGAAATAATGATTCTCAAGATCTTTTGCAGGCTGGCGAGACTAAAGATTCAGCCGGTGGTGCGACTATACTTGTGTCAGTCCTACTCGGTACTCACCGTATGCATCACTAGCTCGCTTTAGAACCGGGCTAACCAGTTCTTCTCCCTTGCTATCCCCAACCACGATCACACATGACTCAGGCTCTATCGTCTCCCCATGTAGTTCCACCCGAAGGGAACACTTCTCTGCGCAAACAACGTTCTCTACAAACGCCACTACCAGGGCTAACATGAGAACAACACACGCAGAGGTTTCTCCTCTAGGGTCCCTAGCATAGAGACATCGCCCCATATGAATGAGCTTAAAGGAAAACAGGGATTAAAACAGGAAAACTTAATTCATTTCCACAGAGCGCTTACATACGGTTTTTCCTTTCGAGAAACCCCAAACACTTATCACAAACCTTAGAGATTACCTTACAAGCTCAGGAAGATCACGAGGACTTTCCTTATTCTCTAATTTATAAGGTGGTGGAGTAATACAACGGAAGTGGAGTATTACTATTCGGTGGATGATCTTCAGAGAGTTTCTGAGATCATATCTTCATGGAGTATGGTGTGAGTAGAGTGGAAGTGGAGTGGAGTGTTCGGTGGGTGAGAGCGCTGCTGAGGCCTGATCTTCGGTGTGTCGATCTGTGGTCTGATGTCTGATTTTTCGATGTGTGGTATGAGGTCTGATCTTCTGGTGCTGAATGCAGGCGTCAGCTTCTCCTTTTAAAGACTGGGAGGAGCCTTCTGGAGTGCCTTCGTGCTTATCCTCTGACTTCCTTCGAGTCGAAGACTTCTGTCTTTTAGAGGATAAGGATGCGGCGTCTTCAATTATCTTCTTCTACTGTTGCCTGGACAGCTGGATGGTGCTGCTGTCTTCAATAATTGTCCTGGCTATAGTAGTGTCATTGTATATTCCTTTTGCGCTGTCCTCTGACAGACTTATCTTCACGTGTATTTTTTGGAATTTTTCTGGGTATGGGTAAAGGGAGACGGACCAAACGAATGGATGGACAAAAAAAGAGCCTGAAATTTTACCTCTTTATTATTAGGGGTAGATATAGATTAGACTACAACGATGACCCAAAGAATTTTTTTCATCATCAAACTCGAGCAAGAATGAACGTGAAAAAGGTTCAAGTGACTTTGACCATAACATAAGTATCATGTAATGATGTGACCATATCATACTAATCCTATTTTAGGCCCTGTTTGACATCATGCAAGCAAGAGAGCTGAGACAAGTTGTGCTGGTTTCTTATGTTACCGAAGGGAGAGGATTCATTTCATAAAAAAGGGAGAGGATTCAAATCGAGGATTTATGTTTGAACGATATTTGAGTGGTTGTTTCTCAGGGCACTTCTAATGCTAGAAACTGCACGTAGTTTTTATGTCTATTTAATTTGTGTAGACACTATGTATAGAAACTATGTTCCAATAGAGAGTTTCTACGGTATAATTTTTTTTGTCCAATTACATATCTTCTCTCTCAACTATCCACCTATCACATCTCTTAATGTCTTGGATCTCGTGTAGATATGGTTTCTTATTAAGGTCAGTCTTAGTGAAAGTTTCATGTGAATTTCATTTGTATTAAATATGTTGTCACATAGGTATTTTAGATGACATGACAGTGTATTTAAGAAGAGAGAGAAGAAATGGCTTTTATCTAGATGAAACTCGCTTGACACGATTAACAACTTTCTATGAGTCTTCAAATTAAATGCCTATAAAACCATGGAATAAAACTCTCCATCGAGAGTGAGTGTTTCATCTAAATTTCATTTTATTTCACATGATACGGCAGTATTGGAAATAACGTAACGAAACTCCTCACTGAGACTGACCTAAGAAAACATTTCCTTCTCTTTCTTTTTTAATTGCAACGTCATATCATCTTTTCTGCTTAGTTGGCATCCTAATTAATGAACACACAAATCATATAGTCTCTGGGCTGGAGTGTGCCCTCACACGTGCAACTGAGCCTCGCGACTCACCAAAAACTTATTCGAAGCAAATCGATTACCAAACTTGGAGCACGCCCCTATTCCGAAAATGAAAATCCATTGATGTTCCACTTGGGAAAAGCTGCCAAGGCAATGCCCCCGCCCGAAGATAAAAAAAAGGGCGGTTCAGGTCCTGTTTAGCCCAAAATTTTTTAACCTCGTCCCACAGAATATTTAGACATATGCATAGAGCATTAAATATAGATAAAAATAACTAATTGTACAATTTACATAAATTTTGTGAGACGAATCTTTTAAGTCTAATTAGCCTATGATTAGCCATAATTACTACAGTACACACGTGCTAATGATAGGTTAATCAGGCTTAATAAATTCGTCTCGCGGTCTCCATATGAGTCATGTAATTAGTTTTTATTAATATGCGAACACCCCTTCCAACATAAAAAAAACATCCAATATGACATCTAAAAACTTTTCACCCACGATTTTTTTTTTAAAAAAAGCCCTCAATCATGCAGGTCGAGACCCCGGGCAGCAACGGAGAGAATCTGGCGAGCAGAGCAGCCAGAACACCGCACTATACCATCGGGCATCGGCCATCATTCGCTACGACGGCGAAGGATAATCCTTCTTCCCATCGCATCGCACTTGCCAGTCGCCACCATGGCGGCTAGTGGGATTCCACCGCGTCGCCCCACCACACCAGGGCACCAGGCACCAGCAGCACGCTGCCCACTAGAGAGAATCAGCTAGAAAAGGCAAGCAGACAAGATCAGAAATTCCCCCACCTGACCTTAGTGAGAACTGAGAACTACAGGGGAGTGATGCTCGCCGAGTTGCATCGCACGAAGGCGTCCGCACTTCCACCCAGTTAAAAGTTAAAACCGAGAGATTCGGTTCGGTTCGATCTCCTGGATCTGAATACCCAAACGCGATCACACACCGACCACCACACCAGAGACCTCGCGGAGAAACGGTGCTCGTGAATCATATCGAGCACCAAGCCTGGTAACCAGTAGCCACTGCCGATCTAGTGATGAGGCCACTGGACACTGGAGGGCTCCCCCTGCCCGTGTAATGCGTGCGCATTGCCTGGTGCCTGCCACCGTTCTAGGAGGCGAGAGAACCTCGTTTTGCACCGGGAATGATTGCCGGTTGCCCGGGTCACAATGTATGCCTCCCATCATTTCTCGCGCTCATGCCGTCCGATCGAGCCACAAATGTTTCCTGTCCTGGAAGAAAAGTGTCTGCATCCATTATTCATTCGTCGTCCAGTTCTGTGCATTCCAGCTCAGACACACTCTTTTTTTATTTCTTGGAAATTATACTTGGTCATATACTCACCTGCAGCTGCAGACAGAGGAGATCATTCCTTCACCCAGTCACACTCATCATGGGTTCGTATTCGATGCGCCGGCCCTTTCTTCTTCATCACATGTCCTAGCTGTACTGCTCCTCTTTGTCGCTACAGAAATGTGCACTCTTCCTCCACGCAGAAAGTGTTCGACCTTATTATAAAAAAGAAGTGGGGGAAAAAAGCTCAAGCTAAAGAAGCTCAAAAGAACAAACAGCTTTGTTGCTGAGATAAAAAGGGGCACACACAGTTTCAAAAAAAAAAGGGGGCACGCACATGTGCAATGATTCTCCCATCAGACATAACCACCGTACTTCAACGCGGCAAACATGGGCTGCATTTGTCCGCAGATCATATGCCATGACCCATGATAACCGGTGACCAACCAATATTGGAACTGTAAATCCAGAGCTAGCAAGGCTCCATCATCCGAGTCAAGCTTCATTTTCACCTTATATAACAACGCAAGTTCCCATGCTGCCATGCACATGCACCACAGCTCGAAAAGCTCGAAAACAATTCATCCACGTTAAGGGCGGCATCTCATGCACATTACACGAATGGCACCTACCGTGGTGCCCAGCAGGTGAAAACATACATGCTAAAAGGTCCGGTTCCAGGTTAACAGGAAGCAGAATACAACCATGAGAGAAAACAACAAAATGCAAAAGCATCAAACTAAAATCCTAGGGCCAAATGCATCTCTCTCCTCTTGTGCATTTTCCAGCTCCGGTTCTATTGCATCTATGGCGTCTATTTTACTCGCAGGCCAATTTGGTGTCGAAGCTACTCAAACAGATGGCGAAAGCCTGGAAGGCTGAGAGCGGGTAGCGGTAGTCCATCGTGAACATATCCTTGGCCACCTTACCAAACTGGAGAATGATCTTATCTTGGTCTTGCGGAGCAGGCTGTGATGGGGTTGGAGCCCCAGCGGCGGCAGGGGCAGGGGCCTGGCTTGGCGCGGCGATCAGCTGGAAATTCTTCACCGAGGCAATGGTTACACGGCCACGGAAGTTGAGGCACCAGCACTGCAGCTGCTCGTGCCATCTTGGGGCCTTGTTGCGGAGCACAAGCGGCCTCTCCTTGTTCTGTCCCTCTTCGTCGCCAGCCATGGCGCCTCCGGCAATGTCAGAAAAGCGGGCGCTGCTGAAGTCACGGGAGCTGCTGAAATCCATGGACCGGTCCATGATGGATGACTTGGAGAAGGAGGTGGTGCTGCGGAAGGACTCCTCTAGTGCCCGGGGCAGAATCTGCTCAGGCTGACCAGGGACTATGCCACCGGGCTCAACTGCGGAGGCAGGTATGGAGTGCATGACACAGTGCATCCGCCTAGGGCCTCTCGTGCCAAGAACATTTAGCTCGTATGTCACCTGAGCTATGTTGTAGCTACCAGTTGGCACCTTAGGTGAGACCTTCTTGGAGTTGAATCTTCGGCTTGTCCGGCCAGCGTGAGGGACTACAGCCCCACTATATGGGGGCTGCGTGTCAGAGATCATAAATTTTGTGCCGAGGAAGTTCGACCTGAAAATGACAAGACATACCTCAATTAGCTGATACAATCAAATAAACCAGACAAAGACAAGAAAGGCTACCCATTCAGTTGCATTTCAATTCTATTACCTCAGCTTTCCAATATATGTGCTGCTAGATCTCGATATGTTGTCAGCATCCATCGAGATAATATACTCCGTGCAGGTTGTTTTGCGGTTCCTTTTCGCTGATAAGAGGAACTTGCCATTCTCCATAAGTACAGCTGATCCAGAAAAAAAAGGAGAGTCAACAATTGCATTCCAAATTGAAGAAATGTTGGCAGAAATGATGGAAAGACAGAGGCAGAACAGAGGACCAGAATGTCGACTTGATGCTAGCAGATATTTGCCAAAATATCAATCATCGTAGGAATTCAAAAAAAAACAATAAACGATCTACTCATACAAGCAAAAGAAAGGCACAACATACCAGTGCTCAGGCACAAGTAGAGATGATATGTGGACTTTGATTTATCTCGCTTTATGAAACACTGAATCATTCCATCACGAGGCCCAGGCTGTGAAGACAAAAATTATCAGATGTTAGTAATAATATGAAAGACATAAGAATAAGTATTGGGAAGTGCTATCATTAGGTACATAATATCATTCACAAAAGCATTCAGGTAATCAGGTCAAGGATTAGGATTTAAGCGTACCTGCTTTAGAGAGACTGGGAAGGTAAGCTTCCCACTGAATTCCGGGCTCAGCACAATCTCCCGGCACATCTCCCTCCATGCCCGACAAACAGCAGCGCAGGACACAACATGCTTGCGATTTGGCCAGGTGCTCTCACTGGCCTCCAGCCTCCGGATCACATCACGGAGGAGCTCAGGAGGGAGATTAGCCCAACGGCTCTCCTGGATTATGAGATCCGTATCACGGAGTTCATGCACCGTGCTCTGAGATTTCCCCCTGTGATGCACGGTGAGTCCAGAAAGGCCAGCGATAGTCACCTCAAAGCTGCGCCTTGACAGGCTACCAAAACTGTCCCGAACATCACGAACGATGCTGCGGAACGACATCTTCGCCAACTAGAAACTTGGGGCTTAGCCTGCCAAAGTGCCAATATATAACAGGGAAGGTTCCGACAGCCTTCGTGGGTGCTCCACTGATAGAACAGTGGAGATCACGCCACCCCACAGGGGAAAATGCTGCTTTTGAGTGTGTCTACACAGAAGCAATCGCCGATTTGGACCTGCGCGAAGTAAAGAATCTTAGATGTGAAAGCGTGTGAATAATAGCATAGCGTAGAGCTAGCGACATAAGTTATGATTATTAATAGATCAATTCCAAGTACAGCTCATCACGACTGAACACACGGGAGACAGCGTCTCCGAGAGTTTTTTTAAAAAAAACTGATACATATATGACAACAGAATTTGTGGAGTGCAGCTGCGAGAGAACAGAGAAGGGCAAGAACATTTTAATTTCGGAGAAGTCGCATCAGTGCATCATACATCATGACACCTACCATTCTGGTGGCATGTTGGCAGTGTTTAGATGCATCGAAAAGTGCACTATGCAAAAAAAGATTCCCCGTCACATCAAACTTGCGATACATATATGGAATATTAAATGTGGATAAAATCAAAAACTAATTGCACAGTTTGGTTGTACTTTGCGAGACGAACGTTTTGAGTCTAATTAGTCAATGGTTGGACAATTATTACCAAATACAAACGAAATGCTACAGTGTATTTTGACACTTCAAAATTCAGGATCTAAACACAGCCGTTGCAACATTTCGAGAAAGAAACGTCGGCCCCCGTACGGCCAAACCCATTCCTAGGCTAGAAATTAGGCGCTCCGTGGTCAAAAGATCAAAAGGAACCCTTTTCCCCCTGATTCATCAAAGGTGGGAGTGGATAAAAAAAAAGGAGAGACCTTTTCAGGAACAAATCGAGTAACAAATCGACGGGCTACAAAAAAAAATCGAAACAGATGGACACAAGATCTAACACTAACAGGTCTGCAGCGGAAGCAACGACAGCAGCAGGCTACCAGTACGCCCAAGCTCCAGACAATACGAGTACAGAACGGTCTCTTCACCGGCGGCACTGCTAATAAGCGGAATAGGAGACAGAAGAGTCGCCCCCCAAGAACATTTCTGCGAACACCCGGACGAGAAATCGCGAAGAAAAAAAAACGACGCCTCTTCTCACATCACATCCCTACCGCGGGAAATGGACGCATCAGGCAAATCAAGACGGTAAGCCCACAAATCGGACCGCCGCGCTCGGGGGAGAGAGAGAGAGAGAGAACTCACATCAGGGCGTGCCGGAAGGACGCAAATCCCCGATCCGGAGCCTTCCTCCCTCCGCGTCCTTCGGAAGACAGATCGGAGCGCAGGTGGCTCAGATTCCTTCACCGGGGTTAGCTCTCTCCACCTCTGGGCTTCCCTTGTGACCACGCGACGAGGAGCCGGCCGACCGAGGAAAGGAACGACGGGAGGGTGGAAGTGGGTGTGGTGACTGGTGAGGGAGACGGACGGAGACCCGGAGCGAACCAGCGAGCGAGGAGGGGAGGGAGACAGACAAGCGAGGAAGAAGCCGAGAGAGCGCGAGGGAGAGAGGGAGGGGAAGGAAGCGCACGAGGCGTGTGTTGTTTATTACGGACGGAGTACTACTCTGCTCCGGTCCACGGTGGGGGGCGGGCGGGGTTGACCATCCCGTTCCGTTCCGTTACGTTTGGGAGATCTGCTAGTACAGGAGCAGGCGGGGTAGGGGCCCGACCAGCGTAACGGCGTCAAGTGTGCGGCCTGAGCCCTTCTGACTGTGCGCCAGGCCCGGGGCCCGAGCTTTGGTTCGTTCCCGCCGTGGCAGGGACAGGGCCACAGGGGAGAGGGAGCACGGGTGACAGCAAGCTGCACGCTTACGTTGCTGACGTGCACGTCAAGGCCAAAATCTGGGTTACGATTAACGTTTGTTCAGTACTAGTCATGTGAGTCGAGTACGACACGTTGTTGACTTGTTAGTCTGCGAGTGAGGTGTGACCACTGACCAGTGGTATATTATGTGTTCTTAGGGTAAAACTTACTCCGTATTCATTTAAATTCAATGTCTCGTTCGGCTGGCCAGTGGCTGGTGCTGATTTGTTGTGAGAGAAAAATCCTACTGACTGGTTGGTGGCTAGTGCTGAAATGATATAAGAGAAAAGCATTGTTGGCTGGCTGGCAGCCAACCAGCCAAACAAGGCCCAAGTTTTTTGATTTGACGAATATACTCGTGTTATTCTAGATCTTTCTTTCAGAATATGAAGTTGTTTTCTTTCATTAGTAAATGGCGTGCTCGTCAATATCGAGACGTCTTTAGTGACTTCTTTGATCTTAAGATCGGTTGATTGAACTCAATTTTTCAAAAATACTCATAGACATAGAATGTGTATCAGAGGCGAAGGTGCTCGTATATGAGTAGTTTCTCTAGTAACCTTAATTTTCTCAAGTAATATTAATAGTGTATTTACTCTGGACCGAGGAAGTATTTTTTTTTTGTCATGACTAACAAGCAGCTCTGGTTCGTACTAGTATTTGGTGTTTTTGTCATGACTAAAAAGGATCGTTTTTCTTTTGTACTAGTATATGCCTTGGTGTTTTGGATCTCAAGTATTTGACGTGGCTGAGCTTCGACTGCTTGCCGCTGGGAAAGCCTGGGAGACCGGGAAAAAGATGGAGACGGACACGGGACACCGGACAGAGGCGGAGCGCAGGTCATTTTTCCTCGCGAGGTTACTGTCAGTCAAAGTATCTCTACTTTTTCACCGTGCTGATGGCGCAAGTAATCCTCGCAGGTTTACTACGGTTTTACCGTGGCGCGAGGCTAGAGATCAACGCAGGTTAACACCTTTGATGTTGTACTAGTAGTAGTAAAAAAAAACGTTACAAACTCCCGTTCCCATGTCAGTGGCCCTGTCTGGATTCAAGGGCTAGAGCCAGTTTGACATAGTTTGAGCTAAACTATCCAAATAAGAGGGCTAGAGCTAGTTTTTTTTTACTAGCCTACACAAAAAAAACTATCCCCAAAGGGGTGATTATTTGGGCTAGTTTTGATGGGACCCACAGAAAAGTGTATTTTTCTTATCCTTCAGCCGCACCTGATCCATCCCCATCGCACCCTAACCGCACCCGTGCGAGAAAGTGGGACGCGTCGCCGCCAGCCCTAGTGGGCGAATCCAGCCGTGCCGCCGTCGGCCCTAGCGGGCAAATCTAGACGCGCCGCCGGCCACCTCTCCGTCGTCCATCTCCCTTGAGCCGCCGGCCTCTCCCTCGCGGCGCCGGCCGTCCATCTCCCTCGTGCCGGCCGTCCTTCTCAGGAGCGCGCCGTCCTGATCTTCGTTCACGCTAGGTACGTCGCACCGCCGTGGTTCCTCCCTCTTCCACCGCCGCGGCACTGGTCTTGTGCTCCGTGGTAGTCCTCGTCTGCTGCTCGGGCGCCCTTGTCCGGTGCGCTGCCGCCATGGTCCGCCGCGTCGTCGCCCTGCACGTTCACGGCGCCGCTGCTCTGCAGGTCCGTGGCCATAAAAGAGTCTGTCACACTAAATCCGGCTGGAAAGATGATTTAAATGAGCCAAATGATTAGATAACCGTATTTATTGTTAAACTAGCCCTCGCATCCAAACACGTCTTATGCTAGAGCTAGTTCGGGACTAGTTTAGAGTTAACTCTAGGATCAAACAGGTCCAGTGTGTGGGTCCTTTCGGCTGCAGCTTTTGATTCGTCATCGATGCCGCCGCCAACCCTTTCTGCCGGTGGCGTAAAAATAAATGCACGGCGCTGACGAGTCTGCCTGCCCCGCTGCGCGGACGAACGAGGTCGGCCGGCGGCCGGCGCCCGGCGTGCAGACGAGCGGCGCGGGAGTGAAAAGACGCGCCCGGCCCCGACGCCGTGCACGCCGTCGTGCCCGGCGCTCACACGCATAAATTCATTAACAGCCGTAACCGAAAAGTTTCCTTTAACAGCCGTCATTAAAAGGCGAGATGAGTAGGCTGTTGCACGGAAGTCGTGATTAAAGTAGTAAAATAATTGTTGCTTGGATTAGCGCGGGCCCATGTGGAGCTGGGAACAAAGCTCGGATCGGATCCAATTCCTCAACCGAACCACCGCATGAAATTTTGTAGCTAAGGGCGTCCTCAATGGTCCTGGACATCTAGCTAGCTGAGGTGGTAGTGAAAGAAATAAACAAAGCAAGCAAGGGTGGGTTTAGATAAAAACTTTTGACAAAAACTACAGTAACGAATCTTACGGTACATGCATGGAACATTAAATGTAGACGAAAAAATTAATTACACAGTTTGGTTAGAAATCGCGAGACGAACGTTTTGAGTCTAATTAGTCTTTGATATGAATGTAAAGTGCTACAATAACAAATGTGCTAATGATGAATTAATTAGGCTTAATAAATTTATCTCGCGGTTTTCCAGACAAATTATATAATTAGTTTTTTATTAGTATGTAAAAATTCTTTCAACATCGTACGAAACATCTGATATGACATTTTTTATTAAAAAAACTTTTCACCCGTCTAAACACAGCCCAAGCCGTGAAGGGGGAGAAAAGAAACCATGCAAGACAGCAGGAGCATCGGTCAATGTGCGAGATAGGCGCTTTGCTCCTCGCTAGCGTTTCATTTTTCTGTGTTCTCTCCCCTCCAGATTAGCTGAAAGATGATGCAAGCGACTAGCGCGTAGCTACCCCGTTGGGGCCGCCCTAAGCTGGCATCGCCGAAGCAGTACTCGCCGTACCTGACGGTGCACGGGGACCTGTCGCAGCGTGACAGCGAGAAGTCGAGAAGCCGCGGCCGGTACAGGTCGGCATCCGAGGTGGCCGAGTAAACGAAGGCTGTTGGCGTTGGCAAGCCGGGGGCGGCGGCGTGGGCGGTCTGTCGTCTTGCGTCTGCGTGTGGCGCAGGCCCCGCTAGCTGACGGGCAGGTTCTCTGCCTGGGATGGCTGGAGCGACGCCGTGTGCCCGTGCCGCGTTTTTTTGTTGCGCTTGGAACGAACCAGGACAGGTCGGCAGTGGGTTCTCCCTCCGTCCCAGAAAGAGTGTCATTTTAGGTTTTTTTAGACATCGTGTTTGACTGTTCGTCTTATTCAAAAAATTTTAATAAATATTATTTATTTTTTATGACTTATTTTATCATTAGAGATACTTCAATAATGATTTATTTATTTTATAATTTGCACAAAATTTTTGAATAAGACGAACGGTCAAACACGATGTCTGAAAAACCTAAAACAATACTTTTTCTAGGACGGAGGAAGTACTATACTAGTAAAACGTAGTGTATGACGCAGCAACAAGTATATCTAGATCACGACGTGTTTAGATCCCGTGTGCCATTGTTGTCCATTTTATTTTATCCCTGCGACTTGTGTGTAGTACTCTCCTTGTGCTGTCGGAGTGGGCTGTATCAGTTCTTCGGATGGATACGCAAGTGCGAACGCGTTGCGTGGTGGCGTAGTGTTTGAGTCAACGAGAAATGCATGACAAAGGGTCGGTCGGTCGGTTGAGTGACAGATCTAATTCACATTCTTTCGTAAGAAGAAAATACAAAAAAAAGGTACTAAGAAATTGCACTGCACGCACTTACTGCTATTGGTAGCTTCACTATCTTGCACTTCAAAACAGAAAACAGCAGCCATTGTTTGGCTCGGGCCGGAAAAGAAGCAACAACCACTGTTGTATTCATCTTCCGGAGAAAAAAACAAAACATAAATAAATCATCGAAGTGTCCCTGTCCCCGTGTCACAACGTGCCGATGATAGCGGTACACTCTCGTCGAATGCTCCTCGTAACCGGCTCCGGCTGGCTTGAATATGCCGCAATCGATTAGGGGCTTGTTTAGATGCCATCCAAATTCCAAATTTTTTCACTCTCTCTCCATCACATCAATTTTTAACCGCTTGCATGGAGTATTAAATGTAGGTAAAAAAATAATTAATTACACAGTTTAGTTGGAAATCACGAGATGAATCTTTTGAATCTAGTTGGTCCATGATTGGATAATATTTGTCAAATAAGACGAAAATGGTACTATTCATCGGGTTCATTTCTTTTGCAATCTAAACAAGCCCTAGCTGAGGTTTCCAGATGGCGCTGATGTTTTGTTGGAGCTTCGTTTATTCCCGTAGAGGTGGCAGGTATCTGCCGCGATGCGCACGAGGTGGCAGGAGGAGTACGTGTCCTTTGAAGAAAGGGCCGCAAAAATAGAAGTTTCAGCTGGACGTGGACGTGGACGTGGTATTGCAATCAGCTCTCTCCGTCCCAGAAAAAGTATCATTTTAGATTTTTCAGACATCGTGTTCGACCGTTCGTCTTATTCAAAATTTTTTAATAAATATTATTTATTTTGTTATGACTTATTTTATCATTAGAGATACTTCAATAATAATTTATTTATTTTATAATTTGCATAAAAATTTTTAAATAAGATGAACGGTCAAATATGATGTCTGAAAAACCTAAAACGATATTTTTTCTGGGACGGAGGGAGTATATCTAAGCAACCTTAATTTAATCAATCGATTTGGGTCGGAAATGACGAGTTCCCATCATATTCGTCATTCACATATATTCAGCAAACCAACAAACGAATATACTAGTGGTAGTTCAGATCTCATAACCAGCGAGAAAGCCTAGAAGCATACCACAACGGAGCTGGAAATGGCGAGAGGGAAAAGGAAGATAACATATGCAGCAGCATGATCGTGCCATGCCTCAAAACATTTCAGGAAGCAAAAAATGGAACTCGTAAGAACGCCGGAGTTTTGGCGTGGCAATTTGGGAGTGCGTCATCAGGCGACGCTCACCGGAGTAGACGCCGGAAGCTCGGCGGCCTCCTCCGTCGTCGTCGGCGGCGTTTCCTTCTCCTTGCCGTGATCAGCGTCTTCCTTGGCAACCTCCTCCTTTTCCTTTGGTTCAGCATGCTCTTTTTCCTCCACTGTCGTGGTCGTAGCTTCCTGCCACACGGATCGGAGGCAGTGTGAGAAAAGGCTCACCGATATTTTCATGACAATATTTCGTTTTTGGAAATGTAATTTGTTACTTAATTAGTCCTACGATAAAACTATTTTTTTGAGTTTAAAATTTGCCCTGGAATATAATTATATTCGGTTGCAAGCATGATTGAATATGTGAATGGATGAAAATATCCATATGCGGACCATTACCTTGCATACATAGATCACACGAGCATGGCTGGACAAGCTTATGTTTGGAAGACCTAAACGTAACTGTGTACTGGGATGGAGGAAATGATTCTTTCAAATTACAACGCATCCATTGCTCCCTCAATCCTAAAATACAAGAATCCGAGTTTGTCTTAAATCAAGTTGTGTTAAGTTTGACTAAGTTTATAGAAAAGAATAATAATTGGTACATTCATATTTACATCTTAACGTGATAGATATTAGCACTCTTATTTTTTTAAGAAAATGGTCGAAATTAGTATAGTTTGACTCAAACTTGGAACACTTATATTTCAAGATGGATGGAGGGAGGATATTTATATTAACAATATTAAAGCGAGTCATGGGTTCGTGGATGAACCCCACAAACTTTGAGATTAATCTAAAAAAATAATATGCGTCATAGGATTTTAGGATCTAACGGTCTATATTGAACCAAAAATTTTATATCAAATATAAAAAAAATTCCAAACATATCGAAAAGGGAACTGTTTTGAAACATAAATCATATGTTTGAGAGAACTAGTGGAGGTCGTACTTGCACTTGGTGTGGCCAGTGCAAGGTTTAAGTTTTTTGTTGAACAAATGAACAAGCCCATGACTAACCGACTACTCCCTCCGTCCCTAAATATCTGTCGTTTTTGCTTCCCAAGAAACAACTTTAACTAAATATATATTAAAAATATTAATATTTATGGTACATAATTAGTATCATTGGATAGATATTTGAATCTAATTTTTTAACAAATTTATTTGGAGACATAAATATTACATGTGTTTTCTATAAATCGAGTCAAACTTGTCAGCACGCAAACCGTGGCAACACACATTTAGGGACAAAGGGAGTATATCTGTTTGAATTCATCAAGCAAATTGACAAATTCAAACTCACAAAAAATAGCGGTACATATCCATCAAATCATATTTCTACAAGTTTACGATGAAATTATAATGCCAATAAAAATACCATAAAAGTCTAGCCACGTACATTTGCGCAAGCCAGTATTTATAACATCAATCAAAAGGAGAAAAAGTATGTACTGCAGCAATTAGCAACGAATCACGGCCCACGTACATGAGAACTAAGACCATCATGACAGCACCTAACGACCTCCATAAAATTGTACATACCATGGGCCAGTTATTACAGAAAAAGGCCGAAACGCAAGGGGCCCAAGTTGCGGAGGCACTGACATCTGGCCCAAATAAAACCTACCCCTTATCCGTTCTTTTCGTTTATACCCCCGTCTCAAACTTGCAATTGAGGTCGGATTTGGATGCCGCAAACGAAGAGCAAACTATCAAGACCAGTGCAGATGCCTTTCACGGAACTTTTGGGCCATGTCATACATAAAGCAATCCGACATATTCCAATGGAATTCTAGTTATTATCGATAAAAGACTTTGTTTTTTTTTGACAAGATAAAAGACTTTGTTTGAGTGATCAATAAAGACGTGTGGGAGTTGAGGTCATTTCGCGCACCTCACTTTGTGGCGCCACAACGACGGCCTGGCTCGTCGCTTCCGGCGCCGCGACCTCCTCGTCTTTGCGCTCCCCCTCCGCGGCCGCCCCCGCCGCCGTCTGCGGCTCGACGGGCGGAGGAGGTGCGTCGTCTCCGTCGCTGGTCTTCGGCTTTGTCCCGCAGTTCCCCATCGCTTCCGCCCCTCGATGAGCCCAAGACAAGGAACAAGGTGAGAAAGTTGGGAATGTTGCGGCGGAGGAGCTCAGAGAAGTAGGTACGTGACAAACAGACGAAGGCGGCCCCGTATAATAAGCAGCTGTGCCGTGCTGCTCGATCGATCAACACAAAATGGATGGCCGGTCATTGCAGCTGGCGGAAGCTTTGGTATCAGCGATGAGTTTTTGGTTGTTTGTGTGATCGACATATGGCTGCCATCAAGATTACCACTCAGTGCAGTTGTTTAACATGTGTTGGTTTCAGGACATATGGATATGGCTGCCATCAAGATTAAGATCGGTAACTTAGTTTAACTGTGCAACATGGCAGATTAAGCTTCGGTGTTTGATGGGTTATAGTTTGGTTGAGTCCTTGGAAGATGATCGCGGGTTAATTATTCGTAGATGAAACTATATGTTACTTAATGGAGATAATTCGATCAAAAACTTAATGGAGATAATTTTCTTAGCAGCAAGCGCAATAAAAGGGTGCTAAAAGTTCTCACGCAAAATGAGGTCTAAGGATAGGAATTATCAAGACAGCCTTACTCTTGCTGAAACTAGTTGGAACATGAAATTAAAAATGTTGTCTGTTTTGCTCTAAGCTTCTAGTCACCACTGTGGCACTGTTTTAGAGTTCATCCTCTGCTTGGTTATTTCATTACAGACCAGAGCGTTGTTTGCATTTATGAAGATCAGCGCGAACCGTTTTGGTGGTGACATTGCATCAGTGGTCAGTGGCGAACCGGCGATCGCGATCGCTGGGCCGCTGGCCAGTGGTGTACGTGTATAGCAACGTGAGAAATATATATATTTTAGGCTTCGTTTGCACACATTGTTAAATTCATGTGCGGTTCTGGCCCTCCAAATGGGCTCCTGTGAATCCGAGGTTCAATTCGCAGGCGTAAAATATTATCACGGCGTCACAGTTCGTATGACAGAAGTCGAGGTAGGGAAACTGGAAGTACGGCAACGTTTTGTACAACAAACTCCTCGCATTTATTGGACTGAAAGACGAACAAAATACAAATCTCGGCTGATGAACAACCTGAACATTACACATCAGCGTTTTTGGTCGAAGAAGTTGTCGCGAACGTATCGACGAAGCCTCTCGAGAGCCTCTTCTGCGTTCACAGCGATGAGCTCGCCTGTCCTCCAGAAGAAGACGTAGGCGCACACGTAGAGACCCGCGAAGATTTGGTACGCCATGCTGCGCTCCGCTGGCTTGTTGCGTTCTGCCGCGGCCTCCTCCTCCTCGCCTTGCTTCGCCGGCGCCTGCTGGGGCTCGCGCTCGGCTTCGTCGCGCGCCTTCGTCCTCGGCGCCGGGCACGAGCAGCGCCCCATTCTTCCCCGCGCGCTACAGGGCGCAGGCAGCGGCGACGACGAATGGCTGATGCGGGGGAGGACGGGTCGGAGCCCGTAGGACGACGCTCTGTTCGGAACCGTAGCCTTCGCTGCGGGTGCGATGATGGGCTTCAGCGGTTTCAGGGCAAGGCTGGCCGCCCGGCGAGCGACGGGCCTCAGATGCATAGCAATTCAGCAGGGACCGGACACAGGAGTGGTGTGAGTGACGGAGGCGCGCGGAGCATGGCACACAAGGTGTCCGCCCGGCGTCGTCGGTCCCGACTGATCAGCGCGCAGACGTTTTATAGGCCGTGCTTGAAGGAAAGCGCGAAATCGGCGTCGGCGATCGCCGGCTTGGTGACTTGGTGTGCAACCTGGCGAAGCATTGGTGTTTACGACGGGCAGTTTTGTTGGCATGTATGTATGCCTAGGGCACGTTTGGAATCCTTGATGCGGCTCGCCTCGCCTCATCGGGCAAGGCAAGCCATTTGGTTGTCGCTCGCCTCGCCTGGTTGCCCGACAAGCTTGCTTGCTTGGGCAAGAAAATCCTTACCAGCGTAGGCAAACCAAAACGGCTCGTGAGAGGCCTGTTGCGCCGCTGAATTGGACTCCCTGGCCACCGATTCGCCTCCACCGTCATTGAATCAAACTCGCCTACTACCAAATCAACCTTCAGCATCACTAAATAGGACTTCGTTGCCCGAAACGGTCCACCGTCGTCGAATCGGACTCCACAGCCGTAGAATCAGCGCCCTGGCCCTGAATCGGCCTCCCCCACTGATGGTTGGATGTTCCTGCTGTTGAATCGATATCCAACGTCACTGGTTTGGCCTCCGCTAGAGCTACAGTATGAGAGGCGAGGTGAGCGGCGACAAAGAAACCAAATGCCTTGGAAAGCTTTGCCAGCAGACTAGGTGAGGGGAGGTGAGTGAGCTAGGCGAGGCGAGCGACAGCAAAGGTACCAAGAATGCCCCAAATTACCAATATATCATGAGTCCATGAACACAATATATCATGAGTCCATGAACACATTCGCGTGTGAATGTTTGGGGTTAGTCCTAGATTATGTATGTTATCGTAGTTTTTGGCTAAGGTCACGACTCACTTATGCTAACTTTTAGATCCCGTTTGGTATGCATTCCCACAGCTCTGGCTCCTACTGACGCAAACATTGTCGAGCACTGTTCATAGAATCCATTTTTCTCTCTCCTCTCTCCTTCTCTCACAGAGTCAGCGAAGAAAAAATGGCTTTAGTGGCTCTACGAGAGCGCTTTAGTGGCCCTACGAGATGAGAGAGGAAAAGGGATCATGTGAACAGTGCTTAATAGCGTTTATGTCACTAGGACCTAGAGCTGTGCGAATTTATACCAAACGGACCTTAAACATAAACTCATAACATGAATAGCCCCATGTGACACTTTAACATGATCTTGGGACGTGTGTATGAGCATACTCCTTCTGTCCCAAATTATTTGTTGCTTTTGGTTTTCGTGCCGCAAGTTTGACTCGATTTGTAAAAAATACGTAATAAATTTGTTAAAAACTAGATTCAAAGATTTTTCCAACAATAACAATTATGTACCATAAATATTAATATTTTTAATATATATTTCGTCAAAGTTGTTTCTCAGAAAGTGAAAACGACAGATATTTGGGACAGAGGAGTAACTCTTAATCAAGAGCTAGCTTTCTCTCTCTTCTATTAAAATATGAAATAATTTGCTTTGTGCTTGCTTAGAGTGTCCGCAATGGTGCTACCTACATAGCTAGCTTATGTGGAGGTGAGAGACAAAAACAAAGATTATTTTATATATTTTTATTTTTCTATGTACTATTGGACCTACATGTTTCTCTTTTAAATTCTTGAACAACGTGAAATAGATCAGCTATTTATTCGTCGTCAGTGACTACTCTCTTCTATCTTTTCCCTGTGTACGTCAGAATAGCTAGCCCAATATAGCTAGCTATTGGGGACGCCCTTCTAAGTCATCAATGCGGGTGCCTTTAGTGTTTTGGGCAGGAGCTTCCGGTGGTGGCAGATCAGAAGCTCCTTCGCCATGGTAAAAATTGAAAAAAAAAGTTATCCTCTTTGAAAACTTTAGGCATCGAGAAAAGTTCCTTTTAAGAATTTTATTTTTGTATCTTTTCTGTTGAATGCATTTACTTGTAAGCACCCGTGCGTTGCATGGGGGGCCCAAAATTTTTTGAGTGAACTTTAGTAATTGATCGTGAACGTGTGAGCTCTTTGTATTGGATGGTTTTTGTCTTTATATTGGAATCGGGTAGGATACGAACGTGTGAGCTTTGAAGACTTTGTATCGGACGCGGACACATAGATTTGGTCTTCGAATCAGAATTGGGTAGAACACGAACGCATGTCAAGTGAAGGATGAATAGTGATCTTGACATGATCACTTGAAATCGATTAAATCAATTTTATAGTGCAACACATGTGTTCATCACAGCTATCTACGGTGAATTTGAGGGAATTGTTATTTGCATATGTCTACTTTAGATAAACTTCTTATATCTTATTAAAATTGTTTTATTTGATTTTTTAGGAGATTGAGGCTGAATAATGAAGCTCCAAAGCGTAAAGAGGCAATGAAAGTGACTACAATGCGATCTATAGAGGTGCGGAAATCCACTTTGAACCAGGAGTCCATCGCAGTGGAGAACCCAATGTCTATTCCCGAGGTTCATGGAAACATGCCTTGTCCTAGCGATCGAAGTATTCCAGAGTCAAGTGCAACACCACTTTACACCCCACCGGCTGACGAAGATATGGAAGAATACGGATGTGATGATATACTGCCTGGCCATATGACACATAGGCACAGTGTCCCATCTGGGCAAAGACATGCATCATTAAAGCATCGTAACAAGCTATTTGAGCGCTGCATTGGTGGGAAGATGAGAGTAACTAATGATAAGGATGAATGTATGGTTGAAAACCACATAGATGATAAATTGATAACACAACCTTACCTCAGACAGTGGTAACCAAAAAAAGGTAAACAATGAGGCCTTACTATTCCGATTCATTCACTTAATACCTATTTCCATTGGAAGCGGGGTTAACACCAAGGTAATAAATAGCGGTGGTAGCGGCTGCAATTGCACCCGCAATAGCGGTAGCGGTCTATTGCCGCTACCGCTACGAGGTAGCGCTCTGAACTTTGCATCTTCGAACTTTGCGGCCGCAATTTTGAATAGCGGGCCGATATTGCGGCCGCAATTGCACGTAGCAGGCCGCAATAGCATGGAAGCAAATATCCCTAATTAGTCCACACCACTATGACTCACACCTTAAATTCAAATACTCACGTATCGGTTGTGAAACTTAAAATTATTCATGATATATGCACTTAAAATTATTTATACTCATTATTCATGATATATGTACTTAAAATTATATGGGACTATCGGGGTGCTGTTGTTGGAACTTATCGTTCACAATATCGCTCGCTATCCGTAATCTGCTATCTCGACGTCAATCCGCTACCAACCCGCTATATGCTATTTAGCACCTTGGTTAACACAGACAATAAGATTAGTTATTTTTAGGTGGTAGAGATTATCTCTACTTTCTACTAAAACGATGGAACTGAACCGTCAACAGCACTTGCGCTAGCCCCAGACTTCCCGCGTACGATTTTCAAAACACCTCCCCACCTCCTATCCAAAACCGGAAACCAGCTCCCCCACCGCCACATTGCAACTTTCCTTGCCATGTCATCCAAACAAGATGAAGGGCTGCGGTTATTTTCAGCCTGGGTTCGGCTTCTCTTCGCAAAGATAGTGCGGGTGCGGGAGCACGACTCCTCTCACGCGTGCCGCGCCACCACTCCGCGCCGCGCCGTCCTCTCATTATAGATGGCCAACGGGCCGGCCCGACACAGGCCCGTGTTAGGCACGGCCCGCAGGGGATCGGGTTGGCACGACACGTCATGCCTCCCGGGCCAGGCCGACCTGGGCTTCGTGCCTGGCCGACGACCCAGGCACGGCCCGTCGGGCCGCTTTTCGTGCCAGGTTGGCCCAAAAAAGCACGCCACGGACAACGGGCCGAGCCAGCCCGAGGCCCACAGAATGCCAACACAGAGAGAGATGGGGGAAGGGGAGGCAGGGGCAGCTACGCGAGCCACGGGAGGCGGCCGCCGCCGCGGCGCGCTCACCCCTGAGGAGCCTCCGACCTGGCGATCCGTGCCTCCTTGTCAGTTGTCACAGGCCAACAGCATCAGGGCCGCACGCCACCGCCTCCTCGCCGCAGACGACGACACCAAGGACGTGTTGCAGCAGCGCGAGGCCGTGCCCGCGCGGCCGCACGTGGCTCCAACCTGCTCCTCCTCGCTTCTTTGCAGGGCCGCACGCCGCTGTTGAGGTTGCCCCTGGCTGCTCGTGCTCGTCCATGGTTTGCTCAGATATGAGAGAAATCAAAGGAGAGATAGAACGAGGGATATGCTAGTGCGGTGGACGGACGGAAATCAGAATGAACTAGAGCTGAACTGGTGAGGCGATGGAATCTGAAGTGATAAGGTTCGTAGACCCCAGTAGAAAGAAATGAGAGATGGAGACGTGAGGTGATAATGTTCTAGTGGTCCTCACCAATAAGAAAACATTGTTCGAATTTTTTAAGGAGCGCGAGCGTGCTGCCGGTCCTGTGTAACATGTATCTGATGAGTATATTAATTAATAAATAGGGGATGCGGGCCGACATCGGGCCGAAGTGAATTTAGCGGGCTGTGCCGTGCCAGTCCGCGTGCCGCGTGCCTAGGTGCGGCCCAGGCACGGCCCTATGCATCGGGCTAGGCCGGCCCGGGCCCGCACAATATCGGGCCAGGCCGTGCTTGGGCCGGGCCAAAAAACCGTGCTTCGGGCCGTGCCGTCGGGCTACGGGCTGTATGGACATATATATACCTCTCATGCGCAACAACGGCCTATGCGGCTGTGCGTCGCGCCGCCCCGGAGGAGAGGAAGGAGCCCGGCGCCGTGGTGGTGGGAGACGCGTGCACAGACCACCAGAGGGGACCGCGCCGCGGGTCCGCAAAGCAAGGGCCCTATTCGGCAAGCTGTTTTTTGGCTTATAAGCCGGCTATGGCTGATTTGCTGTGAGAGAAAAACACTGTTCCACGGCTGATAAGCCATGCTGATAAGCTTAGCCGAACAGGGGAAGAACTCGTGCGGGACCAGAGATTGCCAGGTGCTAGTGCTACGGGCACGACAACAGACGAAATATGCCACATCACCAACTCCTCGACCTCAATCCTCCAGTGCAGCACGATGCTGGAGAAGGGACACAGTCCTGTAGTTTCTTGCTGAGGCCCTGTTTAGTTCGGCTGAATTGGGAGATGCTGATTTTGTATAGTGCAAAATTTTGTACTGTAGCATTTCGTTTGTATTTATAAATTTTTATCCAAACATTGATTAATTAGACTCAAAATGTTCGTCTCGTAAAGTACAACAAAACTGTACAATTAGTTTTTTTATTTCATCTATATTTAGTACTCCATACATGTGCCGGTATTTTGATATGACGGAAAATCTTCTTTTTGCATAGTAGAATTTAGGGTGAAATTTGGTATCTAAACGAGGCCTGATTCCACCAACATGAGATTGAGTCGGATGAGGTGCTGATCTTGTCTTCTCTCATGTGGGCGGGAGCTGAGAACCTGCGTGCCTGTTAGCTGCACGCGTTTGGGCGGGTCGCTAGGTGGGAGGTGAACGACGTCGTCGTGGCGCAGCCACGCAGGTTGTGATAAACAAACATGATACACTGATGCAAGAACACATGATGTTTCGAGCAGGGATTGTGCATGGACGGAAGCAGGAGTTTGTTGCCTTTTGGTTCATGCTGTGTTGTTGATGCCGACCAGGAGTTCGAGACATTTGCTGATGCTGAACGCGTTCCAGCAGCAGTAGAGGCAGCCACAACGACGTCCAGTATACCCAGCGGCGAACTGTGCCGTCCCACAGCGACCGGCCACCATGGCCTGCACGGTGGCAGTCTCCGGCCGCAGCTCGAGCCTCAAGGAGCGCTCGCACACGCCGTTCCACGACACGCACAGCTAAAGCCTCGCCGTCCATGGGCACGGTGCCGAGCTGCTCCCCCTCCTACGAGTTGGCTCGGGCGCTCGGCGCAGACTGCGCTCTGTCGCGCAGGACGACGACGGCACATCGCGCACCCGCGCACGAACGTCCCTCTCCTCGTGGGTGAGAAGCCAAATCCCAGGGTGAAACAGGTGTAGCTGTTTGATCATGCTTGGACGGTGGACATGGCAGGGAAAGTCACGGCGTGACTACACAAGGTAAGTTGAATCTGCGTCCTCGCGACTGCCTCCGTGCCGTCCGGCCGCTGCCCTCCCCACGGGCCACGGCCCCAACGCGACTCACTCCGCGCCGCCCGGACGCCGCCCTAAGCGCCGCCCGGCTGCCTCCCTCCGCGCCGCTCGGAGCGCCGTCCGTCCGCGCCGCTCGGAGCGCCATCCACCCTAAGCGACGCCTGGCCGCCGCCCTAAGCACCGCCCGGTCGCCTCCCTCCGCGCCGCCCGGAGCACCATCCGCCCTCCGCCCCGCTCGGAGCGCCGTCCAACTGCCGTAGTCCGCCGCGACGGCCCCCGTCCAAGCACAGGCGGAGGAACGCCCTCCAGGCCCAAGGTGAGGCACACACACGTCATTTCTGGTATCTAGGAGGAATTGAATACAAGTTTCTTCTCAATATTTCTATGCTGCCATATGCAAGTTATATAACCAGTAAATAGATGTAGGATGAGGAAACATGCTATTAGATGAAAGTTTCCCTTATTGCTTCTTGCTAATAATGTACGGACAATCATGGTTTGAAGTTTGGGATGATAGGTTCATTGGACCGTCTAGCAGTAGATCAGTCGGTAGTATCTTCTCTTTTTAGTATAAACAATGTTGTCATGGTGCACGAATCAGAGAGAGAAGGAGATGGAGATGGAGAGGAACGATGTTACCGATCAAGGTAGTTGAAGCAACTCGCATGGTGTCGGTGAAGAGGACGCAGTGGCGGCACGAGGACGCAGAGGCGACACCGGTGGGTCTTCCCATCGCTGGCAGTGCTACCCTCTAGATCGGCTAGGGCTTCCAGTGGGGTGGCAGCTGGGTGGTGAACCTCATTCCCTAACCACTAGCCCCCCACTTTCTATTTATTGCACTGCGCGACGGGGGCCCACCAGCCACTTCATTGGGCTGGGCGTCCCCGATCAGGACGCATCAAGGGCCCACACCTGGCCGTTGGGCCAAGTATGGTGGAGATCAACCAACATTCTCCCCTTGATCTCTCATCACTTTCTTCGTTCTTTAATCTCTTACTCAAAATTTCAATTCATATTTTCTTCCTTCTTTCCTATTTCATCATAGATTAGTGCATAGAACTGTCCCATCGTCACAGCAATTAGTGCCGCTAGACTAACAGCCACAATACACTTCTCCATTTTGAAATGATACTTTCTTTGGGCCCTTTGTTGTCCGGAAATCATAGGCTATACCATAAACCCATGTCGACTGTGCGTTCTCTGAACACACTGGGTGGCAAGCCTTTATAAGCTGATCTGCAAGTACTTGCTTTTAACTTATACATTCGAAAGCTTTTAAAAGATTCCGGACTTTCTCCTTCACAACGTCTAACTTCATGTCAATGTGTTTGGCAGCACACTTGACCCGTTGTCATAGGAGTCAATCACTTTAAATGGTAATTGTTGTTGTATACCATTACCAATTCCGGGTATAAGTTAACCATTTCGCCTATCCCATAAGCCTCATAATAAGTTGTACTATGGGTATGCATCATTGATGACACCATAACTGTTTCTTTGGAGCTTTTCCACAATAAAACTCCAACTGCGAGAGTTAGCTACTATGTGGGTTTCACTAAACATCTCGCCGAAATTCAACATTCTTGTACCCACAACCATTTGAGAGTACTTGTTCTTTCTTAGTCATCATGAGGCTTATTAAATCTTTGCACAATTGCAAGACATTCTCAATCTCCATTCCAGTGATCTATATCTGGACTGGACTTTCTGCCAAAACATCCCGGATAAATGAAATATGTTAGGGTAATATCATACTTGTGCACTCATTAACTGTAATATCATAGCTGTGCACTCATTAAGCTTCCAACAGCTGAAGCATATGGATCCATATTCATTTGATCAATCTCATTTCGGTTCTTGTAACGTTAGAATTCTCAAAAATTATTACCCTTGACTATATGAACAGGCGTAGGTTCACTTGCATGCATACTTTGTTTCTTTACAATCTTTTCTAAGCATGCCTTCGTGATAACCCTAATACCCCTTTCATCTGTCTCGGTGAATTTCAATTCTTATAACGAGAGTCATTTCACCGAGAACATTCTTATTGAGTCTCGAGGACAAGAGCTTCTTCACATATAGTAGATTGACATCACTACTAGCAAGTAAGGTGTCATCCACATATACAGGATTAGGATTTGAATCTCCCATTCTATAACTTTGTACATGTGCAATTGTCCTCTCATTCTCTTTAACCCAAAATTTCTAGTTGACCTTTCAACTTGAAATGCCACTGTTTAGAGACTTGCTCTTGTTCATAAAGGATTTTAACAAGTGGCATCTCATTCATTCGTTCTTTCTTTCCATGACAAAACCTTTAGGTTGTGCCATGTAATTATTTTCATACAAATCCCATTAGGAAATGCTGTCTTTACTTTCATCTCAGATCATGATGTGCCACTAGCACTCATCGTAATCTATTCATTCTCTTTGTGTAAAATCTTTCGATTCAAGTCATGCTTTATATCTTATGTTCCCTTTGGAGTCACATTTTGTCTTGTAGACCCTTTACAGCCTACTGTTTTGGCTCCATTAGGAACTGCTTCTGTTTTTCAAACTTCGTTGGTATTCAACGATCTCATTTCAATTTCCTTAGCTTCTTGCCATTTAGACGTGTTAACGCCTCTCATGGTTTCTTCAAATGAGGTGGGATCACGCTCCATTTGAATTTCTTCATTAATATATATATATAACTTATAGTTATCAATAATATCTGATTCTCTTATTCTTTGAGACCTTCAGGTCTATAGCTAATGGCATGACACTTCTTTCACATGGGGTTGTTGTTGCTCTTTCATCGTCAATCGATTCTATAGGATAACTAGATCATTGTTTCTTTTTCATCTTCTTAAAGGGCTAACAACATGTGTTGTATGAGTCATACAACATCAACATGGTGTTGAACATTTGTCGATCTTGAGTCATTGGAGTAGGCACTGGTCCTACTTCTCTTCAAGTCGTAGATCTTTTCATACCATGCTCCCCCAGATTAATCCATCTCGTGTAAGGATAGCGTATCTTCAATCTTTCTTATTTTGGGTTTATTCTATTAAAATCTATCTCATTTGGTGCTTTGAGCACCTTCTTCGTATTTCTTAGTCTCATTGCTATCTTCCTGTTGAACTGTAAAAGGTTTAGGAATTTAGCCATTTCTATACTTAGGGGTATCTTTATTATGACCGTTGTACTCCCTCAACGATCACCTTCATCTTTTATAGATCACTTTTCCTTTAAATGCAAAGCATATAATGGGGAATTTCTTTCGATTTTCTTTCAATTATCTTTCTGAGTTTCTTTCTTTCATTGCCTTTCTATCTTTCTCAGTTCATGTCACAATCCTCCCCCTCGAAATGTGGCACAAACTTTTCTGCCACAATTTCGAAACCTTCATAACTCTCGTGAGTGAGGAAACTTTGATTATTAACTTCATCCACATGATTACATCATGGAAGATGAAATTATTTCTTAATTCGTATGGAAGTATGTATTCTTTTCCTCATTTCACTTCAAGAACTCAACAGAGTCATTTTCATCAGTATTTCTGTAAGTCATGCTTGCATGTCATTCTTATCATGAGGTTCGTTTTCAAATTCTTTTTTGTTCTTAAATTCATACTAGGATAGCACAAAAGCTACCCTAAACTTCTCTCCCTGTGTGGGATACACATCGTCATCTTACTTTCTCCTGCCATGCAGGACAAGTATTATACCAACCTCACCCCACAACGCGGGTATTTTCTTAAAATTTATGCCGCCATGCGAGACAATTCTCTTGTAGAGACATAAATGCCAGGATTGGCTCATATTCAATCATCAAATTCAGGAATAAATTTGATATTCTTTAACACACATGCTTAATCCGACGTTGGTCAAATTAAACATGCATGTCATTCATTACAATTCATATCATGATGATAAAGACTGAAAATTAAATTATTTTTCATAAAGAGTACATAAAGGACAATTTCTCAAACTAAACTCTTATTGTTCTATTTCTTTCTTGGATCAATATCCCTGAAATCTTTGAAAAACATTTCTTTTCAAGCCACTCTTGAAGAGGACATAGTCTCTCATACAATGGCCTCCTTTCATATACACAATTTGTTCTCAGGCTTTTCATCATCTGAGTCACAAGTACCCAGTGCTTTTTCTTTTCTCTTTCTTTTCTGCCTTCAAGAACGAAAGCATGAAGATTTTTGTCTGGAAATTATTCAACAATAGTTATCAACATTAAACTCTGATTTCTTTATGTTCTATTCTATATCACCGTTGGGCAGACATAGAACAAAACAATTTTCTTATACATTAATTCTATATCACCGTTGGGTAGAAATAGAATTAAATGCATAAAACTCATAGATAAAATTCATAAAATTCTCTATCAACAACTTTTGCTAAAATCAGCAACATCATGAATACAATATTCTTGTACATTAATTCCACATCACAGTCAATTATCATTAACCCTCTTCAAAATTAAATTCTCCCATTGGTTCGAATTTAATTAGAAGATCATCATCATCATTGCAGCGGAAATATCTTTCTTCTTTCATGAGCATTTCTTGATCTTTATCTATTCTCTGAAAAATTGGTCACTTTGATGCATAATTTATCAGAGATTCAAATTTCAACCTCAAACTCATAAATAAGCTTATAATATTGTTATCATCAACGTTGGTCAGAAAATAACAATATCATAATTTCACTTAAATCGTAAAATGAATATCCCTCTAATTAAAATTTTTCTCGTTTGTTCCAATTTTAATTAGAGGATAAACTTTTCATCATTTTCTGAACAATTGTAACTGCTCTTCAAATTAAATCCTCCCGTTGGTTCGGATTTAATGAGAAGACAATATTCTTTTTCTTTGCAGCAGAAATATGACAAAAATTCTTAAAATAATTCTTATTCAGAAGCATTTATCTGTTCTTATCAACTCTCAGAAAATTTTATCCCGTTGGTTCAAAATTTTCAGAGGTTTTAACACATACTTTGAATAAATCATCCCGAAAAAGATAAAACAAGTTCTCAAAATTTCTTTCATTTCGGCCCGAAGGCCCGGCTAAGTGTGCATTCACCGCCGCGCTCAGCAAGCCACTCGCTCAGCTCGGCCTAGCAGCGACTTGTTCAGCCGGCCCAATCAGTGAATGCAGCAAAACGCGGCCCATGCGGCAGAAACCGGCCCGTTGCTGAGCCGCGCGTCTCGCGCCCCCGCGCCCAGGCCGTAACCTGGGCCTGGGCCGGGATTTCCAATCCCGCCTGGGCCATAAAGTCAGCCCGACGGATCCTGGCCATTCGATTAAATCGGACGGCTGTCATTTCTTCTCGGGGCGACAAAACCGGGCGCCGGCCCCTGCCCCGAAAACCCTAATCACATTTCTTCTTTCCTCCCGCCTTTCTCGCGAGCGGAGTTCCTGCGACGGCGGCGCGGCCGCCGGCAGTGGCGAGAGTGGCTCCGCCGGAGCACGTCCTGGCGGCAGTTCCCCTTCGCCTTCGTCTTTCCTTCTCTTCCCCTTCCATTTCTCTGTAAGCGCCACTATGGAGCGGCAGCCGCCATTCATGGCGGTCGGAGGTAGGAGGAAATGCGACGGCGCTGCCGCACGTCCCTTCGCCGGTGTGCGCGTCCACCCGAGGGTGAGCGCGCCGCCGTCGAACGGTTGCGCGGTGGTGCCTTTTTACCCGGTCCCAGAAAGTTCCACGCGGCGGAGTGGCCACGACTGCCGGTGGCCCGGGTCCTTCCCGCGCGGCGCCATCCGGCGGCCGGCGGTGGTAGCCATCAGCGGCTCTCTTTTCTTTCTCTATGTACTTCGTTAGGGTTAGGGTTAGTTTCTATCCGATTCCGATTCGAGATCGAAAACTATTTCTTCTTTTGTTCTTTCTTGGTGGTGCCCTTGAGCTCTGTGCTCGTGCGCACGTGATGCGGCGACGAGCCGCGGGTCATCTCTTTTCCCGTGCGGTGTCAAACGACAGCCGGCGGTAGTGGGTTTCTTCTAGCGCGCCAGTCATGGAGATGGTCCGGCGGCATGATCTTACTTCTGTCTAACCGTCCAATTTCTTTAGGGTTAGGATTTCAAATTCATCCGATTCGAAAATCGTTTCTTCTTCTTTTCTCAATGCCGATCTAGATCTACACGCTAGCTACCTGTGCTCTGATACCATTGATAGGTTCATTGGACCGTCTAGCAGTAGATCAGTCGGTAGTATCTTCTCTTTTTAGTATAAACAATGTTGTCATGGTGCACGAATCAGAGAGAGAAGGAGATGGAGATGGAGAGGAACGATGTTACCGATCAAGGTAGTTGAAGCAACTCGCATGGTGTCGGTGAAGAGGACGCAGTGGCGGCACGAGGACGCAGAGGCGACACCGGTGGGTCTTCCCATCGCTGGCAGTGCTACCCTCTAGATCGGCTAGGGCTTCCAGTGGGGTGGCAGCTGGGTGGTGAACCTCATTCCCTAACCACTAGCCCCCCACTTTCTATTTATTGCACTGCGCGACGGAGGCCCACCAGCCACTTCATTGGGCTGGGCGTCCCGATCAGGACGCATCAAGGGCCCACACCTGGCCGTTGGGCCAAGTATGGTGGAGATCAACCAACATGGGACACTACAGCAGAGGATTTGTACCTTCAAATTGAGTTCATGAGATTTCCTCTTTGGCCAGCCTGCATTATTTTCTCTGCCTTCAAAATACTATTCTATTTAGTGAGACTGTGCAGACATTAGATCCTTCAGTTTCATGATTAAATGTTCGTCCATTTTAGTCAGCCTCCATGCAATTGTGCATATGTAGTGGCCAGGCTGACTCATATGAGTTTCTGATTTTAGTAGGCCAATGTGATGTGATGGCTCTAAAATCTGGGTGTTGTATAGAGCTCAAAATAACCTATAAACCATAGAAACGTAGAGATGGTGGCAATTGCTCATTGAACAGCTAATTTTAGGCTGAGACTCAGGAAGCAAAGGCATCTGGTTCTCTAGCATAATTTTTTTCTGCATTTTTGCAATTGGTACTGATAAGAAATCAACTTAACAGAGTCGAGATGGGAATATCATAGGCCGCGAGGATATCATAGTACTGATAAGAAAGCACAGGAGTGGTGCCTGGAGGAGAGGGAGGTGGTCCAAGATGTTGCCGGGCCGGGACGCTGTAGAGGAGAGTGGAGGTGGACTGCCACCGTACACCATTGAGGAGATTGGTGTTCGAGAGCACCGTCAATCCACGATCAAAGCCCTTGCTTGCTTCATCCTTTTTGAGGTAAGACATTACTCTCAAGTTTTTTTTACAACACTACTCTCGAGCTTTACTTGCTTCATCCTGTGTACAACATTTTAAGTTTGCCTCTGTTTGTGCATTGCTATGGTTCCCTTAATAATTGGCTCACATGTACCAAGCAAAACAACAGTTGGCACCAGCAGATCGCATCCATTTGCACTAGTTGCTGTCTCAAAAAATCGCTCATGTACTGTGTACTGTTGCAACAATTTATGAGTTTCCATAATCCGGACTTTGTCTTCATGCTAATCACTTAGTGCAAAATAATTACAATTTTGAGAAAATAGTGCCAGTACACATACCTTCTGTAAGTACAGAGAGAAAATATAAAGAGAAGAATGTTCATGTGCAAAGTTAGAACCATCGCGTTGAGTAGCTTCCAGAACCAAACCACATTCATCAATGCCTATTAGAAGAGTCCTAAGGTGAAGGTGGACTTCACCTCTGATATCCTTTGTGGAGGATGGCTCACGATATTAACACATTTAACTGTGCTGGATTTAGATAGATAGCTAAAATTTGTTTGGGCTTTAGAGGTGGCATCCTATTTTTATTCTTTGTATAGACAGTTTATGAGGTGCAAATGTTGCAAACAGTAATACATACTTTGGGAGAAAGCTTTCTACAATACTGAAAAAACCTCCATGCAACTGAAATTTATTTTGGCTTACATGCAACTGAAAAAGTCTACATTTATTTCGGCCCCTACGGTGAGTCGTACTCCTTGTGCGCCTTCGCTTTGTCGCATGGGTTATAGGCTCGGGTGGTGGCTACTGGAGCGAGAGGCGATCTTGAGTGAGGAGAGCGTGTTCGGTCTTCGGTGTGGTGGCATGAGGCCGTCGATTGAGCTTTTGGGGGAATTGGCAGTGAGTGAGGGCCACATCTGGAGCGTGGAGTGGCCTGGTTGATGGAGCTTATTGCGATACAGTGACAGGGCTGATGAATGTTTGGGTAGTTTGAGGCGTTTGACAAACTCGCGTGCTGTTTGAAGTCACATTTGTATTGTATATAGAGGTACATCATTTATCTTCTTGCATCTTGCATGAATAGAGATAAATAACTATGTATCACTATATAGGCTAGCTGCAGTACAGCCTCCGCAAGGGTTGTTCCTTTTTCTGGGAATTTGTTAACCTGAATGATGACAAAAAACAGCATGTTCTTGTAAATTTCTACCTACAGAGTTGCATTTGGGGTCAAGTGATCCCTTGCTTTTGTGAAACTAAAGAATATGAGAATAGAAGCCTCTCTGAATATATTAGTGTAATCTATTTGTTCCAGTCAATGCCTTTGCTACCGAACAATGTTGACATGCTTGCATTTCATTTGCTTGAATTTCCCTGGCATCCTAATCAGTAGAGAATAGCTGTAAATGATTGAATATTAAATAGAGCAGCCTAGGACTGGATATGGGTGGTTGGTGTTTTGAGGATATCCCATTAGTCATCATCACTATAGTTATTCTTGTTTTCTCCATACTGGATTTCATTTGAAGAGTATATACATTTACTTCAGCACAACAGCCATTTGAGTTGGCCTCCTACTGACCATTTGGCAGACACATCCTTTGTACTATTACCATCTCCAAATTTCAGCTGGCCAATCAGATGGGAGGTTTGCAGCCTCTGCCAGCATGTAGCCAGCTGCACCTCCAAACCTCTGAAACTCCATAACTCCTCACAGTAAGAGAGCTGGTCAGTTAGCATGCTATCTGAGTTGAGAAACATACATTAGTCAAAAGAAGGACACTTCAAAGCTTGCTGGAAGTTTTTCAGTGCGTGTTTCCTAGAAACATAGTCATGTAGATTTACTGAAAGGTGCAGTGAATTTTTTGTGCTTTGTGCAGTGCAGGTGCGTCCTGATGCATATTTTGTTGCATTATTTTTTTTTCTTCCCTTGTAACGTACGAGCGAACACTATTTGTTTATCTATTGATTTTGACCCACAATATTTTTCACTCTTATTGTGTTAGAAAATTTTGAGACTCCCGTGGCAACGCACGGGCATCTACTAGTCTAGCTACAAGTTTATATATGTATTATGCCTACTGACTTCGTTTTTTTGTTTTGGCCAAAAAAGTTAATGGGTGAACATGGGTACACCAATGTCGCCATGGAATGGGTGGCTGCACTCTCACCACACGACCCCTTGAAGTTTGCCCAAGAGGAGGCTCCCTAGACCAAGAATCCGGAGGAGAAAGAGGAGCTCCAAACATTGAAGAAGCCTCAAAGTTTGCCCAAGAGGAGGCTCCCTCCCCAGACCAAGAACTTGGAGGAGAAAGAGGAGCTCCAAACATTGAAGAAGCAGGCTGCCCCCAAGAAGACAGCGAGAGGTCGCCACGCTGGAGCTGCTGCACAGCAGCCGAGGGCACCATTACGCCAGTTGTCACGGCTCGCTGGAAGAGACCCTGAGCATCCAATTGTGATAGACGATGATGTAAGTGGGGTAGGAGTTGCTCTTGCTTGACTTATGTTTTTTTCTACTAGTACCATCCATTTCATTCCTGAATGTTATCATGTTTGTTAGTTAGAAGCTTGATTCGTTTCATACTTGATTCATAGATTATGAGAAATAGCATTGTAATTTGAACTTCCTCTTGTAGCAACATAAATCCAGGGCTGATCAATCAGCAATTACGCCTCTTCGCAGATCCCCACGATTCCATGTGGAAGATAAGAGTTTGGGCAAGTCACTGTTGCCACCAAATCGCCGGGAGACCTCTGCTAACAGAAAGACTAAAACAGCTCATAGGAAAGACAAAAATCAAGAGAGCCTGAAAAGGAATAGGGGAAGTGCTGGATTTCCTCCTAGGAAAGATATTTCAGATGTATCTTGTCATGTGGGGACGCACCTACATGAGGAGGAAGCGGGCCCGCGACGTACGCCGAGCCGCCGAACGCGCCGATCGCTCGGTGATCGCGGCCAGGAGCGAGGCTGGCTCAACCGACGCTCGTGGCTAGCCAGGAAAGATAGAGTTGGATTCTATTATTAGTTCCTAGATTAAAGGAGTCTGTTTCCTATTTTAGATTAAGGCCACCGGCCATATATATTCATTGTAACCCGTACGTGAGATATTAAGCAATATCAAATCAATCTACTTCTCTCTATCTTCTTCAATTCAAGCCCAGCAGATCGTGAGGGGTAAAACCTCCGTCCCTGGAAGACACGGCAGGAGACTACGAACTTCGTAGTCGAGGGCCAGCTACCTGAGGGTTTGAGGTCCTTGACAACCTGGTATCACGTTCCCGGCGATCCGTTCGTTCCCGGTCTTCATCCCCACCACGCCAGACCTCTGCAACCGCCGTTCCAATCTCACCCGCCTCGTCATCCACCGGTTCGTGCATGGCTGCCATGGGTGATCTCGATGCCCTCAAGTCCACCGTGGAGAAGCTTGCTGAAGCTGTCGCGTCCCTGCAAGCTACCACGCAGGCTAATGCCAAGACGATGGAGGCTCAGGCTAACGCGATCGCTGCACTCTCGGCTGATCGTTCGTCTTCATCAGGCAGCAAGGCCCCGTCTGGGGAACACTTCCAGGACCGGCCGCCCAAACATCAGAAGATGGATTTTCCGCGTTATGACGGCAAGTCCGACCCGCTCGCGTTCATCAACCGATGCGAGTCGTACTTCTTCCAGCAGCGGATCATGGAGGAAGAGAAGACGTGGATGGCGTCGTATAACCTCGTCGACGGCGCCCAGATGTGGTACATCCAGGTCCAGACGGACGAAGGCACACCGTCTTGGCGCCGTTTCAAGGAGTTGATCAACCTGCGGTACGGACTGCCGCTACGTTCTGCGCCTCTCTTCGAGCTGGCGGACTGCTGTCGCACGGGGACCGTCGAGGAGTACCAGGAACGTTTTCAGGCGCTCCTGCCCCGAGCCGGCCGACTGGACGAGATCCAGCGCGTCCAACTCTTCACCGGCGGGCTCCTCCCTCCGCTCAGCCTCGCCGTACAGGTCCAGAACCCGCAATCCCTCGCAGCAGCAATGAGTCTCGCTCGGCAGATGGAGCTCATGGAGCAGTACCAGCCCGCGCCGGCCAAGGCTGCCCCTCGCGCCATCCTGCCGGCACCACCGCCGCGCCAGGCCGCACCCCAGCCAGCGGCGCCCAAGGCACCCACGCCTACGGTCACCATCAAGGGGCGTCCGGTGAAACGTCTCACCCAGGCGGAGCAGGAGGAACGGCGCCGCCTCGGCCTATGCTATAACTGCGATGAGAAGTACGGGCGGGGCCACAACCGGGTCTGCAAAAAGCTCTTCGTCCTCGACAGCATCGAAGAAGACGACGACGCCAATGCCGAGGGCAGTGACGACGGCCCCGCCGCGGCGGACGCGCCGGTGTTCTCTTTGCACGCCATGGCGGGCGTCCGCGTTGGCAAGACCATCCAAGTCCGGGTCCAGTTGGGCTCTGAGGTCCTCACGGCCCTCCTCGACACCGGATCGACGCATAATTTCATCTCGGAGGCTGCTGCACTCCGGACCGGCCTGCCACCGCAACAACGACCCCGTCTCATGGCCACGGTGGCCAACGGGGAGCGCATCTCCTGCCCTGGAGTGCTGCGGCAGGCGCCGATCACCATTCAGGGCGCACGCTTCAACGTCGACCTGTACATGATGCCACTGGCAGCCTACGACATGGTTCTGGGGACGATCTGGATGGAGACATTGGGGCCGATCGTGTGGGATCTCACTGCCCGCACCCTGTCCTTCCAGCGCCATGGGCGCGAGGTCTGCTGGACGGGCGTGCCTTCGGCGGACGAGCCGTGCGTCCAGTCCGCCACGGCCATCCCCTCCCTCCTCGACGAGCTGCTCTCCACGTTCTCGGATGTCTTCGCCGAACCAGTCGGCCTGCCCCCGCCAAGAGGCCGTGAGCACGCCATTATCTTGAAACCCGACGCGCAGCCGGTCGCGGTTCGTCCTTACCGCTACCCGGCGTCCCACAAGGATGAATTGGAGCGGCAGTGTGCCGCTATGATGGAGCAGGGCGTCGTTCGCCGCAGCACTTCGCCGTTCTCGTCGCCGGTCCTCCTCGTCAAGAAGGCCGACGGGACGTGGCGCTTCTGCGTGGACTATCGCGCCCTCAACGCCCTCACCGTTAAGGACGCGTTCCCCATTCCGGTGGTGGACGAACTGCTCGACGAGCTGCACGGCGCGCGGTTCTTCAGCAAGCTGGATCTGCGATCGGGCTATCACCAAGTCCGCATACGGGCGGAGGACATACACAAGACGGCGTTCCACACTCACGATGGGCTCTACGAGTTCCTTGTGATGCCGTTCGGGCTGTGCAATGCCCCGGCGACATTTCAGGCGCTTATGAACGACGTGCTCCGCCCCTACCTGCGCCGGTTTGTCTTGGTTTTCTTTGACGATATACTTATCTACAGCAGGACATGGGCCGATCACCTGCGTCATCTTCGCACCGTCCTCGCCCTCCTTCGTCTCCATCGCCTCTTCGTCAAGCGGTCCAAGTGCGCGTTCGGGGTCACGGCTGTGGCGTACCTCGGCCACATCATCTCTGAAGCGGGCGTGGCCATGGATCCAGCCAAGGTGCAGGCCATCCATGACTGGCCGGTACCCCGGTCCGCTCGTGCCGTGCGAGGCTTCCTCGGCTTGGCGGGCTACTACCGAAAGTTCGTCGCCAACTACGGGGCCGTCGCTGCGCCTCTGACAGCCCTCCTCAAAAAGGACGGCTTTTCATGGACTGACACCGCGGCCTCCGCCTTCGCCGATCTCAAGGCCGCGGTCACGTCCGCCCCTGTGTTGGCTATGCTCGACTTCGACAAGGGCTTCGTCGTCGAGTGTGACGCCTCGACGCATGGGTTTGGTGCCGTCCTCATCCAGGAGGGCCACCCGATCGCCTACTTCAGCAGACCCGTCGCGCCCCGACACCGCTCTCTCGCTGCCTATGAGAGGGAACTGATTGGCCTCGTCCATGCCGTTCGCCATTGGAGGCCCTATTTGTGGGGACGCCGTTTCGTCGTCAAGACTGATCATTATAGCCTCAAGTACCTGCTGGACCAGCGGCTCTCGACGATCCCACAACACCATTGGGTGGGAAAGCTATTGGGCTTTGACTTCACAGTGGAATACAAGCCTGGCGCGGCGAACACGGTGGCTGACGCGCTGTGACGCGCACGCGCCTGGCCCGGGGAGTTCAGCAGGTGCTCGTTCATTGGAAGGGGGAGACTGCAGCTTCAGCTACTTGGGAGGATCTTGACACTTTCCATGAGCGCTATCCAGCGTTCCAGCTCGAGGACGAGCTGGCCCTCGAGGGGGGGAGAGATATCATGTGGGGACGCACCTACATGAGGAGGAAGCGGGCCCGCGACGTACGCCGAGCCGCCGAACGCGCCGATCGCTCGGTGATCGCGGCCAGGAGCGAGGTTGGCTCAACCGACGCTCGTGGCTAGCCAGGAAAGATAGAGTTGGATTCTATTATTAGTTCCTAGATTAAAGGAGTCTGTTTCCTATTTTAGATTAAGGCCACCGGCCATATATATTCATTGTAATCCGTACGTGAGATATTAAGCAATATCAAATCAATCTACTTCTCTCTATCTTCTTCAATTCAAGCCCAGCAGATCGTGAGGGGTAAAACCTCCGTCCCTGGAAGACACGGCAGGAGACTACGAACTTCGTAGTCGAGGGCCAGCTACCCGAGGGTTTGAGGTCCTTGACATATCTAACAAAAAGAGTGACAAGCAAGAGTTAAAGCCCAATCATTGTAAAGTTCAGACAGGAAAGAGGAAGAGAGGAACAGAAAGAAGGGTATCATCGAAGAAGCAAAGTTGCCAGGACCCCGAACCATTGCCTCCGTATTGCCAAGAAATTGCACCTCGCAATGAACCCAGTAAATCCACCCACAGAAGGATTGAAAAGGACCCTTCTATTGAGGTGAAGCTTAAAGTTGGTGATAAGAGGCTGACAAACATTGATGAAAACATCAATAAGCCAAGTGGGACTGAGAGAGAAGGAATGGGTAATTTTTGTGGTTCTGATGATTGGACAAAAGAGCAGGACATGGCATTGCGCAAAGCTTACTTCAGTGCCCGACCATCACCACATTTCTGGAAGAAAGTTTCAAAAATGGTACCTAGTCTTTACATCATTTTCTTTAGTGTCTTTCATTTCTTATAAGTTGCAAGAGCTGACCGAAGAAACATTGTTATACACTAGTTTGATTTGCTTACATGAAAAAGGACAAGAATGCTGAAGTGTTGTGGCCAAAAATGTTTTTGCATTTTTCAGAAATGAATCTCAGTGCACATGGTCTGTTCACATGTTATTTTGTATTGTGTTTCACCAATCCGTTTTTACTATCAAGGTTTTAGAAATATATCTATGATGTGGGTGTCATATGAAGATTCATAGCTGAAAGTTAATAAAGTCATTAATTGTTGACTGGACTTGTTTGTTACTAACCTTGGGGATTTGAGAAGATAATCTATCCCTTAGGGATGATTGCAATATATAGGCGTCCTCATAGGCATATGAGCCTACAATATATGGGCCTTGATAAACTTAACATTGTTCATGTTCTATGGAACTAAGTTTTGTGCTGATCAATTTGGTTCCTTTTCTTCTGGTATATACAAAGATTGAGATTCTAATGCGCCATTTTAGTAGAAACAATATCTCATACATTATTAAGTTTCAATAACGGGTCATTCTTTTTTCCCCCCATAGTGTACAGATTTGCTAATTCTGTGAACAAAAGGATATGATTAGACAGATTCAAATAATAAAACATCTTAGAAAAAAGATGAATAGCTGGTGGCCTCAATTCATCAAATTTACCATTAACTTTTTAAAAAATAATTGCACAAATGTAAAAACTTGGGGACTAATGGGCTTGATCGCACAATCAAAATAGACTGAGGTTTCATAGTGCCAATTTGCTTTTCTTTTCCATACTTCACTGGAATATTTCAGTGGTAGGTCCTATTTCTTATCCGGCATATTTCTTCTTTTATGTGTGGATTCTTCCTTTGTCATTTATTACCTCAGTGATTTTTGACACAACTCTTTTCAGGTGCCTGGGAGATCTGCTGAAGACTGCTTCAACAGAATATATTCTGACCTCTCAACACCGACTCCAATTGGCCCACGTCCCAGAACAACTAAAACAACATATTCTCCTATAGGAAATTTCACATTGTCTGATCCAGAACTTCCAAATATCTTGGGACCTACGGTCGGAAGGCGAAAGACCGCTAAACAGAAGTGTCTAGTAGCACAGAAGACAGTGAAGCATTTGTTGCAGAAGCATTGCCGCATTGACCAAGCTCAAGAGGCTGACCACTTCTCAATTTTTGAAAGCTCACCAAGTGCCTTACAATTGAACTTATCTTTCTCCTGGGACTCCTGACAGTTGTATGAATTCAGCTTCTCTAGGCAAGCACAGTGGAAGTTCTTCAGCCCGAAAGAAACCATTTTCAAGGTTAATAACTAAACCATCTGAACCGAGCCCAGCAGTTCTAAAGCCTATAAAGAATGTTATCTTACATGAGAAGTACATTGATCAATTGGCACGTAGAGAAGGCACAAAAAGGCCTCGCAGAAGGACACCAGCAGGCTCTAAAGCTGCTGATTCTGGGAAGTCTCTTTCTGAGCAGCAAGCTGGTAGTGTGAAGACTGCTAAAAATGCTCTCATCTCAGAAGCAACCGACTTCATAAGCAGTTTTAAGACGCTGCAAGCCAATTCCCTTGTGCATGTTGTGGAGAATAGTGAAGACGAGATTGAATGTGATGCCAGTGATTGTAGCCATGATGATAAAGAATAAGGAGGTGCTTACAGTCTTGATTCCTAGCGATCCTTAGCAATCATTTCCTTTATGTCAACTGACGTTAGTCATCACTTATCAGTCCCTGATGCTGCAATAAGGTTAGGCAGTTGTCCGGGCGGTGTATTCTGCCTAACATGATGTATCTAGTAACTGAAAAGTCTATATTTCGATGTCATCTATTTTTTCTTAATGAAAGTACTTGGTACAAGAAAACATTATAGACATTATATAAACAGCTGTGGCTGCCCTGGTTAGTGGGTCCAGGGATCATCATATGTAATTTTGAAACATTAATTTCCTAAAATATTAATAACAAAATTTATTGATTATTACACAATAATAAGTTTGTTGCTTGACAGAACATTCATCAACTGGCTAAACATTTGAACATCTGACTTGACCTTACATTTCCTTTTTTTTTGTTATGTTCCATATAATAAGCAGCTCATATCGGCTTGTGTAATTATCATGTTCTGCTGTATGGTTTTGGTTGATTTGTCATGAATGTTAGTATAGAAGGCTCTGTTATCATCCACCCTGGTCTTCTGTTGCTATTGCACACATTGTTTTGCAAATGTAACAGCTTTGAATTTACATGGGTGCCATCCTTTTTTTTGCCTCCTGATTTTCATCTAATATTCCTATTTTTGTTATGGATTCTGAGTTGCCTTTATGATTCCTCCAATGCAGGTGTATGACCAACATCTCAATATGATACTTGGAGATGTTGAAGAGGCAGTGACTACTATAGAAATTGATGATGAGACTTACGAGGAGATCGTTCGTGTAAGTATCTTTCTCTGCTACATGTTTCATCAGTTTCTTTAGGGATTAAGCTTGATTTTATAGAGTGTGTAGCTAGGTTCAGCTAGCCAGTTTGGGCTATGCACCACATATTCGAAAGGGAACTTGTTAGATTGCCTCATCCGTTATTGCCACACATGCTTGCCATTGAAGCAGAGCTGTTTCTGCTCTATCAGTTGTTTCTGCTTGATGGAGTGATGCTGCATAACATAAGAAGATCACTACTGTACTGTTTGAATGTTTTAGTTATTAGCTGTCTCAACAGGTAAAACTCCAAGGTTTGACATTATAGATTGTCCCAATACTATCAAACATCCCTAGCCCAAACAAAGAACAATAGCAGTCACCACTTTTTTCCCACCTGTCTCTTCCACTTTGTCACAGAGCTATGCCATTGTCTGTTGCAAGCTAGACCTACTGTGAGTTGTGTAGTGGCAGCTTGATGAGCGTTGTCTCTTGAATCCTCATCAATTTTAGTCCCCGTGCTGGGGTGGTATTAACTATTAACGTTGCTTGCCACTTGGTAGGTGGTTTAAATTCATCTTGTGTGCCATACTGCCTCAACTATTTATTCTGCAACTTGTTGGTTGCTCTACTGCATTGTGGGCATGTTTGATCCTCGTCCTGGAGGGCCAGGCACCGACACCAGGTGTTCGATTTGAACGCCTGTGGTCGGATGCACCTGCCTAGGTGCAGGTCCCCAGGCGAGGGCGCAAAGCAAACAAGCCCTTATCCTTATCGTTCTTCACCAGAACAAGCATTAGGTTGTTCCGTGCATTGATTGGTCTAATTACATCCTGACACATGCATGATATCTGTATGCAAGATTTTTTCTTCTTAATATTAATGATATATAGCTCTCATGCCTGCTCAAGAAAAAAAATCTGCACGCAAGAGTATCTTGTTGTAGTGCGTGCTTACGTACCCACTAGGCATTTGTATTACTGCTAGTTTATTCATACACTACAACATCACCTTTTTTCTCCTCATAATTGCATAACTGAGTATCACTGATGGGCATACTATGGGGGTGTTTAGATGCAAAAAAAATTAGAATTTGGCTACTGTAGCACTTTCGTTTGTATTTGGCAATTAGTGTCCAATCATGGACTAATTTGGCTCAAAAGATTCGTCTCGTGATTTACAACCAAACTGTGCAATTAGTTATTTTTTTATCTATATTTAATGCTCTATGCATGTGTCCAAAGATTCGATGTGATGGAGAGAGTGTAAAAATTTGGAATTTGGAAGCCATCTAAATAAGGCCTATAGTATCTTACTGTGACGCAGTGCAATACTGCAATGTTGATATGGTAGCATATGTTATTGTAGCATCACCAATTATAGAATCACTGATCATTTGAGATGCTCAAGCAAAACTTGTTCATATGATTACATCGGTACTGAAAACAATATTTAATGAATTAAAATTAGTGACAAATTGTGTTTTGCTTGCCAACAGCAGTTGTGAACTGTGCGCACATTATTTCCTGACCCTGTTTTCCTCTTTTTGTGCACATGATGTGTACAACATACAAATGAAAGCATTTATTTTTTGTAAAAAAGAAGTTCAGTGATTTTTTTTCGCTAAAATATCATCATGTTTTATCTGCTAAATTTGCTTTTTCTCATTTTTGCTTATCTTACTTAAATTCTGCATGATCAATGCCTTTTTTGGTTGATTTTATATGCCAATACAAAAAGTTCAGTTACTTTGTCACTGAAGGTTTGTTGTATTGATGTTAACTGTCTTGTATTGGCTATTCCAGACAAGTAAACACACTATCCCCTTCCTTTTTGTCTTAGGAGATGGAGTAATACTAGTTTCTCCGCCCTTGCGGACTCTGAAAGTTCCGGTGGAGCATCGGCAATTCTACCAGCACTGTTTTTCCTTGGATAAGCAAGCGGTAGGTTTCTAAGATGTTGCACAGGTTTAGACAAGGGCATTGCTGTTCGTTTCGCTGAAATTTGGCTTATGCTTAAATACTGTTTGAGGAAAACAATGTTCGTTCGCTGAAAAGTACTGCTGAAGTAGTGTAGCAGAGCAGGATCGGAATGAACCTCCCGTTTCAAAAAAAAAAAGAGCCTCAGTAAAGTGATGGTAATTATATCTATTGATCAGTCGTTCCTGTAAGTTGTGGTATCGAGTTGTTGACTGGTGGGCGCTGAGGCTCCTCACAAGGGGAGTTCTGTGATTCTGCGAATTGTGATAATGTTGTTAAGTGAAAACGAGCCAGACTTGAGGGAGTTGCCTCCGGCCCGTACAACTGCACCGGAGTTGACACTGATTCGCGCGAGTATTCCGGCCCATGCCATTGTCACCCTGTAGGTACTGGACAACCAGTTCCAAAGTTGAAGTCGGTGGACAGGACGACAGGCATTGGCACCAAAACCGGCACTGACGAACACGAACATGTGCACCAGACATCGTTCCACCATCTTTTCCTTTCTTTATTATGCTTATTATTATTGTTAACAAATATGTGCGAATCATGACACGGTCATGTGCATCACGATCTCTCTAGCTCTTGAAAGAACGTGCATCACGACATCAAAAGGTTTCGAACAGCGTAGTAGATGCCACTATGCCAGTCTTTAGTTCTTTTCGAAGGACCGGCCTTAAATCGTACTGCTAATAAGTGCTATTTTGAGAGCATCAGGATTGGAGGACAAGCTGTGCGTTCAGAACGGCGTTCCGCTCTGACTGAACGTCTGAACGCCTGTAACCCATGGTCCCGTCACCCCGTGGGTTTGCGGTTTGACGAGGCGAAAGCCCGAGCAGAGGGGGGTGACCGAGGAGAGAGCGCTGTCGGTTCGGATGCGGTGCGCCGCATGTCGGGGTGACCCGATGGATAGCAGGGCAACAGCTCGCGCGACTCGGAGCCGCTGCCGGTGACGCCATTGACGCGCGAAGCGACGAAGCTTCCAACACCAGCGCGGCACCGCATCGGCACCCCGACCCACGTGCTGCCTACGCCTCAGACGCGTCGACCTACTGTTACAACTGCAAAGGAGTTGATCTCATCTGGAAACATCTGGGAACGCTCCCACGATGGAACCGTCGACGCTCCTCTCTCTCCCACTATCGTTCGAACCGTCGGCGCCATGGATGGTTGTCTGCGTGCAGTCTCCATGACGTCCGTACGACATGTATATATATGTACATCACAGATCAATGAAGTTTGCTGGTTCATTTGCAATACACCAGATTCCATTTACATTTCAGTTTTCACACGTTATCAGCACAGCAGCGGAGATTGGCAGAGCGACGGCGGCGGAGTTTTCTACTGAAGCGGCGGCGTTGGATGCGAGCGTGTGGTGCGACTAGCACTGCCTGCTTGCTTATCTGCTTGTACAAGCAGTCCACCGCTTGCTTTCTGGTTGGAGACTCGGCCGGCTTGCATGCTGCCTTTTGCTGGCACGCACGTACAGCTCACATGCTGGATGGGCCTACATCTGCTATCTGATGCTTCTTTGATTTTTTTTAGTCAATGTTTTCTACTGTATTTAGCCTTTAACTATTATGTTAATTGCTAATTTCGTAGTACTTATCATCAGTGTGTTAGTCTAAATAATATTACTGTTTTAGACTCCTGATGTAACCATGTATTGTACATATGTATTTCCATCTGATGCAATGTATTATACATATTTGTTCAAGTTCAAAGTGTTTGCCCCATGCAATTCCCAATAACATGAACATTTTGTGTTGAGTATATTGTTCAAAGCGTTGCCTCTGGCATTCCCAATAACAATATATTCCGCAAAATTTATTGCAATTTACTTTATGCAATTTACATATTAAGTTTTTCAGCTTTCCATACAAGCACTTAATATTTCATGCAAATGCTTTCGGTTGATTTTCTCTCATTTTTGGAATAACTCCAAGTTTCTTAACTTTGGTATTGGCCATACACAAGGTAGTACCATAGTACTACCGTGGGATTTCATCCTCAACGTGCGTACCCAATATCAAGTTTTGAAACAATTTGGTCTACACTTTTGGGTGACTACCTTTATTTATTTTCAAATTGGCCATACACAAGGTAGTACCATAGTACTAATGCGGGATTTTCATCCTCAACGTGCGTACCCAATTTGATTATAAATTATACAAGGTCTACACCTAAGTGATTACCATGTAATTCTTTTTTCACATCGGCCATACACAAGGTAGCACCATTGTGCTGCTGCAGGATTTCATCCTCAAAGTGCGTACCCAATGATGAAAAATAAATTAAACAAAGTTAACACCGTCGGTGCTTGACTATTTTATTCTATAAAAGGAGAATGTCCCCCTATTTCAAGTTTACCTTGATTAATTGCATTTCACATTGCTTATTCAACATTGCCAACTGTTTTTAACAAATCTATGGCCCTACTTATGTAGGCACAATGGCCACTAAAGAGTTTGAGTCTCTCGCTCTTGATGGCCGCAACTTCCCCACATGGGCGATGGATCTCAAAGTGAGTCTATCGTTGCGCGGAATGTACGAGGCTATTGCCCCTCCCCAACAGGGAGTTGACCCATTGGCGGAGCCTCTCAAGTACAACGCCTTATTCACCATAAGGAACCACATTCATCCGGATCTCAAAGCTGAGTATCTGATGGAGGATGACCCACGCGCTCTGTGGCTTGCTCTTCAAACACGGTATGAACAGCAAAAGGCAGTCATCTTGCCAGAAGCTATAAATGAGTGGAACCATCTCCGTCTACAAGATTTTAAATCTGTGGGAGAGTTCAACCATGCTGTTCATAAACTCAGTGCTAAACTGAAATTTTGCGAAAAGGAGCCAACTGATGCGGAGAAAATTGAGAAGACATTGTCTACCATGCTTCCCGCTCAGATGATCCTTCAGCAACAATACCGTGAAAGAGGTTTCACTGTTTATTCTGAGTTGATTAAGACATTACTTCAGGCAGAAAGGCATAATGAGCTCCTCATTTGGAACTCCAACCTGCGTCCCGTGGGAACAAAGCCTTTGCCAGAAGTACATGCTAATACTCAGAACAAGCAGCAAAGGAATGCTTCTAACTCTAGCAATCCTAGAAACTTCAAAGGAAAGAACAAGCGCAAGAGACAGAGACAACGTAAGTCTCGTGGTGCTAACAAGGGAAAGGATGTTTCAAAGTCGGACAATAAGAAGCCTAACAAGTCTAGCACTTGTGACAAGTGTGGCTGCTACAGCCACCCGACTCAGAAATGTCGCACTCCTAAGCACCTGGTGGAATTGTACTTGAATTCCGTGGGACGAGGACGCTCCAATCAAGGACGTTCCAATCAAGGTGGACAATTTGAAGCTCACTTCAACTCCCAACCTGCTGTCAACATGGAACAAGCATTCCAAATTGACCTCCCGATGCTAGATGCCCCTGGGTGCTCCTACTCCGCTCCTGCGGGACCGAGCAACACCAAGGCACTGCCACCACCTGATGGGAACACTGCTGATGCGGAGAACATGATCGTGGAGTACACCTCTGGCGACATATTTGGAGACTTTAACTAGGCTCCTACACTTCGAGATACCTTGCTACCTTATGTTGTGATTGTGGATGATGTTGTTTTGATTGTGGATGTTGTAATAGGCTAGTCCTTGTCCGTACTTGATTAAGCACATTGGGTATTGTAATTGTATTATGCACAATTGATATCTATATATATATTGTATGTATTCTATATATATTTGTTGAGAATTACATGTTCAAATTCTCCATTTTGTATAGATTGTACGGGAGTCGATCTGATGGATGAGGAAATGTGCCTAGTGGACAGTGGTACCACTAACTCTATACTTAGGGAGATAAAATATTTCCAAACTCTCACAAAGAATAAAGGAAATGTTTTAACAATCGCTGGGCGCGATGCTGTAATAGTTGGCACCGGTCGGGCCACTATTATGCTCCCTATGGGTACATCGCTAACAATTGAGGATGCACTATTGTATCCCGATTCAACGCGTACCCTATTGAGTTATAGAGATATCCGTAAGAATGGGTTGCATGTAGAAACCCATGCGGACAACAACGAGGAGTTTCTTCTCATTACAAAAGATCACGGATATGGCAAAGAGACACTTGAAAAAGTTCCCTCACTCCCGTCTGGATTGTACTACACATACATTAAACCCGTACCACATGTTGCTTACAAAGTAATTTTCCAGAATGTTAACGCATTCCAAACTTGGCATGAACGCCTTGGCCATCCTGGCATCGGGATGATGAGGAAAATTATAAGCAATTCTGTTGGTCATACTTTAAGCGATGCAAAATTTCCCCAATCCTCAGATTTTGTGTGCACCGCATGTGCCACAGGGAAATTAATTTTGAGGCCCTCTTACCTCAAAATTCATGCCGAACCTCTAAAGTTCCTTGAACGCATTCAAGGAGACATATGTGGTCCCATTCAACCATCGTCTGGGCCATTCAGGTATTTCATGGTTCTCATAGACGCATCTACACGATGGTCTAATGTGAGTCTCCTCTCCACGAGAAACCATGCATTTGCTAAGATTATTGCTCAAGTTATTCAACTTAAGGCACAACATCCTGAACATCAAATCCGATCCATCCGAATGGATAATGCTGCTGAATTTTCTTCACGTGCCTTCAATGATTATTGCATGGCCTTAGGAATTCAAGTTCAGCACTCGGTCCCATATGTTCATACTCAAAATGGGTTGGCAGAATCTCTCATTAAGAGAGTGAAACTTATTGCAAGACCATTACTACAGAATTGTAATCTACCAACATCTTGTTGGGGTCATGCAGTCTTACACGCTGCAGACTTGATCCAATTGCGTCCAACTGCATACCATGCAACCTCCCCGTTGCAACTTGTACGTGGAAATACACCAAATATTTCCCATCTGCGGAAGTTCGGTTGCGCTGTATACGTACCGATCTCACCACCACAACGTACATCTATGGGCCCACACAGGAAATTGGAGATCTACGTGGGATATCAATCTCCGTCGATCATTAAATACCTGGAACCCCTTACAGGGGATGTATTTACTGCCCGGTACGCTGATTGTATCTTCAATGAAGATCATTTCCCAGCATTAGGGGGAGGAATTGAAAACCACAAACAATGCCAGGAAATCAATTGGGATGTCACAGACATCTCCAATTCAGATCCACGTACATCTGAAACTGAACTTCAAGTTCAGAAGATCATCAATTTGCAACACATTGCAAATAACATGCCAGATGCATTTGCTGATTACAAGGGTGTTACAAAATCCTACAATCCTGCGAGAAATGTGCCGGAAAGAGTAGAGGTACCAAACAAAACTACTCAGCTCCCAAGTAAGAGGGGGAGAAGTAAGGCTATTTCCACGGATGCAACTTCTAGCAAGCAAAGGAAAGGGAAGAACAAGTCTCCCAACATAGCAAATGCAACTCAACCTCATGTTGAGAAACACCCTGTGGAGATTCAATCTTCACATCCCACATCAACAGTGCACTCAATTACTGATGTTGGGACATCGGAACGCTCCGATGCAATCATATTGGGAAATAATGATGCATCACAAAGGGTGCGTGAAATTTCCATCAACTACATTGAATCTGGAGAATCATATGACAGAAAGTCTACAGTTGTCGACATCTATTTCGCTGAGTCAATTGCAGAAATCATCCAAAATGATCCAGATCCTAAGACCATGGCAGAGTGCAAAAAGCGCTCGGACTGGAATCAATGAAAAGATGCAATTCAAGCGGAATTAGCCTCACTCTCCAAAAGAAAGGTATTCACTCATGCAATACCTACACCTCGTGGAATCTTCCCTGTGGGATTCAAATGGGTTTTCATCCGGAAACGGAATGAGAACAACGAGGTTGTGAGACATAAGGCGAGGCTTGTAGCACAAGGGTTCACGCAGAGACTCGGCATTGATTTCAATGAAACATATTCTCCAGTTATGAGTGGAATAACATTCCGATATCTTATTTCTCTGGCTGTTCAAAGTCGTCTATCCATGCAGTTGATGGATGTAGTGACTGCATATCTTTATGGGTCACTTGATTCGGATATATATATGAAGGTTCCCGATGGAATCTCTATACCGGATCAGAACGCAAATCGCAACATGTACTGTGTAAAGCTTCAAAAGTCACTCTATGGCTTAAAGCAGTCGGGAAGAATGTGGTATAACCGACTTAGTGAGTTCCTTCTGCAGAAGGGATACACTAACAATGATGATTGTCCATGTGTCTTCATCAAGAAGTCCCAAACAGGATTCTGCATAATATCAGTGTATGTTGATGATTTAAATATCATTGGCAACCCACAAGATATTGATGAAGCACGCAATCATCTAAAGACGGAGTTTGAAATGAAGGATTTGGGTCAAACCAAATTTTGCTTAGGTTTACAACTTGAGCACCTTCCCACTGGAATTTTAGTGCATCAATCTGCCTATATCCAGAAAGTATTGGAGACATTCAATATGGATAAATCATATCCCTCCAAAACTCCTATGGTTGTTCGGTCTTTAGAGCTCAAGACTGATCAATTCAGACCACAGGATGAAGGAGAAGAGATTCTGGGACCTCATTATCCATATCTCAGTGCCATTGGAGCGCTCATGTATCTTGCAAATTGCACCAGGCCTGATATTGCATTTGCAGTGAACTTGCTAGCTCGACATAGCGCAGCTCCTACCAAACGTCATTGGACGGGAGTAAAACATATCCTCAGATATGTGAATGGCACAAGAGATCTTGGATTAATTTTCCAAAGGAACCCAGACTCCAATATGATTGGATACACTGATGCCGGCTATTTATCTGATCCCCATAATGGCCGATCCCAGACAGGCTTTGTGTTCCTACACGGAGGGACAGCCATTTCATGGAAGTCTTCAAAACAGACCCTTGTGTCTACCTCTACTAATCACTCTGAAATAATTGCACTATATGAGGCCTCACGTGAATGTGTTTGGCTTCGCAGAGTAATTAACCACATACAACAATCATGTGGTATTGGTGGCATTGATTCACCAACTGTTATCTATGAAGATAACTCTGCTTGTGTTACACAGATGGAGACAGGTTACATCAAAAGCAACATAACCAAGCATATTTCTCCCAAGTTGTTTTATCCCCATGAGTTGAAACAAATGGGTGAAATAGACATCTTGCAAACCAAATCATGTGATAACCTCGCTGATTTATTCACTAAGTCCTTACCACCATCCTCGTTCCATAAATGTGTTCAAGGAATTGGTATGCGACGACTTCGAGATTTACAAGGTTCAGGGGGAGAAATCTCCTAGATGTTGCTCTGTCCAAACCATCATATTACACTCTTTTCTTCGTATGAGTTTTACTCTCAAGGTTTCTCATATGAAGTTTTTAATGAGACAATATTAGCATAAGCATATGTCGTATTTCCTGTTTTCCCCATCGGGGTTTTTAAGGAGATATCAATGACATATATTGTTCTCTAAACTATCTATGAGTTTTCTCCTGCAAAGGTTTTCTCATATGAGTTTACAATGAGGCAATACTTTATATGCTGTGTCACTTTCTCCTTATTTTCCCACTGGGTTTGAAGGAGTTTTTAACAGCATATCTATCAAGTATTTCTCCTCGTTTTTATCCTACAGGACTTTTTGGAGGATTAATACTATTCATTGATCTCAAGATGGATTCGATCAAAGGGGGAGTGTTACAACTGCAAAGGAGTTGATCTCATCTGGAAACATCTGGGAACGCTCCCACGATGGAACCGTCGACGCTCCTCTCTCTCCCACTATCGTTCGAACCGTCGGCGCCATGGATGGTTGTCTGCGTGCAGTCTCCATGACGTCCGTACGACATGTATATATATGTACATCACAGATCAATGAAGTTTGCTGGTTCATTTGCAATACACCAGATTCCATTTACATTTCAGTTTTCACACCTACGACCAGGCCCCCACTACCAACCCAGTGGGCAGTGGCCCCCCACGCACCGCTCCGGCCTCCGGCGCTCCCTCTCCCTCGTCCCTCCTCCCCTTCCCTATATATGCGCGCGGGGCGCTGCAATGTTTGCCGTGTCCCCATTCGCAGCTAGCGCTTACTAGTTTCGCCGAGCGCGACGTGAGAGACGAGCGGCGTCGACCGGCCAGCCTCCGCCCGAGCCCGATCCCGTCTTCCGGCAGGTGGAGTAGACGACGTAGCGGAAGATGAGCCAGGAGAACGGAGCCACCAACGGGCACGCCGCCGAGGAGCATCAGGACGTGATGGAGGTGGAGCCGAAGCAGCGCCGGGCGCCGCGGCTGAACGAGCGGATCCTCTCGTCGCTGTCGCGGAGGTCCGTCGCCGCGCACCCCTGGCACGACCTCGAGATCGGTACGTGAGCCCGTCGTCCGTCTCTCTCGCCAACGCACGCATTTGTTCGCTCGTCAGATATGCATGGCCTTCTTCTTCAATTCGAGGGTAGCGCTAACCGACCATCGACCGTGCGTGCGTGCTTTCAATTTGCAGGTCCTGAAGCTCCGGCCGTCTTCAACGTCGTAAGTACCTGAATCCCATATTCCCCAGCAACCAAAGTTGCAACTTGCAAATCGGAAGCCTGAATGTCTGATCCGGTGGGCGTGTCGAGCAGGTCGTGGAGATCACCAAGGGGAGCAAGGTGAAGTACGAGCTGGACAAGAAGACGGGGCTCATCAAGGTGGACCGCGTCCTCTATTCGTCCGTCGTGTACCCTCACAACTACGGCTTCATCCCGCGGACGCTCTGCGAGGACAACGACCCCATGGACGTCCTCGTCCTCATGCAGGTGACTGACTGATCGATCGCTATCAATCGTCATCTCAGCCTTTATTACCTCTTGCCTCTTGCCTCTCGGGTTGATTAACAACATCTGCATGCCATTTGCATCCATCCAGGAACCCGTCCTTCCCGGCGCCTTCCTCCGCGCCAGGGCCATCGGCCTCATGCCCATGATAGATCAGGTACGCAGATCGATGGATGAATAATCTCCTTGCAACATAATTCAATTTCGAGTTGCAACAATTGACACCGACCTTTAACCAAAAAAAAATGTTGGAACAGGGGGAGAAGGACGACAAGATCATCGCCGTCTGCGCCGACGATCCCGAGTACCGCCACTACAACGACATCAGCGAGCTCTCTCCTCACCGCCTCCAGGAGATCCGCCGCTTCTTCGAAGACTGTACGCTTTGCCGCCTCACTCTGCTCCGTACTCGCTAAATTTGCGTGGTGCTTGTTGGACGCTCCCTTCACCTGTGTGGTTTCTTGCCCAAATCTGTTCTTCCAGACAAGAAGAACGAGAACAAGGAGGTGGCCGTCAACGACTTCCTGCCCGCCGCAGCTGCCCGCGAAGCCATCCAGTACTCCATGTAAGTCCTTGTCATTTATCTCGAGGATGAAAAACCATGTAAGTCCTTGTCATTTATCTCGAGGATGAAAAAGACGTACCTTATCGGCTTGGATCCTGGAACTCCGGATTCGTGTTGACATGATTTTGGTGCTTTGTGCAGGGATCTGTACGGTCAGTACATTATGCAGACCCTGCGACGGTAGAGCGTGCTGCGTGCCCCATTTTCTCTCCCCCTACCGGATCCCATGCGAGCTGAAGCAAAAGCACAGATCATCAGAATATTTGTGATCTGATTGATAGCCAAGTCACATGAGTTGTCAAGCTTGTCGACCATATCTTTCAAGCGATATTTTAGCCTGTATCTTCCCTTATTAGTCTTTTGGAATTTGTCCACAGTGTGGTTTGATCTATGTACTCCTCTTCTACATTTTTACAGAACGAATCAATAAAATTAATAGTATGCTATTTTGTTGTTTCGTCGACCTACTTCTGGCCTGCACATCTGCATATTGCTGATGGGCTGATGCCAGATGGCAGAGACTGAAGAACCGATTGCGGCTCGCAGCCACGTTTCCGGTCACGGAGTTTCTGCTGGATAGTTTGGCTGTTCTTGTTGAATGTCTTGGTCGAGCAATTTGGGCTCTCGTTGTTATTTGTTTCAGTTTTTGTATCGGTGTACACTGGCAACTACTACAACTTCTTCAGCAGGGAAGCAACTGCTACTACCAACTTCTTCAGATGTCAGGGAGTGACAAAGTCCTTATGTTTCGAAAAACAAAAAGAATTCTGTACAGGAACAGTCTGAATGCTATGCACTAGATCAATGTAAAGGACGGTTGGAGCATCACAAATCTGATGATGAATAGGACATTCAAAACCAGGGGCCAAGCATAACTGCACAAGTTATTTATTCTTTTTTTTGGCTTTAGGGAGATAAACTGCACAAGTTGATAGACTTGGTCCATAAGTCTTGTGTTTATTTAGAGTAGTTCGGTAGCTAAGAGGTGTTGCACGAACCTCGTCCACGCGTTGGACACCGCAAGAATCGACCCACAAGTGAGGTAACTCAATGACACGAGCAGTTTACTAGAGCTACCTTGCGGCGCTTCGCCGGGAAAGGTGCAATACCCCTCACAAGATCACCGGAGCCGGCCACAAACAATCACCAACACGTGCTGGACCTCCATCGCTGCTCCAAGCCATCTAGGTGGCGGCAACCACCAAAAGTAACAAGAAATCCGCAGCCACAACGATCCCCAAGTGTCACTAGATACAATCACTCAAGCAAATGCACTTGGAATCACTCAATCTCACTTTGGATTCACAATCAAGCAAGAGAGATGAGTGGGAGAGAGTTTGCTCAGCTCACAAGGATGTCAAAAATGTCAAAAGTCCAAGAGAAATGCCTTGGAGCCGGCCAAACACTATTTATAAGCCCCCCCCCCAAATAAATAGAGCTGTTGGCTCTCGGTTTGGGCTTTGCACGGGGTGATCGGACGCGCCGGTCAGGTTGACTGAACGCGCGGCCCCCTGCATCCGGTCGCTCAGATCTCGCCACGTGTCCCCATTTTAAATCTAGCGCGTTGATTTCCAATCATCGAAAATGGTCCGTGCAGTTAGTCAACCATCGACCGGACGTGCTGCTCAAATTCACCGGACGCTGAACAACGCAGAGTCAGATCGCGTCCAGAAAGGTTCCAGAGCGGGAAATACATGAACGGACGCGTCCAGTCGGTGATGACCTAACGCGCCCAGCGTCCGGTCAGCACTTGTCTCCTCGCCTGCGCGCCACGTCAGCTAGACCTAACGATGAACAGTGTTCACCCAGCATCCGGTCCGCACTGTCAGCTCGCCACCAAGAAGTGACCGGACGTGCCGATCCACTCAGCGTCAGCGTCCGGTCGTGCCTTGCCACTCTCGGCTGAGTTGGCGCCAACTTGCACTGACCGGACGCTGGGCCAGCGTCCGGTTACGACCTGCTCAACGTCCGATCACTCTCTGTCTCCTCCTTTTTATTTTCTAAGTCTGTGACTTCTTCACCCTTGCTTACTACTTGCTAACCACAAAGTGTAGAACTTGTGTGCACGTGTGTTAGCACTTTTCAAAGCATTTTACAAGGGCCAAAGTTAGCACACTAGGTTCCTAAATGCACATGCAAGAATCATGTCACCTAGTGGCACTCGATAAACCGTTTAGCCAAAGAATTTCCCTCTTTATAGTACGGCTATTGATCCTAAATGTGATCACACCCTCTATGGTATCTTGATCACCAAAACCAAAACCAAAACCCTAAGCAATACCTTTGCCTTGATCTCCATAGGGTTTTGTTTTTTTTCTTTCTTCTTTTTCAAATGATGAGAACTTGATCATCTATGTCCATCACCACCTCCATGGACAACCTTCTAGCTTCACCACTTGGAATGTACCAACCTTATCTACTTCACACAATTAGCATAAATGTTAGTACTATGTTTCATCAATTATCCAAAATCAAACTAGGGCTTTCAGGCGATGATCAAGCACAAGGCGTGTCTGGTGGCGCGTGGGTTCGTCCAGCAGGAGGGAGTCGACTTTGATGACGCCTTCGCGCCCGTTGTGCGGATGGAGTTCGTCCGTCTGCTCCTCGCACTGGTGGCCCAGGAGGGCTGCGCGTGTGCACCACATCGACGTCAAGTCCACCTTCCTCAATGGTGACCTGAAGGAGGGGGTCTATGTCCCCCAGCTGCCGTGATTCGTCATCCCCAGCAAGGAGAACAAGGTTCTCTACCTGCGCAAGGCCCTCTATGCCTTGTGGCAGGCGTCCTGAGCTTGGAATGCCAAGCTGGACTCCACCCTCAAGCAAATAGGGTTCCAGCAGAGTCCTCATGAGGCTGCAGTCTACCGGCGGGGCAAGGGAGGCAATGCCCTGTTGGTAGGCATCTACGCCGTGACTTGGTGATCACCGGCACTAAAGAGGCCGATGTGGAGGTGTTCAAGGAAGAGATGAAGGCCACCTTCCAGATGAGCGACTTGGGCCTTCTCTCCTTCTACCTGGGGATCAAGGTCCACTAGGAAAGCTCTGGCATCTCCCTTCACCAGACCGCCTACGCCAAGCGCATCATCGACTTAGACGGGCTCACTAGCTGCAACCCAGCCCACACTCCCATGGAGGAGAGGTTGAAGCTGAGCCGCGACAGCATGGCGAAGGAAGTCGATGCCACGTAGGACTGGCGCATTGTGGGCTGCCTTCGCTACCTCGTCCACACACAGCCGGACCTGGCGTTCACCGTTGGCTACGTCAGTCGGTTCATGCAGCAACCGACGACGGAGCATCAGCAGGTCGTCAGGAGGATCCTCTGCTACGTCGAGGGCACCTCCGACTATGGCTTGCACTACCTAAGGTGCCTCGGCGTGGAACACTTCATCGGGTACAGCGATAGCGACCTCGCTGGTGACATCGACACAAGCAAGAGCACGAGTAGGACGCTGTTCTTCCTCGGCAAGTGTCTGATCAGCTAGCAGCCGGTCAAGCAGCAAGTGGTGGCTCTGTCTAGTTGTGAGGCGGAGTACATCGCTGCCACAACCTCTTCGACTCAAGTTCTCTGGTTGGCTCGGCTGCTGGGCGATCTCCTAGGCAGAGACGCAAAACAAGTGGAGCTCAGGGTGGATAGTAAGTCTTCCTTGGCCTTAGCGAAGAACTCCGTCTTCCATGAGCGCAGCAAGCATATCCGCATCAAGTACTACTTCATCAGGAGCTGCTTGGATGAGGGGAGCATCAAGGCTGGCTACATCAACACCCTGGACCAGCTCGCCGACTTCCTCACCAAGTCCCTTGGGCGGGTCAAGTTTCAGGAGCTTCATGCGCAGAATTGGGATGGTTCAAATTCCCCAGAAGACACCACACAAGGCTTAGGGAGTTAGGGGGAAATGATAGACTTGGTCTATAAGTCTTGTGTTTATTTAGAGTAGTTAGTGCATGTGTCAGCACCCTTATCATATATCTTATCCTACTCTAGAATCTATTTTTATAGCTGGAATATGTTGTAGCTTCCTTAAGTTGCAAGTACTCTGTATGTATCCCCAACCTGTCATAGTCGTGGCAAGGCTAATGAAACTGAAATTCTAGCTCTAAACCTGTGCTTTGGTTCCAACACAAGTAATATGTCTCCACATAAACTCCCTCCTCACATGAATCCAAATTTGTATCAAGGAATCAAGAAAGCATGTTAAATTTGTGAAGAACATAAGCCTGTATTTACTATTGAGCTGTACCGTGTCCGGCCGTAGAGTGGATTTTTTCGTAGAAGGCAAGAACATATGATAAATATCTGACCAATACAGTTACAATGTGGATATCCACCCAGGTAAATGATGCGCGTGTCCTCAGGCAGAAAGATCAAGCAGTGCTTTTTTTTTACAACTCTTTTATTATAATTTAAAGGTCAAGCAGTTGACTCTGAAGCATACAGTGCTTTGATCTCCGCGCGTGTCCACAAGTAGAAAGATCAAGCATTGTTTGACTCTGAAGCGTACAGTGCTTTGATCTCCTCAACGTCATCGTAGCTCCCTAGGAATATTGGGGATCTGTCGTGAAGTTTAGTGGGAGCAAGTTCAAGGGCCTGCATTGTAAATTTAGCAGGAGCGTTTTCATCGTAGCATCAAGATTTTTCAGTTGGACATTGGGATCTGAGAAAAAGAACTGAGAGTCTGAAACACACCCGTTGTTTTCCTGTGAAAGACTGACCTCCAGCTTGTTCCATCAGGAATGACATCGGGAAGACTTCATACAGAATACTGTATTCCACATAGAACTAATGTGAGGATAGGAAGTTCAACTACAGTTCCGGGAAGGAAAAGATTGTTAGCTTTGGTATACCGTAGTTTTCCGTTTGGACTTTTCTGGTCTGCTGGGTACAAAAATATGCCCCCATATAGTAAGGTACGGTGGACATCAGCAACCATACTGTAAGCCATTCACAAAGACCATAACAGCATAAATTCAACCATTTTAGTCTAACAAAAGAAAGAACGAGTAGATACCAATAGCTTGAGCCCTATTATTCTTAAGAAAAAAACTTCAGATACACTCAGTTCTTAACTGTAGAAGAAAGCAAACTGTGAAATACTGATATGCATTAGTCGAGAATGAGCAGTGAATCACCTTCCAATATATCTCAAGGATTTAGGCGGTGAACCATCCTGAGGGTATTTGCATTTCTCCACAAATCTGAAATGGCATAAAGTTCAGCTTGACTTCTTAAGAAATTACAGTAACTTTGAACACAAATGAGCGCTCATACTTTGCTGTAGGTCCATCCCAGTTTTTGGCATTCCCTTCGTTGACTGAATAAATCTTCCCTTTCTTTGGTATCTGCACAAGAAAAGAAGCATAAAACGTGATACCCAAACTCGAGTCTTACTTTGTTACATTAACCAGGAGTATCAGTCAACCAGGAAAGAAAAGAACTGCAGCATTTTTATGATTTACCTTGATATCTGGATGAGTCAAAATGAACTCTCCAAGGGAAGGATCGAGAGTGAAACCATTGACTCCATTTCCAGTGCTCAACACAAGCTGCCGTAACTCATAACGGCAGTCAATATAGGAGGACAAGTCGAAGCGAATTGTCTGGCGGTAAAATGGATCTGACATAGATAGTTACCGTGCAGGAACTCCCATACATGCAATAGCCAGCAGCAAGCATGTTTGTTCCAGGCTGCAGTACGTCCTCCAAAGTCACGTTGTCCTTATCTTTGATCATGTAAATCCCAAAGATCTGCAGAGCAGAACCGAATATAGCATGTATCGACAGTAAGCTTTGAAGAGGGTAATGTTTCTCAAATAAGGTCACTTAGTTAAGACTGGTTGAACATAAGTCGACAGCGTTCTAATTGACTATCGGAGTATGGAACGAACCCACTAAGATCAATTTTGTACTTGCAGATGATTAATATAGTATCGTCAGAAAGGCAAATATGACCATATCATTAGAACCCAGATCGATCAGTACATCCTGTTGTCTTGTGATCTCGTTTGACTCATTTGCCTGTACAGATCACAGGTGGGGATAAAAATCTGAATCTGAAAGTCACGATGACACATACTGTTCCGATGGAGACACCACAGTCGATGTTGGAGGAGCCATCCAGCGGATCGAAACAAACGCAGTACCTGAACAGAGAGAAAACTAATGCACGTCACGATCAGGGAAAGCAACAGTATGACGTTGTGGAGCTTACAAGTCAGTTTCTCAGATGGATTAGTAACGACTAACGAGCAACTCAGAAAAATATAGGGGTGGCAGAATTCACGAACTTTCCGCGGAGGGCCGGGTCGACGAAGATGGCCTCCTCGTTCTCTTCAGACACAAGGACACACTGTACGCAAGCGCGAAGTCAATGTCTAAGTTCAGAACTGAAGTGTAGAAAAAATAGACGATGTTGTTTTATACTGTAATAACTACGATAAGCATGGGGACGTGTACGGATGTGTAGGAGAGGGAGTGTATTACGGTGCGGCCGCTGCTGACGAGCGCCTTGACAAAGACTTCGTTGGACAGGACATCCAGCTTCTTTTGCTCCTCGCCCTGCAATTTTGCTCTTGAATGTCAACGAGAGCAAGTAGATTTAAAATATGTGCCAGAAGAATATCACTTGGATCATGGGCACGTTTAGATTGCAAAAAATTTCAAACCGATGAATAGTACCACTTTCGTCTTATTTGACAAATATTGTTCAATTGTGGACCAACTAGGCTCAAAAGATCCATCTCATGATTTTCAACTAAACTATGTAATTAGTTATTTTTTTACCTACATTTACTACTTCATGCATGCGTCCAAAGATTGATGTGAGAGAGAGTGAAAAAATTCTAACTTTTGGGGTGCATGCAAACAAGGCTTGATCGGAGAGCAAAACCAATCTATTCAAAACCAATCTATTCAAGTATAAGAGAGGATAGTGATCGATGCATGGTAGGTTCAGCTAGATCAGCTCAGCAGATGCAGCTAAAGAAAGGTCCATCTGAGGAGCCCCGGGCCCACCGTCAGGGGGCTCAAGTCGAGAACAGTAGCAACGCGTGTCTGCACACGAAAGGCGCGGCGGAGTGGATGGGTGATCGGGGCGCGTGGAAGCGTGTGGTGGTGCTTTGCTTGCCTGGACGTTGGTCTCTCCGGCGAGGCCGATGAGCTTGGCGAGGCCGGCTTTGTTGACCGCGGAGGCGACGAACTTGCAGCCGAGGACGATGTGGGAGAGGAGGATGGTGAAGTCGCCGCGGGACTCCGGGTGGCGGCTCTGCTCGTTCAGCACGTGCCGCGTGATCGTCATCAGGTCCGTCCGCTGCGCCTCCGCCGCGTGGTCCATCTTCCTTCGCCGGCCGGCCGGTTCCCTCTAGCTCGCCCACGCCCGCTCGCTCTCGATCGGTTGATCAGCCACACCGACTTGCACTGCCCGGGCTGTACGGGTTTTTGGACTGTGTTGGGGGAGGTGAGTGAGGAGATCGGCGGCAGATGACGATAGGAGATGGGCGGCGGTTGGGACGCCTTTGTCCTGTGGCGCGACGGGGAAGGGGCTGGCGGTGGCGTGTGCGGGTGCGCGCGCTCGTGTCACGGCCGGAGCCGCGGAGCGGAGCGGCAGGACGGCGCCGTTTCTCGCGGTGCGAATTGCCAAGTTGTTGGGACGTGGTGGGGAGCTGCGGATGGCTTGAAACACTAGGGTCCGTGGCTTGAAATAGGCGCCGGCGCGTCGGTGCTGGACGGAGGACGGTGGCGGCCGGTGGAGGGGAATGCGATGGGGTGCGGGTTCCACGTCTGTGCCGCATGGGCGCGGATATCTACCGCGACCGCGATATGCTCAGGAAGCAGAGGCTGACTCGGTGCTAAGGGTGGGCAAAATACCCGATATCTAATTCTCGAACCCGAATTATCTGAATCCAGACCCGAAATACCCGATCACAATTTCGAATAATGATTGTAAAAACCCGAAATTAGTTTGGGTAATTCGGGTAATGTTTCCCGGTACCCGAACTACCCAAATTACCCGAAATATCTCAAATATTTGCTCTTCTATTCCTAATACGAAGACATGAAGTATTTCAATGCCATATAAATATATTATTTGGTATGAATTAATGTAGATTTATGCTAACTTGATAATTGATTTGTTGGTAATTGATATGAAGACAGGATGCGATTTATACGACTATTGTTTATTGCTTTAAAATGGTACTTGAATTCTTCTAAAAATGGTTGGTTTTGTCAATTTCGGGTATATCGGGTAAAACCCGAACCCGAATCCGAATTATCGGGTACCCAAAATTTCAGGTAATATTTTTTCGGGATAAAAAAAACAGGTAGCAATTTTTAATATCCAAATTTCTAACTACCCGAATTACCTGACCTGAAATTTTTTTTTTTAACCCGAATGCCGAGCCTTACTCGGTGCGGTGGCACGGCGCGGGTCAAGGAAGCAAGCGTGCTGCGTGCCCGAGAAAACAGGGCAAGGCCAACTGGCTGGGTGGAAATGACCGGATTCCCGGTTGGATTGGATGATCCGCTGTAGCCTGTGATGCCGGAGTGTGGTCTTGTGTTGACGAGGCCACCATTTGCATTTGTACTACTGGGGGTGTGTTTAGATGGGAAAAGTTGGGGTGAAAAGTTACTGTAGCACTTTTCGTTGTTATTTGGTAAAATTTGTCCAACCATGGATTAATTAGACTCAAAAGATTCGTCTCGAACTTTACAGACAAACTATGCAATTAGTTTTATTTTTTACCTACATTTAATGTTTCATGTATGCGTTTAAAGATTTGATGTGATGGGTGGAAGAGGAAATATTTTGGGATACTGTTGGAAGTGAACGCGGCCTGGGTGCTGCAAGGCCTGTAACAGGGGCGTGCGGTAGCCGGTAGCAGACTATCGCGTTGCAAGGCAATGCGAACCTGATTCAGCTGGCAATTGGCACACGGGACACGGCACCTCGCGCTTGGCAGCGACGGAATGAGACGGTTTTATGCCATCCCGATCCGTTGGGGGCAAAAGTTGGCTTTGCCTCCATGCCGTTAGATTCCGTCTCTCTGCTGGGTCCATTACTCCATTTGCCTTTTCCATGCACGCACCAAACAAGGTCCGTTCCGACATGTGCGTGTCGTCTGAGTGCCGCCGCTGCCACCGCCGCCCGTCCTCTACGTCGTCACGCCCGCCCCACCCCACCCTATGTGCGTTGCCACCCAGCTGTCTTCTGCGTACCGCCAAGAACCGTGTCACCGACATCCGTGCCACTGGCGAGCTGTACACACCATCAGCGAGCTGTGTGTGCCGATGAGCCTCCGTTAGCCTAAGCAGTAGGAGATGTTGCTCTGAAAAGCCAATGTTATAAGGCTATGTTTTGAATGTTTTAGGTGTTTTAAGCGCATGTTGTAGGCGCTTCAGACGCATGTTGCAGGTGTTGTGTTGCAACGGGATGTTGCTCTAAAAGCCTATGTTTCAATTGTTTCTAAGTGTTTCGAGAGCATGTTGCAGGTGCTTCAGGCGCATGTTGCAGGTGTTGTGTTTTACCTTTTACGGATGTTACAACAACGATATTATATATGTTTCAACAGTAATCTGAGTATGTTTCAGTAGTACATCTCCGATGTTGCAGCAACAATATTGTACACGCTTCAATAGTAATTTGGTCATATTTCATTAGTACATCACCAATGTTACAGCAATGGGCCCTAAGGGCGTCCGTGCGGAAGCCAACATCCTCTGCGCGCCGCCTTCGCCTTCCCCCCACCCATCCTCTACGTCATCGCTGCGCGCCCACCATGCCCTATGCATGCCGCTGCCGCCCTCTCTCTCCCGTTCTCTACCTCGTCGCTATGTCCCATCCTGCCCTCTGCGCATCGTCGCCTAGCTTCGTGCAGTGCCACCTTCTACATGCCGCAGAGCTTCGCGTCACCGGCGAGCTCCACATTGCCACTGAGATCCACGCCCGAACGCTCCGTCTCGAAACACGCGTGCTCCTGTCCTCTACACACTGCTATCGTGCCCCACCCATCCTCTGCGTCGTCGCTGGCCCCAAAGGAAACAGAGCAGCCACGGGACGTCCGAATGCGGGCGTCCGTCCGAACGTCCGGGCGTTAGTCGTTGCATTCAGGAATTGTCAATTGATACAACAGCGAATTGAGCAAACCCTATGGTAAAACATTTGATTTCGATCGATAGGCTAACTTTTTTTTGGGATTTGGCACGATATCCAAAGTGAATCCTGCTTGATGAGGACCGACACTTCAACGATTTGTTCAGTAGCAATAGAAAATGATGCAAAACAACTTAGGCACTAACCTGACAATGTTTAGCAATATTTAATAACGTTCAAATTAGAACCTACTTGTTTTGACCAGGGTTTGTGATCGCCATGTCTATCCTCTGTATTCCACCATGGTCGGGTTAGTTCTTAAATCGTAGGGCCTCATGTTGGAACAGTGTACCACCATTCTCACCCTTTTTTGCTGCTAGCTAGGTCAATGTCCTGAAATGAACAACTGAAGTATAGCCTTGATCTATCTCTTATCATAACTATATAGATACTCTCTACCCATCACCTACCTCTTTGCTATCATAGGACGGTCTTGTTTCTTAGTTATCATTCATGTTCGCCGTGTAATTCGATACCTTGGAATACTCCCATGCACTCCCTCCATCCAGAAAAACATGCAATTCTAGCACAGTATCATGTTTTAGTATCTTAACTTTGACCAATTATAGATAAAAAAAGTATCAATGTTTATGATATCAAATAAATATCATTAGATTTATTATAAAATATATTTTGATAATAAATTGATTTGGCGCCATAAATATGAATACTATTCACTATAAATTTGGTCAAACATGAACTACTTTTTCTGACATGCAACCCATAGTTGCATGTTTTTACGGATGGAGGAAGTAAAAGCTACATTGACAATCGTGCACTTGTGTTAATTCTATTAGCCACTATAAGTGTTAACAAGCTTTCTGGCACCGTTGCCCGAGGACGGTAGCTGTTCTTGGCTTAGAACCGAGTTGTCCATTTATCCTTTTATCTTTTCTTTATGTTTTTACCTTTCCTTTCTACCATGGATCAAACACCCAGCTCTAAAGGGTGCATAGTTGGAGCCCCAAAAATCTTCAAAACCCATTCTTACACCTGGTTATGAACTTCGCCCTTGTTTCATAACTATGGTTCGGCATCAACCTTTTGCTAGGGAAGAAGAGAACCTCTACACCTACCTATGAGAGTTTGAGCAAATGCGTTCGTGCTTGTGCATCACAAGCATGTCACTGAATAAAAGGAACCTTGTAAGTTGCATGAAAATCGTAACTCATACAATGGTGTCAGACTTGTCACATAATCCTAAATTTTAGTTTATTAGGTGGTTGTTTCGTCTCGCACCGTTATTTCTTCACATCATCAAATTTTCTATATGACTTTGCATTAGACTACCTATGAGACCGCTAATGTGTAGCGATATACTTGCTCTTTGCTAAATGGCATTGAGAGCACGTGCAATAGCCAAGTAAAGCAAACACAAGGCCACTTGATATGAGGAAGGATCATGTAAGCTCCAGTTAAAAACTTTTAGTTCGCAAAGAAAGGGCAATGACTAAACACAACCAAAAAGTCGAGAAAGACAGACAAGAGATTAAAGCAATGGCAGAAACACTCAAAGTCATTTCATCAATCAATCTTCATAAATAAACTAAGGTTCTTGTCGACTTGGTTTGAAACAAACCAAATATATAAATTGTTGGAACAAGACTAAGATTAGTGGTAAATTCATAAAATCGTTACCTGTTATTTGATTAAAGCATATTACTCACATTCTACTTAACTTAGCATCTACCACATGATTTCAGATTGAAAAAAAATGAATAAAAACATGAGTTCAGAGTGAAACTATTCAAACAAATTTCATCAATATATTTGTTGTTGTCCAATTATTTACAAATGGTCAAATTTGTTTCTTTTCACCATTGTCAGGAAATCGGTTTTTGTTGTTGTTGTTGTTGTTGTGCTAGCATAGCAGGGTCGGGGATGATCCGAAATTCCGAATGGACCAGCATAGTGTGGATAGGAAGAATGAGGACCATATCTATGACTCGGCTGTATCTGCTTTTATATCTGTATTCTGCTTTCTGCGTTCTGCTACGGTGGAGTGTTCCTCGGCCTCGGATGATTTGTCTCTACTCTCTAGCAACGAACCTCTTCCAGAACCAGTGGTGCGCCCACAGCCTCTCGACCTGCTCGATTGGCAGGCCCTTGGTCTCCGGCAGGAAGAGGTAAACGAAGACGGTCATGATCACCAACCACGCCGCGAAGAAGAAGAAGATGCCGGCCTTCATATGGCACAGCATGGCCAGGAACGACTGTGCCACGGCCGTCGTCAGCAGAAAGTTCACCGCCACCGCGATGCTCTGCCCGGCGGACCTCACCTCCAGCGGGAAGATCTCGCTGGGCACCAGCCACCCCAGCGGGCCCCACGACCAGCCGAACCCGGCCTGGTACACGGCGATGAGGGTGATGAGCGCCACTGCGCACGCCTTGCTTACTTCGCCGTCGTCACCGAGCTGGGACGCCATGATGCCCCCGATCAGGACCTGCGACACCAGCATCTGCGAGCCACCGGCCAGGAACAGCGTCCGCCGGCCGAACCGGTCCACGGCGAACATCGACGCCAGCGTCGCGCCGACCCCGACAGTCTGCTTGGCGACCACCGCCAGCAGCGCCGCGCTCTCGCCCACGCCGACCGTGCGCAGCAGCACCGGCGCGTAGAACGCGATGGCGTTGATCCCCGTCACCTGCTGGAAGAAGGGTATCATCACGGCCATCACCAGCTGTGGCCGGTACCTCCGTTTGGAGACCATCATCTTGAGACCTCGCCAGGCCGTGACCTTGGACGACGACCTGACCGCCGCGACCATGTCGTCCACCTCGTCCTCAACACAGTTGCTGTCCGTGCCGCCGCCCCGGATCTTCCTCAGTAACTCTCGCACTTCGTCCCTGTCTTTGCCTTGCTGGACGAGGCTGTTGGGCGTCTCGGGGAGGAAGAGCGCGCCGACGGCGAGGAACACGGCAGGGACGGCCGCGATGGCGAGCGACACTCTCCAGCCCCACCCACCCTTGATCTTCTCCGCGCCGAAGTTGACCAGCTGCGCGGCCAGGGACCCGAGGCCAACGCAGAGCTGGAACCCGTTGCTGAACGCACCTCGCCGCAACGGCGGCGCCATCTCCGACAGGTAGAGAGGAACCGCCTGAACTGAAGCTTCGCTCGAATGATTAGATTATCTTCTTCTAAAAACACGTACGTATATGGCGATAACATCCAGACACGTCTGAGGCTTGAGACCTGATTGCCAAAGCCGAGGCCCACGCCGAGCAGGACGCGGCCAAGGATCAACATGGAAATATGCACGGCCGATCCGCCGATCCCGGCGCCGGCGAATAATGGCAACGCCGGCCACGACCATGGAGGGGCAGCGGCCGCACCGGGCGGTGACCGACGAGGCGAAGAACGTGGAGACGAGGCCGGCGACGTAGAGCGAGGAGGTGAAGGCGGTGAGCAGCTGGCTGTCGAAGCGGCAGTAGTTGCTGACGCGCTCGCCGCCGCCCTTCATCCGCCTGTACACCTCCGGGAAGAACCGCTGCAGGAAAGCGTCCATCGACGACACGCCGCCTGTGAAAATAGTGGTGGTAGGTACTCTTTCCTCCTTGACGGATCGTTCGATATTTGTAAACTACTACTGGTTACCACTTACCAGAGACTCCGATGTCGTAGCCGAAGATGACGCCGCCCATGCCGGCGGCGACGCACGAGAGGACGACGAATGCCGTGATGCGGCCGCTGTAGCGGCGTGGCTCTTGGCGTTCCGGAGTGGCGCCGCCGAGCGCCATGACGACTGCACTGGAGCGGTGAGAACTGCGACGTACGGTGCTGTTGATTGCTTGCTAATCTCCCTCGTTGCATATGTGGCTGTCGATTCAAGACTTGGCCGCGGCTGGACCACGAGGTAACACTGCCTGTGCTGTCGTACGTGTCACTGGTGTGCTTTCTTTTTTTTTTTTACAACGTGTCACTGTTGTGTTGACTTGCTCTAGCTGGTCACTGTCAGACGAAGCAGCACGGCAATGTATCTGTGAGATGAAAAACTTTTTTTTTCTTGCAATGTATGAAGAATTATATTAGATAATAGCAGGGTAATCAACACGTTATAAGCACTCTGAATTATACAAATATTCAGAAACCGATTTTCATCTAAATTGTACCCACGCTGTGAATAGCTCCAGATCTTAAAACCAAACTTGTACGATGCTTTGCAGTATGGATGACCGCACAGATAAACACTCAGCAAAAGACCTGACAACATATGCCCAACGAACGACGTCCAACATTCATGTAAGCGGAATTAAGATACTTCTTCTTTCTGGTGCTTTCCTTCTTCTTTCTGCCACTGAAAAATGAGATGAAAAACTTTGTGTTGTACATATTGTCATTTTTTAACTGGTTGTACATATTGTCATTAGTGGGAGACTCAGGATTTGTCTTAATACCGCATTAAAACACGGACTATAATGAAACGAATGTACTCATCAAAAGTTATCTAATTCGTATCATGTATTTCCGATCCGAACAAAAGTAATGCCTTGGTCTACAAATATGATATGATTTTCTGAACTTATTTAGGAGGATAGTGGGGAACTTACATGTCCCTAATAGAAAGAACATGTAGACTACTTACAACCCCCCCCCCCCCCCACCCCCAGGTCCTGTACGTATGTTCTCTTAAACAAGACTTGAAAAGCAGGTAATTATTCGTAGTTAAATTACATGTAATCTCAATCCCAATTATATAAAAGAACAATGACATAAGTTGACTGAAAAGAAATTGTGAAGGAATAAATGCATAGCACCAGATATGTTATCACTTTTATTGTATGAAAAAGTTTATCTTACAACTCACTTTGTCCTGAAATATAAGTGATACTATAAATTTGTCTTAAGTCAAAGTATATATCGTAAGTTTCACAAGGTTTATAGAGGAGTGCATTTACATAGCACAAATGAGAAAAATATGATTTCTCTGACCATATACAACATCAAATAGGACATTATGGTTGAAAGTTCATAATCTTTTAGGGGAGATCGAAAAAAGAACTAGAGATATGAGCCATTACTGAGATTTTGTTTGTGAGCAATACTGAGATTGAGTTGAAAGGGTACTGTTATATATCTCAGTTGGGAACAATATGTAAAAAAATAAAGAAAATGCTACAAAATTAATTAAATCATCATAAGGGCTCCTTTGGATCAACCATTCCCCTAGTGGATTGGAGGGGATTAGAGGGGATTGAGGGGGAATGATTGAATCCAAAGGAGCCCTAAATGTCATGTAAAATACTAGGATGTACTGTACCAACGCTAAATTCTGCAGCATAACAATTCTAGCTAGGGTCCACTGCCTCTAAAAGATGCTTGTGCTCATATGTGTGCATTCAGGATTGGATTTTGGGTTTATATTAGCTTCGCCTTCACTGAGAGAGCAGATTGACAAGAAACTCTCTAAATCAGAAACATTCTACTCATTATTTACATTTACAAATTTCAAGAAAATAGCCACTATTTTTTTTTTATAGGAGCATCCATCTTACATGCTTCGAATTTCAGGAAAATGGGACATTATGGACATTTATGATTGAAAGTTTATAATTTTAACAGTTACAATATCGAGGACCAGCACCTCAGATTTAACGACTCATGACATTGATACAGTAACTTGAAACGAACACCCCCAAACAGAAAAAACAAATAACAAAAACCAGCAACTCACAATTCAACATGTAATGATTGTGCGCTTACAAATGCAGTATCAGATAGTAGTTAACCAAGGGCATAAACAATATCATTCATCCACATGCAAAGGGCCAAACACGCTAAAAGAGAACAGGTTAAGATAATCAACTTTTCCATTGAAAATGACATTGTAGAACACCACAGAGCCACATCACGATCAAGGAAACCGCTATGGACATACATGTAAACATATGGATTTTACAGGTATATGTAATATTTTAGAGGATGAATGCTTGTGCATTTCATTGTAAAATAAATTCTTTGGCATATAAGTATAAGCAAAGCAAATGAGTAAAACTAGGGATGGTTGCGCATTTGATGGAATTTGATATATGGACAAAGAATGAAAGGTTCAGTTTATGATTGAAGGGTTAAATGGAGTACTCCCACATATATTGCTGCATAGGACATGTACATACTATGGTGCCACTGCAAGAAAAATACGCACTTAACCTATGAAATCAAGCATACGTAAGCAATGCAAGTGCCAAAGCAAATAAATAATGTCCTAGAATGAGACATTATGTGAAAACTGTACCAGAAACATTATTTGGAAACGAGGCTGCACACATTCCTGTCCATTCAACGTTCAAGTGCCTCAGCTAGCATCTCGCCCTTGATATTTTAGCAATCCAAAGATAAATTTAGAAAGAAATCATGTCATAGAGGAAATTAACACAAATTGCATGAATAATTTCCATCAAGCAATTGCAGTATCAAATAGTCAGAGCCCTAGGGCGTTCCTCACAATTACTCGGAACCCTTAAGAACAAACAACAGATCAGTAGCAAAAGGAACTGCCGACCAATGTTCATTGAGGCCAGCAGTGGCTTCGACTTCAGATGGATTTAACCTGACAGTATCAATTAATCACTTGGCCTGAAAATATGAAACAATTTCACATAGGTTGCCTAAAACAGATACTCCAAACAGTTAAATTAGGGAATACTCAAGAGTAGTTAATTGAAATCAGAGGCTATGGCACAAACATGAAGCGGTATGGAAGAGCTCAAATTTAAGATCATGCAGCCATGAAGGTGAAGTCTACTCAGATACAGGACCCCTTTATTGCAAATCTCCACTACGCAAACATCACAAACTACCTCTCCAAATTACATCAGATAGGGCATCCTTATGGCTAAAAGGTCTTCTACCTCTGATAATAACAAGGACACATAACATTGATACAGTATAACAGTAACTTGAAATGAACACCCCAAGCCGGGAAGAAATAACAAAAACCAGCAACACACCATTCAACCTGTAAAGACTGAGCACTTCACTGAAAATATCAAATATTATAACTAACCAAGAGGATAAACAAGTCCATTCACTGAAAATAAATCCACACGCACAGAGGACCAAACACACTGAAAGAGAACTGGTTAAGATAACCAACTTTTCCATTGCTGATGAAAATGAGATAGCAACATCAGACGCCTCATCAGGACATCACAAACAAGGAAACCGCTACTTCACCATGCCACCACGACATAACATAGGCTCCTACAAAGCACGTCTCTACATATCAGAAGATAGGCAGGCACTACGAGCGATGACGGCCCACGACCTCTAGGCCCTCTCGCCACGGATGCGACGCGCAAGCTGGATGTCCTTGGGCATAATGGTGACGCGCTTGGTGTGGATGGCGCAGAGGTTGGTGTCCTCGAAGAGCCCGACGAGGTAGGCCTCGGCGGCCTCCTGTAGCGCGGTGACGGCGGAGCTCTGGAAGCGGAGGTCGGTCTTGAAGTCCTGCGTGATCTCCCGCACGAGCTGCTGGAAGGGGAGCTTGCGGATCAGCAGCTTCGTGCTCTTCTGGTACTTGCGGATCTCGCGGAGCGCGACAGTGCCGGGGCGGAAGCGGTGGGGCTTCTTCACACCCCCGGTCGCCGGGGCCGACTTGTGCGCCGCCTTGGTCGCTAGCTGCTTTCGGGGCGCCTTGCCGCCGGTGGACTTTCTCGTCGTCTGCTTCGTGTGGGCCATCGGGAACGGAGGCTAGGGTTTGTTGCGGGGATGCGGAGCGGAGGGCGCGAGGTTGCAGGAGGATTAGGGAATTGAAGTGAGTACAGCGAGGGGGAGGTGTGTTTATGTAAGCAGCAGGTGGCCGGGAAATTTTCGTGTCCTCGGTGGCGGTGGGCTTGTTTTTCGGGAGGAGCGGGGCGGTTTGGAGCGTTGGATCTGTGGCAGATGGATGGTTGCAATTGCATTTGGTGGGAGCCACGGGGATCGTGGGGGGCGATCCGTGGTGGGGGGTTCCTACGTTCTGATTGGCTGTGGTTGAAGGGAGGCGTCCGACTTGGGCGGTTGGGCCGTTAGGATGTGGATCGAACTTTCATGATTGAAGGCCAGTTTGGCAGCCTAATTTTTTTAAAGCAGTTTTTTTATGCTGAAACTATTTAAAAATATTCGATAAAAATAGCTTCTGTGATAGTTTTTTAATAAGCTATATTGAATTTGTGAGAAAGAATCAATTCAATACTGATAAATCTATACCTACCTAATAATAAAGAGACAAAATTTTTGATGTACTTTTTTTTGCCTCCTCTGAATCAGTCCAGGTTCGAATTCCTTTTCTAGTTCGGTTTCCGTCCATATTTTTACGGCTGCTCACATGTGTTCCGTCTTCCAGCACGTCCGCTCCTTGAAACTTGGTAGTCCCAGCGACAAAAACAACTTGCCTGTGAAAAATACGCCTAAACTTCATGCCACAAGACCTAAACCCAGGTCTCCAATAATAGAAGAGAAACCACACACCAAGGCACCATATGCTTTACATGATAGAAAACAAAATATTTTATATTTGATTCTCCTTTGAGCTGCATTGATTCGAGAAATCGGGGTTGATACATAAATACTTGATTTCCTTTTTTGTCTCACCTCAGCCGTGGAACAGTACAAGATGAAATGTTATAAATGATTTGGTCAAAGTAATTTTGAAGTGCTTGATGATCATCTTGATTGCGCACTACAATAACTAAATTGCATTATAGTTCAATAAAGAATCTTGACATGAAGATACTTTTAGGCTTGGTTGGTGCCATAGTTTGGTTGCCACGGATATATCCTGTTTGAAACTGCTTAAAAGTAGATTCTCAGTTGTAGAATGCGACAATCATGCAACACACGTCATGATTGCGATGATTTTCTCCTCGCATTAGGCCACGGGCCATGGAATTTGAACTAGAGTCCTACTTTTTGGTACCGCGACTCACGCCACAGACGCACTGCACGGTGGACATGCACAAGTCGAGCCAAACATGATCAAAGTGCGGCGAGCAAAATAAAAGCCATACTTACGGCAAAGTTTGGCAAGAAGATAAGACTAACATGTGGAAACAGTGCTAAAAAAGTATGGCACATCATAGTATGACAGTGAACCACACAATTACATTAAAAACTATGGCGTGACTAACTTATAACGTGGCAAGTTATGGTTATAAACCAAACAAACCCTAAACCCCGCGTCCGTTCTTGGACTCTCAGGAAAAAAGGACTCCTATTGCAACGTACAGGTATAAACCCCACGTTCGTTCTTGGACTCTTAAAAAAAAGGACTCCCATTGCAATGTATGAACATGTTTGCTAGTATTTAAATAATTTCGTATATCTGTTTTCTTCTCTATCTCTACCTCAAAAGGTTTCTTGTTCATCAATGGTAGAAGGCTCCTTCAGGATTCACATCAATATTGAGATTCAAACACAAGTCCTACGAGGATAGCCTTGGAGACCTGTCTTGCTTCCAAGACCAGTGATCCGTCGATGCCTTGGCTAGCTTTCAATTTACCAGTTTGGCCCTAAAGCACTGGGCAACGCAAGAGCCATGAATATGAGGCCATGAGCTACATAAGTACCTCACTGACCGAACATATTTTGTGGTGGTGGAACGCTGTGGTGAAAGATTGAATTTGCAGTGAGTTTTACTCTATAAGAGATATAGATACAGTACTCCCTCCGTCCCTGAAATCATGTAAACGTGGTGTTCAAAACATGTCTCAAAAACATGAAAAGCTGAGCTGTGGTCAGCTGCCAGTGGGACCTATACCGAATTAAAAAAAATTGCCACACTCTGTACCCGGTGATTCTCATCCACACGATCGGTTGCGGCCTCATGCGCCCGGAAAAAAAGGAGAGAAGTTTTCCTCAAAAAGAAGGGAAAAGCACTCGCTCATCACTGCTGCCCCCTCTCTCATCCCCTCCCCGAGATCCAGATCCACAAATACAACGCTGAGACGCGCTCGTACGCCGCCATCCCGATCCACGACGGGCTCAACCTCCATCCCTTCGCTCTCCAGCCCCAGCAGCCCTTGTTCATCTCCTTTCCTATCCGGCCCCTTTGTGCGCATGCTGGTGCCGGCAACCGCTACACCCGTCGCCGCAACATGCACCGCCGGATCATGGGCGCGTGAAGCTGGGCAGCGACGGCGATGTCGGAAGCTGTGCATGTTGCTGGCGAAATGAAGGACGCCGGCGAGGCGCAGCAGTCGCCGGACGGGGCGGGCGGAGGCGCAGGAGGAAGCAGGGCCGGTAGCGCCCGCCGCTTCTGCTGCTGCGGGGGAGGCGGGGCGGCGAGGGTGGTTCAGCTGCAATGCGTGGCGGCGCTCGTGCTCGGGGTGGCCGTGCTGTTGTCGGCGCTCTTCTGGCTCCCGCCCTTCGCGGGGCGGGGCGGCGGCAAGGAGGGCCCGGATCCGGGCGACGAGTTCGGAGGTGAGCGCTCCCCCCCCCATTTGCGAGATCTCGTGTTCCATTAGGTCGTGGTCGCCGAGTGGTGGTTGTATGCTCGATCTGCGTTTGCTTTGCGCTGGGAGTTCGTTGGTGGATGCTCGGCTTTGGATCTGGATGTCCGTGGTGAATAGTTGCGGTTTCGGGATGGAAATTTGAATTACCTTTGACTGCGAGGAAACCTTGTGGAGACGTTGCGTGTTCGGACTAGGATGCGGTCAGTAGCTATTTTGTGTTGTTTGCTAATTTGTGTAGCATATTAGATTCCTTGTTTCGTTAAATTTGATGATGCCAGGAATGTTGATTCTACGCGCCTTACTAGATTTATGTGGCCACCTAGCATTGTGTTATGCTGCTATTGGCTTATTGTGGATGAGTTTGCATTAGTCTGTCGGATTGTACATTGGTTTTTTCTATTCATCTTATTTACTACGTATGGACATAGGGATTTCTGGTGACTTGTCATTCCTCGTTTAGTCCAGATAGATCAGTACACAGAAATTTGGCCTATGGTCTATTCCCAGACCATATGAAGTATAATCTTGCAATTTGGCCTTCTGGCCTAGTTTCTTTGTGTTTGTCTGCATTATCAGTTCAATTTGATAGAAACAAAAGATGAAGCATATGTGCATTGTCAGCATCTAGGTGTGTGATAATGAAATGATCTTTACGTGTTGCCCAACTGTTATGTGCTTTTGTGATTTCAACAAGCCAAAATACTTGTACCAATGCTAATTCATTATGTCAATGATGATGGGTAATAGGTGCTTTAGCTTAATAATACTGAGGGATTGAGATTTAGATAACAATTAACAATGGAAGGCCTGTCAATTTTGGTGACTACCTAGACTAGATTCCTGCAGTGCAGTTTACTGAAATGATTTTTTGGTTGCACTAAACTACAATTAGAATACACCCGTGTGCTTTTAAGTTTATAAAAAAATCAGAGGCAAGCCTACCTGAGTTCGTATTGAGATTATTAGAATTGATCAATGCATGGACTTGGTGGCCGAATCATGTCTACTAAATTATTGTAGCCAAATCTACATAGCACGTATCACAGTAGCAGTACATTGACTCAATTTTAAACTACAGCACCTAGACATATACATGCATCACAGTACCAATACATTGACTCAGCTTTAAACTACAGCACCTAAACATATACATGCATCACAGTAGCAATACATTGAGCAACTTATACAACTAGATGAACTAGTAAATACACTGCCATTACATGGGTGACAGCAACTTATAAAATGCCTATACTACATCATCCTAATAAAGCAACTACATACCTAGGGACTCCATGACACTCTCATATAGTTGGCGATCACAGTTCAGAGATCTTGGAAGGAGGCCTAGGGCCTCTAGCCTTTCTTTGTTCATGTGAGGGATCTTGTATTTGTTCCCTCCTCCAGCCTTCATCACCTCAATCAAGCATCCTTGTAATGTGAGGAAGACATTTCTCAGATCATTTACATCATAATTTCAAAATTCATTCTCGACATTTGCAATCAATTCATCCAAATTTCTAGAGTTTGTTTTATCTGTCTTTGACTGAAGGGAAGCAAAAAATCCTAGATCTAAGACATTCATATCAGGGGAATTAGGAGGTTGGTTGATGAGATGGATGTCAAACACAGTTCGGGCTGCTGCTATTTTAAAGTCTTCATCATCAACCGGGACATGAGTTCTAGCATTATCCTGTTGAATATAAATCATTCTCCCTGCATCTTCTCGAGGCCATCGAATTCTGATGGCCTCTAGGACTTTACTAATTAGGTACGATCTCATAGTATCCCTATAAACCGTCATGGTCTTGGTGATGGGTGTCCCCCGTGGTCTATTACCACTTCTCCTTTTAGCGGGTTCCTGCACATAGTGGCACACAAGTTACCTTTGTGAACACATAACATAAACTAATTCATACGAAGCATGTAGGTTTGCCTACCTTTCTTACAAAAGGCCAGATGCCTATCTTGCCATCGAATGTGCAATTACCTTCATCGTCGTACCGAGGCTTAGCAACAGCAGTTAAGAACATCACCTTTCCAATGCCATTCTTGTTGCGGACAGTCCTGTGTGGCTCGTCCTCGTCTGGATGCAAGTAATAGGTCGTACCCTTCTTTGTGGCGTTGTACCACTTCTCATCTAGGTGGATGATGTTGTCCATTTCAAGAAACTTTGGACTTGTTTGCAATGTACTTGGATCTAGCATTTTAATACACCACAACAATCTTTCCTTTTTGTTCGCTTCCATTAAATACGGCTTTATTGTGTTAGAGTGTCGTCTTAAGAGTCCTTGTTTGAATAGCCTATGTAATGTGCTTTTGTTTGAACCTAGAGCTTCAGCCAGAGATCTTAGAGTCGTCCTTCTATGCAGTGGAATTGTTGGAACTTGTGATAGGTCAATTTGAACTTTCTTTCGGCCAGAATTCTTGGGCTTTCTAGAACTGATATCAACTGGTATTCCATTATCGCGACATTCCTTTGCACGTTTCCAAATCGCCACACTGCTGATCGATGAACATTGAACAATTCTGCAACCCTATTTGTACTGTTTTTCCTTAGTTTTCCGTTGACACTTCTCTCAAGCAAAGCTTCATATATTTGTTGTCTTTGAGTTGGAGTAAGATCTTTTGACCTGGTGCGAACATTTGCAGTTGCATTTCCATCTTCGGTGGTTGAGGCATTTGTGGCCTGATGGTTGAAGACACTGTCCACTTCGTCCATGTAAATGTCATACATGTGCATGTCCTCCTCCATGGCCGCAAAGAAGGAATGATTGACTGCAAATAAAGCAAATCCCAAGGGTAATTGTTTAGTGCATATTGTAATCTCAGATCTGATCTTTTATTATGTGTGCATTTGTAGTACAGTAAGTGATTTTTATGTCACGTGTGCCCTCTGTGTAATCTCACTGAATCTAAATAATTGTGCATAATTATGAAAAGCAAAGAACAACATAGTTTAGTGATCATACTCTCTTGCATTTGTTCATATTCATCTTGTTCATCAGGAACAGCAAAGGCGACACCCTCATTTGCTTGTTGTTCAATATCAGTAGGCTGCACATTTAGGTCTGGTATGGCATCTGCATCTGCTTGGTGTTCATCATAAGTAGGCTGCATGTTGAGGTCAGGTATGGCGTCTCCAATTGCTTGGTGTGCATCATCAGTAGGCCGCATGTTGAGGTCAGGTATGGCCTCTCCAATTGCTTGGTGTTCATCATCAGGAGGCCACATGTTGAGGTCAGGTATGGCCTCTCCAATTGTTTGGTGTTCATCTTCAGCATGCACTGCAGTGATGAAAGCACAAATATATATAGCCAATTTCATTGTTGTACTCGTAACAATGATAGAGATGAAGTCATGAAAGAACTTACTTGAACTGCCTCCTTCATTTCGCCCTCCAGGAACCTCACCTCCAACAAGTTGTTCCTCTTCCGGTGGCCCCTCATTCTGGTCTGGTAAGGCTCCATCGAATGGGAGTGGTAGTTTCTCTGGTGGCTTCTTATCCATGTTTGTGAAGGCCTCTCCTTGATCTGGTGGTTTTGAGTTGAGATCAAAGATCATGGGTGGTAGAGCAAAGACCATGGCTTCGTGAGCAGCAAATGAAAGGAGATGAGGTATCTGGTGGCCACCGTGCTTTTGTAGTGTGTCAAACTAGCGGGAACTTGAAATTTGAAATGTGTGGTCACGGTTGTTCCCCGTGGCATTTGTAAAATATGGACTTGCATGTTGTGTGGCTGTTATTGGCCCACGTGGTATCCTGATGTGGTGTGAACTTTGGAGAATTCCAGATGCAACAAGTAACTCTGATGAGCTATGCTCAGAAACAAACAAAAGTAAGGGCACATGTGTAATTTTGCGTCTTTGCTGTTTCTACCTTGAAACTCGAGATTCACACGATTTTGGGGACGGAGGGAGTACATAGGAGACCAATGCTGCATCACATTGAGAATACTCCATCCCCTTTATTACATGGGACTCACGTATCAGTAACACCAATCTTTTTTGCTGTGTTTAGTTCCCCTGAAAAGAGGGGAAAAGTACTGTAGCATATTTTGGCTTTATTTGGCAAAATAGTGTCCAACCATTGACTAATTAGGTTCAAAACGTTCGTCTCGCAAAGTACAACCAAGCTGTACAATTAGTTTTTGATTTCATCTACATTTAGTACTCCATACATGTATCGAAAGTTTGATGTAACGGAAAATCTTTTTTTTGTATAGTGCTTTTTTGAGGAAGTAAACACAGCCTTTATCTTTTTTCTCTCTCCTCTCCCGTCTCTCTAGGCTTCTAGGCGTGATGACAGCGTGGCCCATTGGCACTCCCGCCAGGCATGGAGCTGGCATGACGCAGGCCCACCTGGTGCGACGAAGGCGTGCCCCCACCATGCGCTGTTCGGCGCGGCGCCCTGGCAGCGCTTCGCTTCCGCCCGGAGTTAGACTATTGGGTACTATAAAGTACGAATATAGAGTAAAAACTATTGCATTAGATACTCTAAAATGATACTCTATCATTTTTCTTACTCTATATTTAGAGTGGTACAGTGCTTACTCTATAGTGGGTAGTGGCGGCCCCACTCGTTAAACAAAGGAAAAAATGTTATAACTCACAAATAAAAAATCCAAATTAAATTTCGATTGCACCATTAAATTTGTCTCAATAAATCCTTCAAAACTAGATCACACATGGATATATTTAGATAAAGTGACAAGTAGGTCCCACAGTGGATATAAGATGATATAGAGGATGGATGGGTGCGGGAGAATTAAGTATAGAGGAGAGAATCTTGTTGACTAAGACGTATAGACGATGAATATAGAGGTCCATGAGTGCGGATAGCCTTATGACGTGAAGGAGAAAAGGCTATTGAGAAAAAGTGATGGTAGGTCCCTTCATTGGAGGGATTGAGAGAAGATTCAGATTTTTGAGAAGAAAAAAAAGGAAAAGGGGATTGGAACTCACGCTCATACGACTTTAGTCACGATATAAAGTACTCCCTCCGTCCATTGAAAATGTCATTTTTTTATTTTTAGACTTCTTATTTGACCGTTCGTCTTATTTAAAAATTTTGTACAAATATTATTTATTTTGTTATGACTTATTTTATCATGAGTGATACTTTAATAATGATTTATTTATTTTATTATTTGTATAAAAAATTTGAATAAGATGGACGGTCAAACCAGAAGTCTAAAAGTCAAAAACGACATTTTCAATGGGACAGAGGAAGTACATGTCTGCTTGTATTACGGGGCTATTTAGAGAAGCTTTAGTTCTAAGATTGTAGTTCCTAAATTAAATTTTAGTGGTTTAAACATTTTTATTAATCTAAAATAAATAAAATTGATCATGCAAATGCACATAAGATGGTTATGCATCCATGTTCGCTTCGCTGAAAAGGCTGGCTAAAAAGTACTATTCGCTAATTTGTTGTGAGAGAAAAACATTGTATCATAACTGATAAGTTCAAGCAAACATATGCTACCAGTGGTAAGAAATCCACATATTTCCATTAATAGAGCTAGAGCTCTACTCCAGTAAACAAAGCCTATATTATATCAAAACTCTACACGCCACTTGTACCATTTTGCAAATATGAAAAATCAAACATGAAATAAAATTTAAAATATTCAAGCACAACAGAAAACTAATTTGTAACTAGTTCAAAATGACTTGCAGCCAACCAAAAATAGTACTAATTTTTAAAACGGAACCAGCTAAAAGCAAACTCTGAGGCAACAAGTTACACCAGTGCGGCGCGGTGACGAATATACAAGTGCGATCCATTTCATACAGCAGGGAGCACCAAACTAATAGTAATATGACTCATCTTCAGGAATCGGAGTCACTGCTACTGTTATTTCTGCTTACTCTGCTTGACTGCTTATAACTTATCATGGCAGTATCATGTATTGGTTCACAGGGGCCGGTAACGCTTTACGAACCATATCGAACTTCCCTAGAAACTTTTTTTTATTTGGAAAACTTACCCAAAAAACTTAGAAGCACTTCATGTGGACAATGCCTGGACCGGTTTCATCATACTCTCCCTTGGAGATCCACATCTGCCAACACAGTTGCCCATTGTCAAAGAGTTGAAATGGAAAAAAAAAAGAAGGACGAGTGCAAGGAATGGCAATGCAAGAAAAATGTTCAGTGCTATCACACTAGTAATTTCATTTCCACATCCCACATCCCGCTTATATCTATTGTGAAGAAAAAGGCCTTAAAATCCTTTCATTTCCTCAAAAAGATGTTACTATCCCACTGAAATCTATGTCTGTATGAAGAGAAGTTGATCTTCTATGCTCAACAACTTGAGTATAATTGACTAAAGCATGAATATATTGTGTTCCAATTCCGTTTTTTCGAAAAAGAAGAGTGCATACTCTGCCAGTTTAACCTAAATTGAGTTGGTATATAATGGGTTCTTTCCACTTTAACTACGAAAAACCGACTCAAGGCTGCTGTAAGTTCTCATGAATAATTGAATGATAAAAGCTTACTACTTATAAAAAAAGAAAGTAACAAAGAGAAAAGCCTACCTGCTGAAAAGTGCTAAGAGAAGCCAAAATGGAGCCACCAATCCAGACACTGTATTTCCTTTCAGGTGGTGCAATCACTTTAACCTTCATGCTGCTAGGAGCCAGGGATGTTATCTCCTTGCTCATACGATCGGCAATTCCAGGGAACATGGTAGATCCTCCACTGAGGACAACGTTACCATACAAATCCTTCCTGATATCAACATCACACTTCATGATTGAGTTGTATGTGGCTTCATGTATTCCAGGCGATTCCATACCAACAAGAGATGGCTGGAACAGCACCTCAGGGCACCTAAACCTTTCTGACCCAATGGTGATGACCTGACCATCAGGCATCTCGTAGCTCTTCTCAATAGAGGAGCTGCTCCTGGCAGTTTCCAGCTCCTGTTCATAATCAAGGGCAACATAGGCGAGCTTCTCCTTTATGTCCCTGACAATTTCCCGCTCAGCACTCGTAGTGAGGGAGTACCCTCTCTCTGTGAGGATCTTCATTAGGTGGTCGGTGAGGTCACGCCCCGCAAGATCCAAACGGAGAATAGCATGAGGAAGTGTGTATCCTTCATAGATTGGAACTGTGTGGCTCACACCATCACCGGAGTCCATCACAATACCTGCACACAGAGATATTTGAGAAAGAGATCATGTCAGGATTACTGTATGACTTTTGTAGTGCATATTACTATTTCTGAGGCGACACCTATCTTACCAGTTGTTCGCCCACTAGCGTACAAGGAAAGAACAGCCTGGATAGCAACATACATCGCTGGGCATTCAAAGGTTTCAAACATAATCTGTGTCATTTTCTCTCTGTTGGCCTTGGGGTTGAGAGGGGCCTCGGTCAGCAGTACAGGGTGATCTTCAGGCGCAACACGGAGCTCGTTGTAGAAGGTGTGATGCCAGATTTTCTCCATGTCATCCCAGTTGTTGACAATGCCATGCTCAATCGGGTACTTCAGTGTCAGGATGCCTCTCTTGGCCTGAGCCTCATCACCTACATAGGCATCCTTTTGGCCCATGCCAACCATGACACCGGTATGGCGTGGTCTTCCCACAATGCTGGGGAAGACAGCTCTTGGTGCATCATCACCAGCAAAACCGGCCTGTAAATATTAAGGAGTTGGACAACAATTAGGTCACAGGAGTAGAGTTGCTTTGTTGAAAAGACTTTTGAGCGAGATAACAACCTTGACCATTCCAGTGCCATTGTCGCATACGATAGGCTGAATATCCTCGTCAGCCATTCTCAACTATTCTGTAACAACGACCAATGTTCAGCGTTCAGTACACATTCAGGAAACTGCAGTAAATGAGCAGTAGTTATGCAGCCTGGTCAGGGAACCAAAATACACTTTCTGCTCATGGTTCAAGGAAAAGCCTTATGTTTCTATAATTGTCTTTCATTTAATTGTGACTTCTATACAGCTACTACAGGAGTACAAGTGTACAACAGCCTAACACATCGAAGATCTTAGTATTTGCGCATAAATGTAGATGCAGAGTCAGACAAATTCTACTCTCTGGTGATCTCAGTTTTCTAAAATGAAGAGATATCACCAATGGTCACACATAAGTTCACAGGAACTAACTTCTCTTGGGGATATTTGCCAAAACAGCAAGAACGGTCGTCTCTACACAACCTGTCCTTGCTGTTGCTGCTGTGTACTACGGCAATAAAATTAGTATCATCCCTGCTCTGTCAACATATGCTTGGTAGAACTCTTGACAGGCATTTATTAAAAAAAAAGTCACTAATCCTACTACCCCACGCAACTACAGATCAACGGGGAAACCAAAAACCCCATAGCAGCAGCTTCTACAAAAGTCAATCCTAATTTATTTGTTTTTTGGCAGGGTACGAAGAGCTACGAGATGCGTATTTCAGCAGCCAGTTAATTCGTAGCTTGTTGTTTCTTCAAAAAAAAAAATCCTACCATATCATAGTCCAACCAGAGGCGACAGCACTACTGGCAGCGGGTGAACCTACTGGCAATATTGTTTCAGTACTGACGGCGGTACGACGCCATAGCATAATCCTAGCTAACCTGGGCTACAACACGCCTTACTATCCCAGCGAATTCCTTTGCCCTGCAAGGAGATCGCTACAAACCAAATAAAACCGCGGAAAAATCAGCAGTGCCAGACGCAGAAACCACAAAAAGGTTACCAGACACCACCAATCGGAGGCCTGGCGACCGGTGAGCGAGGCGATCTGTCGGGGGATAAAAACTAGTACGATTCCGCAGAGAATTTGAGATCGAACAGAAGAGCGAAAGGGAGGATCACCTGCTCGAAGTGGTGCGGCGATCGCTTCGGCCTCTCTGGAATCCGGAGAAACTCGATCGGCGAGCAGTGACGGCAAGCACTCGAAAGGAAGCAACGCGAGACAAAAGGAAACGCACGGACGGGGCGGCGTGACGGCCGGGGGGTTTATACCACACGCCGCCGCCGTCTTCGAAGAGGAGAGAAAGGGTACTAGTACTTGCGTCCACTGCACCGCCCGTAGAAAACGGCCGGTGCTGCGAGCGTGACGGCCTGACGGGCCGCGCGGCCAGCGGGGTTTGCTCCCACAAGCCGCTTAACACTAACGAATCGGCACGTGTTGTTCTTGATCGACACGTCGGAGCGTACCCGCAGCTTGAGACGTGCAGGAATCGTCTCTGTATGTATCTGGGCCCGGCCGCCGGCCCGGCCGGCAGACAAAGACAAAGGGCCTGAAAGGCTCTCCACCGGTCCGGTCTAGCCGTCGCCGTCGCAGAAAACTTTCGGTGCCCAAAGTGGACGACCACGTCGGCGCCAGCGTAGAGTTTGGCAAGCGTCAGGGCCCCCGACGCCGGCGCCTAGCGGCCGCCGGCTAGGCGGCTACTACTATCAACTATGGCCAGCTGGTTCGACGCCTGCCGGCTGAGTGCTGACGCGACAATTTTTCTCGGGGAGTATCAACTTCTCGCACTGCACGGAGGATTCAGCTTGTCATGGCCCGATGAAGTGTCCTTTTGCTTTTTTTTTTTTGAGGGAATGAAGTGGCCCTTTGCTGGGCTTACTCAGTTGGGGAAAGGCCGAAAGGGCCAACATCACTCCGATCAATGATCAGAGCCTATGGGTCCAATACATTTCCTTCTTGCGGCTGGGGCAAGGAACATTCCCTAGAGGCTGGGGCAAACTTGCCAGGTGAACGGAGCTAGGCTGGGTCAAGATCGTTGCCTGGACGAAGACCTGCCTGGCAGGCTTGATCCAAACAACCCCTTAATGCTTCATCAGTGTTGTATATTATCGAAGTGATTGCGGCTTACAATACAAGAGCGTTCTTTATGCAGCACAATTAGGCATGTCACGAATCATATTAGAGATGGATTCCATGGTGCTTGCTAATGCTCTCAAGCTGTTTAAGTTTAGACCGAATTGGTGCTATGATGTTTCAGATACAAGACATTGTGCAATCAGAGTTTTTTTTTGTCACGCTATGTAATGGATCCTGTAATAAGGTTGCAGATTTTAATTGTTTATGGAGCTTATGAGTTGGACTGTTAATGAGCCAAGTGCCATCGTATGCAATGAACCTTGAATCTGGCGATTTGACGAGGCATGGAGTGTAATGCACGTGGTGCTTTGTGATAAAAAAGCACATTTCCAGGCACATACTACGCGACACGCATTGGAGTGAATTGCATTGCATGGTGGATTCGGTTGATTTGGTGCGCATTGGAGTGACTGTATTGCACATGTTACGTTTGAAATGAATATATAGAAATCTAAATTTATGTATTCAGGAAGATCAACCTCGTGGAAACCGGTTTTCAAAACTGGCTATTCTGATTAAGCGGTTTTGACGACTTAAAACCGAGTTGAAATTATATTTTTTTGCATGGATTTGATGAGAGTTTGGATCACCTTAGGATAAGTCCACCCATCATATAAGGCCCTGTTTGGACCCCCTTGGCTAAAGTTTAACCCAGGGCTAAAGATTAGCTCTTGAAATGAAGGAACTAAAGTTTAGCTCCTTGGGCTGTTTGGATACTTTATGACTAAAATGTGACTAAATAAAAAGGTGAAAGAGAGAGGAGAGAGATAGAGTAAAGTCACATGTTATCACTTTAAGCCCCCTTTAGCCTACCTTGTAAGGGCTAATGGGCTGATGAAGGGCTAAAGATTAGCCCCTCATGTTTGGATCCTGAAAGGCTAAAATGGGAGGGCTAATCTTTAGCCCCTTGATCTAAACAGGGCCTAAATATAAAGAATCACGAACCATTGAAGGCATATACAGCTAAGTCGACTGAGAGCGTCCAATGTAATAGAATACTTATACATTTTTTAATCTTTTGTCCTTTCTCTTTGTTTTTGCCTTTTTTGCGTCTTGTCACCCACCTAAATTAGGGGGTCACTTCCCCTTGATTGGGGGAGTTTGGGGGAGAGTAGAGGGAAAAGGGTGGCTGCACTAGGGCTGTCCCTCTAATGAAAGGGAAAAAGCGGTGGCGGTAGGATTCTGCTGCCGATTTGGCGAGCGGAAGATGACATGTTGAACTTTTTCAGGGGAATTTAGGGGGAGAATTGAGAAGAGAAAAGATAGATTAAAGGAAGGAATTGCTTTAGAACAAAGATTGTTCTTAGCAAGGGGAGGGGACGGTGGCAGCAGGGGGAGGAATTGCTTTAGCACATGAGGGGAGTGGTGAAGGAGATGAGGTAAATGGATGACATGGGGGCCTACACAGGAGGGAATGGGGAAAGAGATGAGAGAGGGATGAATGTGGGCACGCACAGTTTATCGCAAACAACGATAATTTCGACATCGTATGGCCTGATTAAAAGTTTGGGACTAAGATCTATACTTTTGGAAGTTATTATCAACCTATATAGCACGAGCATGCAAGTTTAGTATCTCGTGTAGCAAGTTTTGAGACTTACCTAAATGATACTACTATGCAAGTGTAGTTACTGAACCCAACATGTCATATTCGAATCAGAGAGCGAGTTAAAAACCTATATGGACTAATATTGAAGCCTGAGACAAATTGGGACCTAGAAATTAAAAAAATGAAAGTTTAGTATCTGAATGACACTGCCTCGCAAATTTAAGAGCGATATATTCTACTCACAAATAAGTCTCAAACCATGTAACACGCTGCCAATATTCCCTTAGCACACTGCTAATGTACAAACACTACTAACGATCGCGCCAAGTGGAAGTGATACGGGCTCCACGAGCACTAGGCGGGGCCATGCACGCGATCGCCAAGTGATACGGGCTCCACAAGTACGACGCTGGCCAGAGGCCAGAGCTGTCTGGCTACAGAAACGCGGTGGGCTCGGCAAACGGCGCCTGTCTGCAGGTGGGGCACGTCGGCCGCGCCGCGAGCCAGCGGTCAATGCAGCGCGCGTGGAAGCCGTGGTTGCAGCGCGGCAGCACGCGCACCGTCTCCCCGCGCGCGAACTCGGCGAGGCAGATGGCGCACTCCGACCGCGACGACCCGGCCATCTCCAGCCCAGCCGAGAACGCCAGGCACGGCAGCGCCTGCACCAGCGCCGCCGGGAGCCGCCGCGGCTGTTGCTTCCTCCCGTGCCCGTGCCCGTGCCGCGCCGCGGCCTGCAGCTGCTGCGCCGGCCCCGCGGCTCCGCCCGCGTGCCGCTGCTCCTGCTCCTCGGGGTCGTCGTCGTCGTCCTGCGCGTCGGCGGCTCCGCCGCAGCACGCGCCGCGCGTGACGCAGAGCGCGCACTGGAGCACGACGCGGAACGTGAGCGCCGCGACGATGCCGCACGTGAGGAGCGCGAGGGTGAGGATCGTGTCGGAGTTGAGCTCGCCTGCCGCTGCCGGGACCGGCCGAGCGTCCGGAACGGGCGACGGGCACGCGGCCGGCCCCTGCAGCTGTAGCAGGAGTCGCCTGGAGTAGTGCAGCCGTGCATCCATGGCCGAGTCCAACGCTGGAAGCTCCGAGGAGTGCGCGAATGAAGAACTGCGCGCGAGTCGTTCTTGTGGGGAACAGAGGCTTGTAGCCTTATATACAACGTGACGACTGACGAGCGTACGAGTACGTCTACGAGTGAGGTGCCATTATGGTCGATGAGTGATGATAAACTATGCAGAGATATGTGTCAAGTCGCTGTCTTGGGGTGCTCTATTAGTCGGCAAACTACAAATTAGAGACGGGCTTAATGCTGTGCGGCTGTAAGTGAGCCGTGTGCGGAAGATAAGACGCACGTAAAGGTGCATGATCAGGCAAATTAAAAACAGTTGAAAAATCATGTGGAGACGCAGGAGGAGAAATACCCCGGCACGTCTCGACTCTGGATCGTCGACTGATGGGATCATGGGAGGGCCGGAGACAAATCTGAGGAGGCAAACTAAACCGTGATCCGAGGATAAAAGTCTGTGAAAAGCTGAAACGCAAAGATAATGTCAGCGAGTGTAAGAAGACCAGGCCCCAGGGAGGGCGAATGACAGCCAGAACAGCGAGCATATCCTCAAAGCGACCTGCTTAAACTAGAATTCTCGTGCTTTTAAACTAGAATTTCCAGAGCAAATCCCGTTTTCTTCGAATGTGCCAACAACGACAGGAGCTCAGAGCAACTCGCAGGCATGAGGCGTCAATGCACCACCGCACCCGATGGGTTCCATTTCCATCATTCCGTGACCAAAAGGACTCGTGGGGAGCCACCGTTTCGGGATCCGGGGGCCCCGCCACTGACCGCGACTCGCCGGCGCACGACGGGGCCGCACGTGGCCGGCACGGCAGTGACTTGTCAATGTGTGGCTGGCTCGTTCCGGCCATGTCATGCAGTCCGGACGTCCGACGTGTCTATGCCCGGGGTCTCCGCGCTCCGCGCGGCTTCCGATGCCATACCATGCGGGCCTACTGCTGCGACTGAGTTTTGTTGGAGGCGCCCCAGCATATGGGCCGGCAACTCTGGTAGGCTTGTGGGTTCTGGTACTCCTCCTTTTGGGCTTCAGGCTGCGGGCCTGCGGCTTGGTTGGGTTGCCAGGTGTGAGGGCGTGACAGAATTGCACATCTGCACCACTATTTTTTTTAGACAAAGGACATGAAGTTGCATGGTTGTCTCATCGACAGGGCCACGACCACGAGCCGCGTAGCGTAGGGCATTGGAGGGCCTAGAGCCCGAGATCAAGCCCGCGCATGGCTCGTCGCGACGTCGCCTCCTCTCGCCACCAGCCCACCACAACCGCAGCCTCTCAGTTGCTTCTTTCCTGCTCCTGTTTCTCTTCTCCACTCCTCTCCCCGCTACGTCCTGCTAGCTGCAGCAAGTCTGCTTACACATGGCGGCGTCGCATTATGCTGCTCTTCATCGGCTGGGACCTAGGAGACATACATATCGTCTCCTTCCAGCGCGCGCGCCAAGATTGCCTTCACCATCCTCGTCGAGTCGTCGTAGCGCTTTGGGCCACGAGAGCTCTTCATCGATGTGCAGCCGTGAAGCAAAGATTTAGGTACACCATCCTCGACTTTCTCCGACTTTGTTTTGCAGGGTAATGCAGACTGGGTGTCTTGTCCTCATAATTTCACGGAAAAGAAGAGATACTGTAGATCAGAGAAGAAATGGATCCAATTCACAACAGATGGCTATATTCAAATGTTACTACAAAATGTAACTTAGATTTTCTATATCAAATCATGAATCAGGAATGGTACTGGTCATATCTTAAAATTGAGAAAGCAAAAACATGAAGGAAATTTGGGTCGATCCACTTAACATCTTGTTAAATTTATTGGTTGTAGTAAGATACTACCAATTTCGTGCTTTACAAATTGACCATGCCTTTATTACATAGAAATGTAATTTAACATGAAGGAGGCGTCAGACAAGAAGAAGGCGGGATCAGACGGGGAAGAGATGGGATCGTTCGGGAAGAAGGCGGGATCAGGCGGGAAGCAGCAGGATGCGAGCACGGTGAAAACAACGGCGAGGAGGTGTGATTGACCAAGGAGTTGCGGTGGTTTGGGTGTGGCACGGGAAGAAACTGACCTGCCTCCCTACTCACTTGTGGGAATGTGTAGAGGGGGAGGACATTTAGGTAGCCCACAAATTTTACGTGGGCCAAGTAGGTAGCCTGCTGGAGGCGTTTTTTCCCTCCACCACTCAAATATAGAGCTCGGAGGTCTACTTAGCTAGTCTCCTGGAGATGCTCTAAGGCTGTATTGGTTCAGCTTTCGTAAAGTATTCCTCCTTCTGAAAAAACAGAACGCCAACAAAACTTGAAGCTGCTTTTTTAGTAATAACTGCTTTCGTGTATTACAGTTTTTGTAGCATCATGAACCCTGGTTTTGGCTTTCACCTTTGTGCCTTTTCACATGGGTTTGTGCCTTTTCACATGGGTTTACGGTTGTTTCAAGTGAAATAAAGAGAAGGAATATGTTTTATAGTTGTTTTAACTAAGTAACTTATATATTTTTTTACAACACATAGCTCACAATAACTTTTTTCACAACCGATAGTTTTTTTCATATCTCTAAGCTAAATCAAACATACGCTAAACATAAGTTGGGTTGTTTTGGGCCATCAATGAAAATCCATGGTGGGGATCCTCCACAGATGACCATTAGGGGAACGACACTGCTAGCGGTCGGGCGTTCGGACGGGCGCTCACGTCCAGACGCGCGCGATTTGCAGTCTGTTTCATGCTTCCACATGAGGGCCCGCACGGCTTACACGTCACCCGCCCGCACCTACATTTTGCACTCCTACGTGGGGGGGGGGGGGTGGGTGGGGGGGGAGGCAGCACACTCGCACCCCCTCCAGCTTTCCACGCGCATCCTATGTGGAACACCTGATCTACCTTTGAAGCATCCATAGCAATACTTATAACATACAAAAGTAGATAGATGAAACATTTAAACAAGTGTCTGAAACATGTGAAAAAATACTTGAAAACTATTGCAACACATAAGCAACATCTAGATAAAAGACTTGCAACATATGTGTGAAACATATGCAACATTCAGATAAACACACTTGCAACGTATGTCTGAAAAACAGAATAAATGTTGAGAACGGACGCTTGCAACATACGTGTACAAACCATTGCAACATATGTAACATCTCAATCTACTTTCACAACATCCGTATAAAACACTTGCAACATACCTCTTAAACATCTGGAACATACGCATGCAACATGCGTTTTCAGAGGCGGTTGCGACAACAGATGGCAGCACCCGATGCGGTGGAAGGCGCCCGGCACGGTGGAGGCGGCCACGACAGTCGAAAGGGGACGCCCCGTCGTGGTGGAGGCAGTATGCGCTACGGCTTGGGGACGGGGTGAGGAAGGATATGAGGCTGGTGCGGCGGAAGAACTTGGTGACGAAGACGGTGGCATGGCCGTGCACCTTGGCGTCGTCGATCCACTACAGCGGGTGGGGTGAATCGGCACGTCGAGAGCGCGCCCGGGTGGGAGCAAGGGCGCGCGGCGCGTGCGGAGCAAGGCGAGCGGAGCAAGTAGAGTGCTTTCTCTATGTGGTTGGTTCAATGCATCCGGGGCGTCCGAACGCCCTAAACAATGCATTATCGTTAGGGGAAAAGAAGGTTATTGACGCCCTGATAGTTTTGTCGTCGTTATTGGTTCTATCCTGAGCACAAAACATTATTACCTAAAACTAAAATATAAAAAATTTAAATAAAAAGATCTAAAGGATAGAAATATAGCTCTAAATTTTATTGTACACGGAAAAGGCCTGCAGCTAAACGATATAGAAATGTGAAAAGATCTAAAGGACAGAAATCTAGCTCTAATTTTGATTGCAAATAAAAAAAAGAAAGATTGCAAGCTTGTTAGTACTAGTATTGACTAGACAATCTCCACCAGGAACCTCACATCCCGATCCGGTTTTTTGAGAAAGAACGAGAAAAGGAGCCGCGTTTCAGCACATTCCGAGCGAAAGCATATCTGCTTTCCTTCCTCATCTCTGCTCTTGACTCCTCCGCTTTCTCTGATTCTCTCCGTCACGCTAACAGCCTCCGTCGAAAGGCGCATTCCTGGGATCCTCGATTTCGCAGACCTAAAACAAAGGTATCCAAGCCATAACATCGCCCAAATGGTCACTTAGCCTCGTGAAGCATTTTCCGGATACGCTCGACGTTGACGACGTCGATCCATCTTTCCACCCCTTTTCTCAACGTGGACTGCAAGTCTGCAACGCAAAGATCCAAAAGGAGGATCTGGATTCGCAAGCGCGAAGGCTGAGGCTGCCTCGCCGTCGCCGGCGAGGGAAGGGAGTGGATATGATGTGCCCCGCGGCGCGCGCCTTTGTTTCGCTTTCGCGCGTTTCGTCGCCTGGCCAATGATGCCCGGGCTTTGCGCGATTCGTCGGCGTGGTGCTTTGGGGAAAGAAGTGGCCACGTTTCCAGCGTTCTTGTGGCCCACCCGCCCGAGTGTCAAAATCACGGATTCGAGCTGATGCGCACGGTCGGAAATTAGGACCTGTGATTTGAGTTCAGATTTCAGAGTCAGAGTCAGAAAAAGGATGGCGCAAAGTGTGGTTAGCTTTGGTTCATGGCTTTTGCATGCATGCATCTCTCCGACTGCAAAGTACGGGTCAGTGAAAAAATGGCGTTTTCTGTGATAACTAATGTTCCTTTGAATGTCTCTCTCTATTGTTTCTATCTACTACTACCTTTGGTATCTTGATCTGGCTCACCCTTTCTATAAAGATTTTTTTCCCCTTCTAAAGGAGATTCCTATTATCTTTCAAAAAGCTTGGCCAGCCTTTTCTTTGGCCCCAACAAAAATGTACGAATATAATTTGATATATGTATACATTTTTGGTAGAGTTCGCTGTGGTTTTGTTGGTACTAGTCTTACTAGTAGACACAAGTTGGGTTTGTTCTACATGAAAAACGCGTGATGGTCCCATTTTTTGCAAGTAAATTTTTGGCTATATGTAAGGTACTTACGTACGTTGTTCACACATCCAAATTTCATGATATATTGATATTCTCCCACAACCCAACCATCGAATTATGCATATCTGACTTTCGAGCTGCTCTCACAGCAATTTTCATGTTCCATTTGAAATTTGTAATAATACTACCAAAACTCCAAACCAAACGAAGCACTGAAGTAGGGCCCACACGGAGAAAGGAAAAAAAATATCTACCCACAGTAGAGTATGCTGGCATCTGCATCCCCACCCACCTTAAAGGATCGGGCCATCTCCTTCCAAAAGAAAACGTCAACACCACCACCACCCACGCCACTTGACTTTGACCGTTGACTCGTCAACGTCACTCCCACCATTCTTAAGGCCCGCCACACACTCTCTCTCCTCCCCGTCTCGTCTCTCAACAGCACTCTCTCGTACCTTTGCATTGCTAGCCATGGACGCGGCGGCCATCGCCGGGCAGCAGGCGAGGCGCCGGATCCGGCCGCCGGAGCCACTCGTGATGGCCGTGGCGCCGCCGACGCCCGCGGCGTTCCGGTGCCCGATCTCGCTGGAGGTTATGCGGTCGCCGGTCAGCCTCCCCACCGGCGCCACGTACGACCGCGCGTCCATACAGCGCTGGCTCGACTCCGGCCACCGCACCTGCCCGGCCACGCGGCTGCCGCTGGCGTCCACCGACCTGGTCCCCAACCTGCTGCTGCGCCGCCTCATCCACCTGCACGCCGCCACGCTGCCGCCCTCCCCGTCGCCCGAGGAGGTGCTGTCGCAGCTCGCTGCCGCGGACGCGGAAGGGGAGCCCGCGGCCGCGGAGAAGGCCGTGCGCTCGCTGGCGGCCAAGATCGCGCCGGAGAAAGGGAAGCGGGCGTCCGTCGCGTCCGCCGTGTCCGCCGATCTCGACTCCGCGGTGCCGGCGCTCCTCTCCTTCGCCAAGGGCGGGGCGGGCGCCGACGCGCGCGTGGACGCCGTGAGGGTCCTGGCGACCGTGGCCCCGGAGCTGGTCTCTTACCTTACGGGGGATGACATCGGCACGGAGAAGCGCGACAGGGTGAATATGGCGGTGGAGGCCCTGGCCGCCGTCTTGTCCGCGGAAGGGATCGCGGAAGAGGCCAGGGAGGCCCTCGTCCTTGCTCTTGTCGCCGAGGATCTGGGCCGCATCGTGACGACGCTGCTCGGCGCCGGAGCGAACGGCGCCGCGGTCCTCGAGGCGATCCTGACGTCGCCCGTGGCGGACGCGGACGCCAAGACCGCCATCGCCGACAGGCCGGAGCTATTCCCGGACCTCGTGCGGATCCTCAGGGACGCCGCGTCGCCGGCGGCCATCCGGTGCATGGCCGCGGCGGTGCAGGTCCGCGGCCGCCCCGCGCGCGCGTCGATGGTGCGGGCCGGGGCCATCCCGTCGCTGGCGCTGGCCGCGGCGGCCGCGCCCACGGCCGCCGCGGAGTCCGCGCTGCGGCTGCTGGCGGAGGCGGCGCGCTGCGGCGACGGGAAGGCGGCCATCGCGGCCGACGCGGCCGAGGTGACGGCCGCCGTGATGGGGCGGATGATCCGGGTGGGGCCGGCGGGGCGGGAGGCCGCCGTGGCCGCGCTGTGGCTGTGCTGCTGCGCGGGCGGCGGGGACCGGAGGATGCGGGAGGCCGTGGCGTCCGCGCCGGAGGCGGTGGGGAAGCTGCTGGTGGTGATGCAGGGGGACTGCGCCCCGACCACCTCGCGGATGGCCGGCGAGCTGCTGCGGGCGGTGCGGATGGAGCAGGAGAAGAAGGGCGTGGCCGCCGCCTACGACAGCCGCACCATCCATGTCATGCCGTACTGATTGATGGCTCCGGCAGGAACGCGTCGGCGTCGCACTCTGCGCCTAGCTCTCAGCTGTAATACTACAATCTGTAGCGGTGTAAGTAAATGTAGGGGATCGGAGTGGAGCGAATCATGTGCTGCTTGCTTGCAAATATGCTGCTTGCGTCTGGGAAATGAGAAAAATCGTTGTAGAAGCTCGAATAAGAACGAGAATTTCGTCGCACTTGGTACAGACGTGCACAATTCTGGCATGGCTCTGGCTTGTTGGAGACGAAGGCACAAAGTCAAAATGAAGACAGAATAACCTGCTAGTACCTAACCATTTGTTCCCTACTGAATTGGCAATGGTGCTGTTCGGAACACGAGTGATTAGATGCTTCTGTGGAGCATGTTTGTTGAGATCCAATCCAATCATCCAAAACCCAATCCACACACACGCACGGCCGTCAATCGCCTGTCGATGTCATCTCGCTTCAACGGTGTGAGACGGTCTAAATCAAGCAAATCTATATCGTAGAGTTCCTTATTTGTATCTGTGACAGTGGACCGCCGTATCACGGGATCGGAGCCGACAGCTGAGCCACAGGCATCAGTGATCAGGTGGAAACACCAGCTTGTGCTGTGGCTGTCCGCCTAGGGGGCTCTAGCCATTTGTACATTTGAGGGCGTACGATGAACCAGTGTATCGAATTGCTTCGAAAGCGGATGTAGTCACCCGATCGATCGACCAGGAGTCAGGACCATGGACAATTTTGCGAGCCGCTGTTCTTTCTGTTCTTGCTGAACTGTGCTCTGTGGCCCTGGCCCTGACTTCAGTACAGGTCTCTGGATCAAATAAAAAATTTCCCTTTCATGGTGCTCTGTGCTCTCCGGAGCAAGCTGCAGCAGCCATCGTAGACTCGTATAGTCGTAGACTTCCGTGTGAAGAGGTGACTAACAACGTTGAACGTTAGCAGCACAGGACAAGTCCGTCGAAAAGGAGTTTGTATCCGGTGGGCAACTCGTCCCGTCCAACCATGGGTGCAGCTTTTGTTAAGTTGTTTTTATCTCAGGCGGCCACTTCGTTTTCACCTTCGTGCAGACAGGAATGAAAACGACAAATCCCGTTCAGTCGTTTCATTTACAAATACAAATTTTACATCTATCTTGTTCGTTTTCGTATTTGTAAAAAAATAGTAGGTAGGACGCGAAGTACCTGTACAGAGTGTTTTTCATTTGTTTTTTTTAAAATTTGAGATTTTGATTTATGCGGCATAGACATGTATTCATCGCGTATTTACAAGATTGGATATAAAATTTAGCAGTTAATATTATATATAGCAACCTTAAAATATAAGGTTCTTCCGACAAATATTAGTTCAGAATTTTGAAAAAGTTCCCCCAAGAAGACCTTAGAAAGACAGTGGGCACTAATAAGGCTCATAATATGCTGGATTGATACATTAAGAGTATCTCTAACAGTCCCTCGATAATTTATCTCTAATGGAATGTTACTAGTGTTGCCAATCCTGCCTTTTTTGGATTGTTGGGCAAGATGTTTCAACAGATTATCAATGCCCTGTCCCAAATAATCCATTCTTGTATTTCTCTCTCCATTTCCATACAAGCACCGTGACAACTCCATTTGCAAATCATAGTAGTTCATATTTTTATGTTTCAACAGCACATAAATCAATAAATTTGAAACTTAAATTCAAAATTTCAGATTGGGATTAAAATATAAAGAATGCCACCAAGCGTCGCATCATGTGAAAATAGAGTGAATGCTATTATCAGAAAACCTGCAGAATGTTATTCCCATAAAACCTCAAGTGGACAGATAAAAAATCACACTATCAAAATTGTACAAAACTGTAACTTTATCTTTGTGAAACCACAGCTAGGGGGCATCTCGCAAGCATGCTCACGTGCAAACTGTTAAACACAAAAGAAAAGATCTAGAGTATGTGAACGGGAAGTTTCAATTCAAGAGTTCAACTTATTCATTTACCAAGCTATAAAAGAATGCACAAGAAGCCTGACAAGTTACATAGAGCTTAGGTGCAAGGTTCATATGCAAATTACCGTGACTACTTCCAAAATTGGCGGCAAGACATGGTAATAGTAGATAGATAATATGAATGCCCGTTTGGTTGGTGCCGAAGTTTGTCACACTTAACCTTCGACAAACTGCGGCTGCCAACGAAAGTGATCAGCAAAATCGAAGCTACACTTATGGCAAAGTTTGACATGATGAGTCTATGATATGTGAGACAGAGAGCTAAGAAAGTATGCACGCCATAGTTGTGGCAGTGAACCAAACAAGCTGTTGAAAAACTGGCATGACTAACCTTTGGCGTGGCAAGTTTGGTCACGAACCAAACTAGCCCCCATGTAACTGCCACAAATGCTCTATTAAGTCATCCCAAAGTTGGTTATGCCCCTCACGGTCCTCAATCTTCCGATGCACTTCCAAAAATTTGTTGATTCGACCATTATCCCTCTGAGGCCACACAAGTGGAACATATGTGAACTTAGTGTCATAATTGAAGTCCTCCGGTTGTCCTCACTCATCCTCAATTATCATGTTGTGCATGATCGCACATGCAGTCGTTATGCGCCACAAAGTCTTTTGGTCCTAGAATCTAGCAGGTCTACGATCGCGCCACGGATATACATCTTCAATTATCATGTTGTGCATGATCACACATGCAGTCGATATACGCCACAAAGTCTTCTGGTCCTAGAATCTAGCAGGTCTACGAACAATCGCGCCACGGATATGTAGGCAACAGGTTGAAACTACCAAGAAGAGGGTGGCGGCATGGAGCTCGATGGGGGCTGACAAGGAAAGGGCTCACTGAGGCGGTGAGTAGAATATGAGGAGGGGCTCGTTGGAGTGGCGACCAACGGCGGACGCACGGGGGCGGTGGGTGGCGGCTGACGCGTGCTAGCGTGTGGGGAAAGGATGGCCGGTGACTGGTAGTTGGGGTGGGCCCTGGGTTCTTGGGGGTGATGCAACTCCCCCTTCATTTGAGGGGAGACGAGGAGTTTTTTTTGGTGGCCACCAAAAAAAGAGAGAGTTATTAGGGAAATGCTTAAGAAGAAAAAATGACTTATTTCCTCAGTATGATAGTTTTATGGGAATGAGGGAAGGTATTGGGGGACTGCTAGAGAAGCTCTAAGTCATATTTGGATCCAAGATGTTAATAGTTAGCTGATCTAAACAGGTCTAGCTAATAAAAGCTCATAACATGCTGAATAGGTAACTAAGGCTTTCCCCCTGTTCGGCTGAGCTTATCAGCACGGCTTATCAGTCGTGGAACAGTGTTTTTCTCTCACAGCAAATCAGCCACAGCCGGCTTATAAGCCAAAAAAACAGCCTGCCGAACAGGGCATTTGTTTGGATTCAAGATGCTAGGAGGTAGCGGCTAATTATTAGCTCATTCGATCTAAACAGGTCTAGTTAATAGTTTAGCTATTTGTTAGCTGAATATCTAACTAACAACTATTTTATTAGTTGAACAAAACTAGCTAACGTTAGCTGTGACTTATTAACTAGCTAACTATTAGTTGTTATGGGCCGTTAAATCGTTTTTCTGTCACAGTGGACTCCAGAGCGGACGACCTGGGGCACTTACGGCCGGCTTTGATGCTCCATGAGGCAGCGATCCTTGACCGGCGGCGCCTCTTGCGTGATCCCTGCAGCTGCATGCTCGAAAATCTGTCCGCATGCGACGCAACAGCGGCAACATAAGCGCCATCAACTAATTTTTGCCTTGTGGATTAAGATGTAGAGAGACGCTTCTGTCTCCATCTAAGCGTCTTTATAAGTCTTTGCATTGTACGTACCCTAATAGATCCAAATATACACCAAGCTATGATATTATCTAAGATTATTTTTTCCCATCCGTATTTGTTACTGCTTATTCTATTCTCCTTGTTCTCGTTCTTGTTCTCTGTGAGCAAACGCGAAAATAGAAATAGTTAAAAGTGTGTGTATTTTTTTACATCCATTTTTGTTTCCTTTTTTTTTCAAACCTATTTAGGGGCTTTTTGGCGGGGCTCCGCTCCGCGAGCTCCCCCGGAGACGGAGCCCAAAACCGTAGCTTCGCCTTGCCGTACGAAGAATCGACTCCCCTCTCCCATTCTGCGCTATATGCGCTCCTCCGGCCTGCGTTGTCTGGTGCGGCTCCGCCGCCAAAGCCGGAGCGGCGCGGGAGCCACACCAAACAGCCCCTTGCTTGCCGATACAGCCTGTAGCCTGTAGCACTAGTAGACGGTCGCCGCCTGACGAGTGATCAAATGGTCGTGCCGCTAGGCGATGAGGATCGGTGACGCATTAATTGTAGCCCGCGGTCAACTGCCGTTTCCTTCCGGAATAGGAGTCCGCACGTCAATATAAGTTCAGGCCTAAACCCTGTGCAATCATCTCAGAATAAGAGGCAGTTCTCGTGTTCCTTGTGTTAGGGCTACAATACATCGATCCTCCTGCGCCGCCGCCGCCCGAACGGCAACTGGGAATCGAGATGGCACCACACGGGCCGCCTTTCGACTTCGACCTCAACGAGCCGCCGCCGCCGGAGAACGACGACGTGAACGGCATGTCCGCAGAGCCAGTGCCGGAGCCCTCGGTGCAGCAAGATCCGGTGCCGCCTGCGCCGGTGCCGGAACCCTCGGCGCAGCAAGATCCGCTGCCGCCGCCTGTGCCTGTGCCGGAGCCGACGACGGCGCACGTTCCGCTGCCTGCGCGATCGCTAGCGCCGGCGCCGGAGGCCTCGCCGGTCGACTCTCTCCCTGCGCGATCGCTAGCTCCGGCGCCGAAGGCCTCACCGGTCGACCCTCTCCCTGCGCCGTTGCGGGCACCGGTGCCCGTGCCCGTGCCCTCGCCGCATCATCATCTGCCGTCTCCGGTGTTAGACCTGGAGGCCCCGCTGTCTTCTCTCGACGACGAGGACGAAGACGAGGCGGACCTGCCCCCGCCCCCACCGCTCCCCCTGCCCCCGCCCCCGCCGCCGTCATGGTACCGCGTGGACACATCCGACGCGCCCACGGTTTCCTCTGGCCGTCAGGGTGACGCGGCGCGGCAGTACTCGTCGCCCGAGACTTGGGCGCCGCGCGGTTCCAGGGCGGCGGCGAGCGACACGATGTCTTCCCACAGGTCGTGGCGCAGGCCCTACTCCTGCGACGACGCGATCTCCAAACAACGTCGCGTCGACAACGACGAGGACGGTGGGTCGTCCCGATCCCGAAGCGGGAGCCGTCGTCGCTCGGAATTCGGATCCCCGCGTCGCTACGAGCGCTCGGGACCCGCTCCGCCGCGTCACTACTACGAACAGCAAGACGGTGGACGGCATGCGCCGGCGGCGGATGGGCAGCCGGGCGCGCCTTCGAAGAACCGACGCCGACGGCGGCGGGGGACGCAGCGGCCGCAGCACGGGTTCCAGTACGAGGGCCCAGTCCAGAAGCAGCAGGGCCGCGGCCGGGAACAGCAGCAGGGCTTCCGGGGCCAAGAAAGGACGCAGGTCCATCATGGCCCAGAAGTGCCAAAGGTGGGCTATGCTTCTTACAACCCGCCCTCTGCATCGTTCGTCAGGCGTGACTCGTCCGGTGCCCGGCTGAGTCCGGAGCAAGAACGAGGCACCGGCTGGGATCGTCGTCAGTGCAGGGAAAAGGACGCGCCTCCTTTCAGGCCGTCGTCGTCCTCTCGACCGCACGGCAGGGAAGATCCGTACCACGGCCGGCAGAGTCAGGCGCAAGAACCCCCGAAAAATGGTGGGTATCAGCACCGAGATCGAGAAGCGCCAAGCTTCAGGCCGTCGTCCACTGGAGCGCACGGCGGTGGCAGAGACGGTTCATACGGCGGACGGCACATTCCTCCGGAAGAAAAAACCATCACCGGTGGCGCACATCATCAGCAGCAAACAAAGGCGCCTCATGGTCTTGATGAGCACTTCCCCGACCGGGCGTACCATCCCTACGCACGTCGCGGCAGTGGTTTCGACAGGGGCCCTGACGACGACAGCGGCCGCAATCCAGCGAGGCGTGAACCCCGTGACAGTTACGAGCACCGGCGCTACAGCAAGCAGCTCAGGTCAGGAGGACCTCCTGCTCGTGGCCTCCGATACTACGGAGATGTGCAGGAGTGAATCCAGTCTCGCTACTCCGGCGCTCCCCCATGGCGGAAGCCGTCTGTATCCTATGTTAAGTTTTGGTTAGATTTTGTTTGCCCCAGAGAGACCAGTCGCCTGGTACGGAACTTCTAGTTTTAGTTTCAGAGAATTTTGCAGAACATCTACTAGTTTCAGAGAATTTTGCATTCGTCTCGGCGTGTGCTTGCACAATTTTGCTCCAGCTGAAGAATTAGGAGTCTGGACGGCCTGGTGTGTTTTTCACGATTATATATAGTGCGTCTCGGCGACGGTCATTCTGGCCAGCACTAGCGTCTGCCTGATGAGCCGTGCTTCCTAGCTGGGCCGAGGCGAGGCCCAGGTGAGACCTGCGTCTGCAGCGACGGCGCTACAGCCTGCGTCCGGAGCTCAGCAGAGTTGACGGACGAAGAAGAAGCGTGCCAAACTGCCAGCCGTCGCCCGTCGGCCAGCAAGGCTCAGGACCATCTTACCACGGGTTGGTTTTATAATCCGGTTCCAAACCATTCAACTTCAACCCGAGGTGTGTGGAGGCGGGGTTTGGCCGAGCTTCTCGTAGAGGATTTTGGAGGCGGTGAGCGCAGCCAAGGCGAGGGCGCTGCTGCGGCGAGGGAGCCGTGGCTCCGACGGTGGTGGCCCGGCAGCAGCAGCAGCGACTCTCGACGGCAGCGCAGCGCATGCACACCTGGGCTGCGCTGCACTATACATCGCCGGCCAGGAGGGCGTCTGACTACACGGCGTCCAATCTCGTCACGCCGTAGTAGCACGAGGTCCACCGTGAGGTGCTGGCGATGAATCGATCTTGCTGTATGTTGTTACTTGTTAGCGGCGATCGACGAACAGAGCACTTGACGTTCTGTACTTCACCCTGCTGTCTGTGCAAAATCGACCTGTCCAGCTCCATGCTTGGAGTCCTTCCTTCTGCATGGGCGCTGGAGCGGGAGAGCACTGGGTCTAGGTGGCAGCCGATGCCGAGTGGCGCTGCCGTGCAGTGGGCGAGGGCGCACCCACGACGAGGCCAAGGAGGTCACGGCGCCAGACGGTGTAACCCGCGGTTTCAAAACCGTCGGACGGCTGAATCATTACCGGGACCATAAACAGGGCTACTCGATCAGGGGTACAACAGGAACGCGAGGCTGCTTGTCAGCGTGTGATCGCGAAGCGACGCCATGTGGGCGAGCCGCGAGCGTCCCCCACTGCCCTCGCCGATCGGGCGTCCGGCACGACAACGGCCGGACCCCGCTATCGCCCGGCCAGGAGCAGGAGCACCACCAGCACCAACCCGTGGCCCCGGCACGGTGCTTAGCCCGACGGCCGCCTCCCCACCAACCGTACCGGCCGAGTGCGCCCGCCGATTCGTCTGCGACACATCTCACTGTCCGTGGACCACCTATGCTAGCAGGCCGGCTTCGGCGACTCCGGCAGTACTTTTTTTAGATAATTGTAAATTAAACAACCGGCTTCTTCCTTCGAGGAGAAATCAGGCCACGAGTTCAATACAGAAGAACGTCAACACACCAGCTGACCAAAACATCCGAGGAAGCACAAAGTCAGTTTTTAACCAAAGACTAAACACCAAGTCTAAGAGCAGGTTCGAGCCCTGCATCCTCTTAATTAAAAAAACAGGAGTGCGGTCTGCTCCTTCCCGTCAAGTTTTTTTAAGTGTAAGAGCAGAAGGCCATCCAAAGAAAGCAGAGCATTGCAGAGCCGTAGTCTCTAGCTTCCGGCACCCTTGGACAATAAACTTCTTCATGTCTTCACTCCTTTGTAACAGCCCCCACTGCCGCAGCCAGTGCGTAGCTCTGAACACGACCTGCAGAATAGATTTTGGACTGCATTTGTCAAATACCAATTCATTCCTTGTAACCCAAAGCGACCCGCACAATGCAACAGCTCCTATAAGCAACAAGCTTCTAAATTCTCTCCCACTTTGCTTGTGGCAAGCACCAAAAATATTTGTGTACTCGTTGGTGGTTTTAAACCAAGCACCACATGGATAGCACGCACAAGGCCTTGGCCGTCACACAATCGAAAAACAAATGTTGAATACTCTCTAATTTAGAGCAAAAACAACAATTTGGGTTTCCCCTCTAATTTCGTTTAGCTAAATTATCCCATGTTAGAATTACCCCTCTCCTTAGAAACCACGTAGATATCTTAACCTTTAATAGAATTCTAAGACGCCAAATGTCCTGAGAGACTTTGGGACCGGTGTTTATTAGGTACGCATACATGGGTTGGACCGAGAACATTCCATTAGAATGCAAATCCCAGCAAAAGGAGTCCCTAGCATCATGTAAATTAATACTCACAATCCTACCAAATAGGTCATGCCAATCCAACAACTTGTTCCTCACTAACGCTCTTCTGAAGGTGATGTTAATTGGTACCGATCGTAGAACCTCAGCCACCGTCGACTGCTTCCTGTGGGCAATATTGTATAGGGATGGATAAACCTCTTTCGAAGGAACTGTCCCTAGCTAACGATCCTCCCAAAACCTAATTTGGGAGCCATCCGAGATTTTGAATCTTCCTAATATCATAAACTGACCCCTATAAGACCCATCCAGAAGTGAGAGTCCCCCGGTTTCTTAGTCACTTAAGATGAAGTCTTATTTTTAATATACTTGTTTCTAATAAGTTTTTGTCAAATACCATCTTCATTTAAAAGCTTGAACAACCATTTACTGAGCAAACATTTATTTTGGATTTCCAGGTTCTCGATGCCAAGGCCCCCTGTTCCTTAGGTTGGCAAATAATAGGCCATCTAACTAACCTATATTTTTTCTTGTGTTGATCATTCTGCCAGAAAAACCACGATCTAAAATACTCAAGCTTCTTTAATACCTCCTTAGGAATCTCAAAGAAGGAGAGCATGAACATAAGAAGACCGGACAAAATAACACTAATCTACCACCAACTGACAGCATCTTCCCCTTCCAACAACTGAGTTTTTTTTCTCAAATCTTTCCTCTGTGTTCTTCCAATCCTTGTTATTCAATTTCTTGTAGTGCATGAGGAGACCAAGGTACCGACATGGATAAGAGCCTAATTCACAACCAAATAATTGTGCATATAGATTTTCCTCCTTTGCCTTACCAAAATAAAAAATCTCACTTTTATGGAAGTTAATCTTAAGGCTAGATAATTGTTTAAACATACATAGAATTAGTTTCATGTTTGTCGCTTGCTCAATATCGCTGCATTGTAGCATTGCCATAATACCAGTCTCCACAGTCTAGGACTCGGAGGAGAACGTACACTGCCGTGTGCCGCGAGGTCTCCATCACGGGGCGGGGGGATTGTCAACACCGTGTTAATGGTTGTTTGATTGCTCGTTGGTTGCATGATCGATCGATTAAGAGAGCCGTGTCCTTCGACGGATTATCTGTTACTTAACTAGTGTGCGGTTCGCCTAAGCTAAGCCCTACTAAGCTTGAATGCTTGATTGCTTCTTAAGGAAGGGTATATCATAGGACGGTGCAGCAGCAGGTCACGTCGCTGTCCGCGGCGTGACACGGCGAGTTCATTTCGTGCCTGCGTACGTCGAATTGCCCTTGCACGAATTGCTCTTGCATTTATACCGTGAGAGGGAGAGGAAACAACCTTCCTTATTCCTTGCTTCTGACATGTTACCTTCCCTGACAGCAATGGTGTGTTCACAAGTAGTACTGCCATCAACATCTTTGACAGCATTTTCAGTTTATTGTAGCTTAACGATCTCTCTCAGCAATTTTGAGTCATAATATAGCTTAACAAACTCTCTCTCATGAGCTTTCAGAACCAAATGGAGCGCGAGTCTCTCTCTCTCCCTCCCTCTCATCAGGTTCCTTAAAACTTACTACAGAATGCTTGCACGAGAGGGATTCACGGACGCGCGAAGGCCTGGCGTGCCGACATGTGGGCTAACCAGTTTTGCAAAAAGACCCTCCAATGTTTAGTAAATCAACCCGCTGTCTCATTCGTTCGGTGTGTAACTGTGTACAATATTCAAGTTGAACTATTTTACGTATATGACCCTAATTTAAAATCTATTTCGACGCAAAGAAGAGAGAATTTGATATCTTCATCGTTTTTGCATAAAATCGCTCACAGGAAATTTTGCAGGGACCCCCTCATTGCCCAGCTCTCCACCCCAACCCTAGCTCCGCTCATTCTTCTTTCTCCCCTCTCTTCTCCCCCGTCGCATCTCTTGCTTCTAGCCAGCACGCCACAAGATACATCGGACATCAAGCGTGGACCACAACGCAGTGGGAGCTTCCCTGGCCATTGTCATCACCGGATCGGAAGGCCTCTGGTGCATCTTGGCGTCCTCAGATTTGATCCATGAGACCAACAGCGACGGCAAGCCCTCTGTCAACTGTCCACGCGAGGGGTATGAGGCTCCTCCGAGCATGCATGGCGGCATCGCGGACCAGCCTGGCATAGACATGAGGCGTGGCAAGGGGATGTCTGGAGTCTGGACACAACATTGGTGGCGAAGACACTGGTCTTCCCCTCCTCGCGTGTGGCGGCGCGGGCCGGAGGTCCCCATGCTAGGTGTGATACGCACCCTACCACAGCTACAAGGCGAGACATGTAGATTCGCACATTGCACCCTCTCGGCGCCGTCGTCTCCGTGTCTCTATCCGAATGGTATCTCTGTGCATCTCTCGCTAGTTAATTCACAGTATGAGGCAATTTTTTTACTAGCTTCATTGTACCTTCTGGAGTACAAGTTTAACAGATGGAGATATTGACCGTAGCTAGGTTACAATTGTTGTTTGAAAAGAAATTGTTGCAATCCAGACTAAAGGTCTTGATTTTTAGATGTTTCTTGGGTTAAAAAAGTGCAGCTATGGAGATTTGAACTCAAGATCTTCCACTCCAACCCTTGCGCGCGCTGCCATCTCAACTCTCACCAGACATCTGACTTAGATAAGATACGCTGTTCTTTTAAATTCACTCTGGAGGCACCTTTAGTCTGGGTTTGAGACACAAACCGGAACTAAAGGTACCTTTAGTACGGGTTCGTGTCTCAAACCAAAACTAAAAGTCATACTTTTAATCCGGGTTCGTATTTTAAACCGGGACTAAAGCTTCTAACACTGACACGTCTCGATAACCGTTACAAACCGTGACTAAAGGGTGGAATTAGTCCCAGTCTGTATTACAAACCGTGACTAAAGGTCCCATGCCCCCTTTAGTCTCGGTTTGCAATTTGGAACCGGGACTAAATGTTTTTTTGGCCATCGACGGAAAGTCGTTTCTCTACTAGTGAGTGGAGCAACAGCAATGTGCTCAACGGAATTGAATGAGACCCTGGTATTTGACGAGTCAACGTGGGCCGTGGAAGGAACCTTTGAATTTATGTAGACTACCAAATATGATTGGGCGCTGCAACGGGAGAAAACTATCAAATGTTGATATAAAATGACAATGGTAATGGTAATGATAATCGAGAATGTTGTTAATAATATGATAATGTCCTATTAAACCATTATCGAATTAAAAACGACCTTGATATATTTTCTCCTAATTATAGAAAATATTTACTCATAAATATGCCATACCTTTAGTTTTCATACTATCTAACCGTTTGATTAGGTGGACTATCCGTTGATCCAGGTTTTAACAAAAAATATTTGGTTTTTTCTAATCATAACCACATTAACAATTTAGAGGTGAAGTGTTTTGTTTATATTATATAGAAGGGTCAACGATTGAAAGGTCCATAATATTACATTTATTATTATTTTTGACATTTATGAAAAATCAAAAGAAATCCCATACGGACTCAAACGTGAGGACGGTTAAGCCAAAGGAAAAAAACCCAGGACTTGACGTCTATGCCCAACGGCCGAAACGAACTCGTAGACGGAGGAGGTGAAGGAAAAAAATAGAAACTGGACCAAACATGCGGAGGGAATTATATACTATAAATGTGTTCGTGTGTTGCAACGGAACTCAATACGCATAGGAATTGGATTCATATCATCACTAATAGCGAGTTGTTCTAATTGGTATGAGTGAGAATCATAAGTCCATATACGTAAGACACGAATATGGGTATAAATATAGAGGAGGTATTGATATAGATATAGATTAATACGTATACATATACATATAGATTCGAATTCATATTAAGTTATTCATGATCGGAGATATATTAGAATTAGTATTCCTAACTATCTAGGTTACCTCATGTCATATAAAATAGGAGGGCTCTCGACTAATATAATCTCATGTCATATAAAGTATGAGGGCTCTAGACTAATAAAACAGGATGGCTCTAGACTAATACAAAATAGGAGGGATATAGACTATTGTTATGGACGCTGTTGGGATCGAGAGGAGAGAGTCGAGGGAAGCGGCGGCGGAACTACAGTACCCGCGTGCTACAGTGCCGCGGGTACTGTTCACGTCGTCGAGTGTCGAGGGAAGCGGCGGCGACGGACGCGCTACAGTACTCGCGGTGCTACAGTACCGCGGGTACTGTTCACGTGAGAGAGGGAGAGGCAGAGGACCGGCGGCTAAGCCGCTGTGGGATCAGATCGCCAAGGCGCTGGCCGACATCAACGCACAGCAGGCGCACCTCAACTCATGGCTGGCCACTATGGAGATCCATCAGGCGTCGTCCTCGGCGGGCGCCGTGCCCCAGAGTTTCCCCTACTGGATGCCTGGGTGCGGCACGACAGCGCTGCCGACCTACACCACCACCACCCTAATGCCAGGTTCCGTTGCCGATTTGTTCCAACATCGATCACCTGCTTCATGTCGACAGCACTGCTTTTGCTGCTGTCGATCCTTCCTCCGGCGTGGGCAACGCCCCCTCTTCAAGCGCCAGCGCCATGTCACCCCTGCAGCTCGGCTCTCTGCAGCAGCAGCTGTGCTACGGGAAGACATGGCCCTGCGACTCCCAAAGGCGAGAGTGTCTCCTGCGGCGATTGTCCCATCACCCAAGGATCTGTACGCCTACATGAGCAGCACAATAGCCCAGATGCAAGCCAAGGCGGATGAGTTGCTGCAACTGCTACAGTTCAAGAAGACGATGGAGCAGGAGACGAAGATGCATACCCACCAGGTCCTGGCGGCGGTGCGGTTACAGGCTGCAGCACGCGGACTCCTGGCGCGACGGCAGGCGCGGGAGATGCGTGGGTTGCAGCTGGTGCCTGTGCCCCGTGCTTCTTTGCTTCGCCACCAGGCTACGCTTCGCCACATGGAGGGCCCCGATCTCGTCCGCTGCGTCATGGAGATCGGGCGTGGCATCGCCACCTCGGGTGACGAACTCGGTGTCTACAGCGCCGGCGTTTGGGGACGCGGGTGTGTGGCCACCCATAGGCGGACCTTAATTAGCGCTGCCGTGCTCCGGCACCGGCCGCCGCGAGGACGTCTCCGCTGGTCGCTATCGCGACTAATTTCTGGTGGCTATACCCGTGCACCCCTCTCATTCCGGTGGGCTCCATGGGATCCAGGTGGTTATACACGTGCATGTCCATTACGAGGAGGGTGTCCACCGTATCTCCAAAAATAAAAAATAAAGAGCCGCAATCTATTTCAGGTCAATAAAATAAGCCGAGATGTAAAAGGCTTATTTTTAGGTGTTAAGTTTATGTCTAGCAGAGTCATAGTTAAGTTGCAGCTCGAGGACGAGCTGCATGTCCAGGTGGGGTGTAGTGTTATAAGAGTCAAGGGTCTATTGGGCCTTAGCCCGTTAGGGTTAATTAGTCGCTTGCTTAGGGATTAAGTAAGACCTCTTCTCTATATAAGGAGAGGAGATGTATCAATCTAATCAAGTAAGAGATTAGAAGGAAAAACCTTCTCTCTTGCCGGCCGTGGGCGAAGCCCCACGGCCGACGTTCCCAGCGCCCCTCACAGCCCTAGCCGCCGTTCCTCGTCTCTCGCGTGAACAGTACCGCGTGAACAGTACCCGCGGGTACTGTAGCACCGCGGGTACTGTAGCGCGTCCGTCGCCGCCGCTTCCCTCGACTCTCTCCTCCCAATCCCAACGACGTCCATAACACTATTAGAGAGAACTTCTATATTCATTGAGTTAATTAGGGGAGATGGACGAAAAAATAGGCTGAAATTTTGGCTCGTTAATATTAGGCAGAGATGTATTTAGTTTAGTATAGGACAAGGCTTAGACCTACAATTACTTTATTATACATATTGTTTGTGATATCCTTTCAATTTCTAATTATATGTCTACCTTTTGTAGTATCTAGAAATATCTCCAACTTTAACTATTCAGATATGGATACGTTTTGCATATGGAATGTCCGTATTCAGATATGGATTTATTTATTTAAGTATCTGTAGCCCTTCGGACGATCAGTTGGCAAATACTCCTATCTGTACCATTTACACCTCTAGGCACCCATGACTCACACAACTATGGACTAGCTACCCTTGATTTGCACCCATCAGAATCTGTCCCTACCTCCGATGAGGGTAGTCCAATCATTTCTATCCGAAGAACACAAAAAAAAAAATCTTTACATTTGTTTAGTGGATTGAGTACGTGATGTATATAGCTAGATTTGCATATCCTCCATCCAAAAAACTTAATATTTTAGAATTTTTAAGACAGAACGGTGCTTAAACAAAAATTACCCCTATTTATTCAGTAAGAATAAGCCCCTTCAAGAAAGGAATACATGGAGGCATGCATAACACAATTTCAAGCTAAGTCTAAAAAAACACAATTTCAAGCTGACAGTCCAATCTATTGTCCAAGAGTCAAAACATCTAATTTTGGGATATTTTTTCAATACTAGAACATCAAATTTTATAGAAGGGAGGAAGTACTAGGCAAGTATAGGAGCTAGTCTTCTTTGTTCAGGGCATCCCCAACAATATATATGAACGTGCAAGCTAGGCTCTTGGAGACACGCTAGCGTAGTAATTTTTTTTGTTCTCTCTCCTTCTGACTGGGTAAGTACGGTTCGTTTCAAGCTAACGACTTCAACACCGTTAGGGATGTCCTCTATGGGAAAAATTCAGTAGAGATGGTCTCCGTAAAGCAACCATGGGTACCTACTGTAGATTCACAATACTTGTTCCATGTGAATGTATCCAATGTATGGAACGGTCATTTAAATTTAGGAGGAAAAGTTGGAAAGAAAAATTACAACTCATGCGTTTAATGCATGCATTTAGAAATGTGTCCCAAATCCGCGACGAGTGCCTATGGTTGATCCATGGGGATTGTTTCCACTGAATTTTTACCCCTCAATAGCAATCATGAGAAGTATGAGCTTCTTATATTTATATGCACTAGACTAGACTTGGGCAAGGCCGCAAGGGCAATTGGCGTCCACTGTCTATAGATCAGGTATCCAACCTGCACCCATGTAGCACTGTAGCTGATATATACCATCATCTCTACATATAAGGGCTGTTTGGTTGTTGGGCTAAGTCCTGGCCAAGTTCCAGATAGCCATGTTGGGCTTGTTTGGTTGCTTGTGGAGAGCCTGGAGCCTGGCTTAGGGGAGCCAACCGTACTAGGCTAGACAGGCCCCGAAAGAACGAGGGCGGCGGCCATTTTTCTAGAGCCAGGTCAGGCCTAGCCACCCACATGCCCGTCGGTGTGGGTCCCACTGGCCTCCAATGGCCACCGATATAAAAACGCGACCGTCACCGCCCGGCTAGGGTTAGCCGCGGTACTGTTCACTGCCTTTCTCCCACTCGGCCGCCGCTCTCTCCTCTCCCTCGCTCATCCCCTTCCATCTTCGCTCTCGCTGGTGCTCCGCCGACGTCTTTCCTGGTAAGGATGGACTAGGTCTGGTATGCGGCTTTGTTCTCTTCTCTTCAATCTGTGGTTCTTTGGTTCATGATTCGTACGCATTGTTCTTGTTTGTATGAATCCATTTGTTAGCCGAGCTTTAGGGTTTGGTCGATGATTGAAACCGAACTGGGTGGCGTACCACTGGTGTCGCAGCTGTTCTTCTGATTTCCTTAGGGTTGTAGTCATACTGCTGCATTGATGATCTTTGTCGAACCCTATTTCTTGTCTGTGCACATGATGTTGAGGTCCGGATCCTTGTTCTTTATGGTTTGGTCGATGATTCATTTGGATCTAGGTGGCGCACCACTTGGTGTCACAGCCGTTCCTTCATTTGGCTAGGGTTACTTGTTCAATCTTGTACTAATTAGTGCCTTAATTCTGTTGTTAACTTCATGGATCCTTCAATTAGGCGTCGTCAGCTTATCATTAGTGGCACAGCCTTGGTTGCAGTCATCAGTGCTTGGCTCTTTGTTAGATTTAGACGCATTTCAAGAAGTAGGAGGGAATTTGTTATGGCCCAATGAGTGCTAGAGACCAAGAGAGGGCAAACAACCTTAAGGCCATCTATCATAGTGACGATACCCAATGTGTCAAGCTTCTTAGGATGAAGAGAGCTCCTTTCTTCCAGCTTTGCGACTTGTTTCACACTACGGATTTGCTAAGGGACAACATCAGCAACCAAATTGAAGAACAAGTTGCCATGTTCCTACTAGTAATAGACTACAATCAGAGGTTTCATGTCATCAAACATACCTTTAGGAGATCTACTGAAACAATCAGTAGGTACTTCCAGGAGGTTCTGTATGCAGTAGGTGAACTCCGAGCAGAGATGATAGTACCTCCCACATCAGTTCATCCTAAAATCCAGCATAGCAGGAAATGGAATCTATTTTTCAAGGTTGGAATCCATTGCTCATCTATTTCTGTCTTCCTGTTAGGATATCCTTATTCATTGGTTAATTTTGTTTAGGACTGTGTTGGGGCCATTGATGGCACTCATGTGCTTGCCAAGGTACTGAGAAACACAGAGCAACATTCATGGACTTGACAACAATGCATGGGTTGCTAAGAGGGATGAAGTTATTCCACTTGAGTCAGAATGGGAGGCAAACCCTGCTAATGTGGGTGGACCAAATGATAATGTGCTTGACAAGTGATACTTGGGCTCAACAAATGTGGCAGACTAGGCATGTGGGTCATTGATTTAGGCAACTACAGCAGTATGGCTTCACCTAATGCATGAAACCTGTTATGTAGGATGAGACCATTCCCTATTGCAATGATGCCCTGTAATTTGAACTCTACTTATGTTGAACTTGTGCTGTTGTCACACCCGGTTTTAAAGAACAAAACCAGGTCAGCCATATGTGTGCCCAGTAAGTCCACACATATGTCAAAATGAAAAAGTATCAGAAACAATGTTATTATATAGCGTATACATAGCTATAAAGTAACACTTACATCAGAGTATCGCGGAACGGTGACTAAACTTCAGGCTCCATTCTTCTCAGGGACGGTTGACTGGTGGCTCCGTATGCCAAACACTTCTGATAGACTTCTAGAAACTCCACTGTATCCACAAGTATAACACGGGGTTCATGAGGCACAAAAGGCTAAACACGGTTTGACTGCATTTAGCTTTGAATCATCATTTATTTAGCAATTGAGTAGCATCAAGGTATACCAAAACCCATTAATGAACCAATGATCAATTGTAATAAGAATAATAAAATAGCAATTAACATAAACATAAAAGTAACAACAAAATTAAGCATGATATAACAATGGTGATCAACTATCTGTAGATGTTCCAAGGCCGCCCGTATCCGTGGGCACGGCTAGTATACCAGTTTTTAACTCTGCGCAGAGGTGTACACTTTCACTATGAGTCATGGTTTCCAAATATGTGGGGGATCAAACCCAAACATCGGAGAACCAAATAAAGCCACTTAAAGGTTCGTCTAACAAGTTAGGGCCATTAGATTCACTCGGCAGGCAGATGTAGGAACCCCTTTTCAAATGACACAATTCATTCTCGGCTATACTAATAGACTAGAGGGTGTCCTACACCCAACGTGTCAATTCATTCTTACGCCAATTAAGGTAACCTCTAACAAGCTAAAAAAGTTCCTTTAAACAACTAAAGCCAGAGCCATATAGCCCTCACAGCTTAACTGTATATCCCGGATGATCACGTACAGATAAGTCCTTACGGAGAGAAACCAGAGCATCAAAATAACCCACATGCTCTAGCCCCCTTTTCAACAGAAATAAAATCATCTTAAATGGTTGGTTGCACAATTCAATAGCCATATTACAAGATCATTGTTCATAGATCATGCACTAGCCAAGCTACCCAAATGCACATCCCATAGGTGACAAGGAAACAAGATATCAATAGCTAAGTTATAATCTCTATGGTTGTCAAGGAGGACACATGCATATGAATAATTAATTTTAGTGAATAGGACAACAAGGATGATCCCATGTTATACTTGCTTTATGCCCAAAGCAACTTGCTCTGAAAAGCCTCAACTTAATCTTTCATTTGCATCTTCTGGCACTCAGCTTCTGGTCTTCACCTTCGGATCTTCGGCGCTCACGGATAGTCTTTCTTCTACTCGTAGATCATAGCAACCCAACACACTAACAGGCATACAAGCAAACAAATAGGGACAACTAAGAACAATACGCCATATAAGAGAAATCAGCGTACTAAAAAAGAGCTACTGGCTACGGTCACGAGAACACAAGAAACGTCGATAACATATCTATCATTAAAAAGAAAAAGACTATCGGAATATTTATATTATAAAAGGAACCACTACATGCTTGATTTATTTTAGCTAACAAGATCATGGAAAAATAATTAGTTCAAATTAGACAAATCATATTTAGACTCAACACCGAGTTGAAACTAACCATAGTTTATATATTTTATAAATATTCCCACGCAATATTTTATTAAGCAAGTTATGCTTTTATATTTGCAAAAGAAATAATTTTGTGAGAGCATCCAAACGCACGTCAAAGTGCTAGCCTAAACAATTTATAAATTAAAAATATGTTTATGTTAGTAGCTAATTATTTTAATATTTATTTACATGTACAAAATTGAAATGTACCTCCATGTTGTTTTTAGATTGAAAACTGGTTACATACCCATTAATCGAATTAATATTTAACAATGAACACAAGAAGTAATGTAGCGGCTACGGGAGTTTTATGTACTACAATAGAAAAAAATACTACATGCTTAATTTATTTTAATTAAACTAGACCATGTGAAATAGTAGCTCAGATTAGTCAAATAATATTTTAATTCAAAAGCCAAGTTGAAACTAGCCGTATTTTTATTTGTAAACGTGCACGTATCATTTAATCAAACTAAACATTAACTTTGTAAAAGAAAAGTGCATGTGAAATTATCTACACAAGTTTATCATATATGCAACGTACTTAGACTAAGTAAATTTTAATTATAAATAGATACAAGTACATTAATCAATTTAATATTTAACGGTATATAAAAAAACATGTGCCAACTGAATGAAATCACTTATGTTTCGAAGTTGAACTAAGCATCTTATAATTTAAAAGAAATTTAGTTTAATATTAATTAGATTAACATTAATTTAGGACAGACTGAAGTATAAACCCGTGTTGCTTTTAATAGAAACTCAATTGCACAAGCATAAATCAAATTAATATCTAACTTATAAAATTCAATGAGGTGGGATAGATTAAACGTTCCTACTAACATGTAGCTTTGGTCGGCACGATCACAACTCAAACGAACCGAATCGGAGTTAAAACGAATTAACTATGGTAATTAATTAGAAAACCATTAAATAAATATATTAATCTAATTACTATTTAATTTAACAAATTCATAATCAAGTGACATGATAAACATCATTACTAATACATAGTTTACGTCGACACAAACACGACGACACGAATGGAATTGCAACCCTTAGTTATTTTCTAATTAACAGCGATTAAATAATTATTAATCAAAAATTTTTTAAATCAATAAATTTATAATTGTGAGACACGACCAACGTTGGTACTACCGCGTAGAGCACGTCGACACGAATTCAACGCGACTTGAATCACTCAAAACGGAGGTCAAACGATTAAATGACGGCTAAATTACAGCGGTGGCAGAATGATAAATACCATCATCTTGTACCTTGAGCTGTAGAACGTCATGGCCTCCATGGCTACTGGAGTCTGCTGCTGCAGCTCGCATGGAGGGAAGGGCAGGGCCTCGACAAGCCGGCGACATGGTGACACGCGGCCGTGGTGTCCCACGCGCGGGACCGGAGTGGGGCCGGTTGGCCCGCACGGCGCGAAGGATGTGGTCGCACGCGCACGGCCACCTGCCTACTCGATCGTGCTCGCGGCAGGGACAGGGCGTGAACGGGGCGGTGCAGGGCTATGGGGTTGGGCGCGGGATGGGCCCGCGGGCGCGCCTGCTTGGTGGTGGCGCGAGTGGGGATCGCAGGTGGCCAGAGAAGATGAAGGTTAGGCCGACCATGGTGCTCCTCGCCGGAAAAGAGGAAAATAGGTTAGGGATGCGTTGAAACGTGCATTGATTCGCAAAATAAAAAGCGTGTTAGTGTAGAGAACGACGAGACAAACCTCGGAGTGGAAGCGGAATTCGCCGGAGATGAGAAACATGGGCGGAAAAGCTCGCCGAACCTTTGTCGGAAGATCACCGGAACGCAAGCTGTATATGACGAACTTCGGCGAGGGATGGAGGGAGCTACGACTGGCGGCTCGCAAAAAGGGTTGTTGAAAGCTCTATGTTTGATGTTGGTAATTAGTGACAATGCCCAGGTGCTAATCATGTGCTTAAGATTGTATGTAGCAAAGAATGATTAGCACATAGAATGGTAAAGGATGATGATCAAGTGTGGATGATGAAGTGCTTACCATGGTGATGGAGTTGGATGAAGATGCAAAGCCAAATCATGGATGCTCAAGGCAAAGGTATCATGTAGGGATTTTCATTTTACATCCAAGACACCATAGAGGGTGTGGATGACATATGATACATAGCCGTACTATAAAGAGGGGAATTGTCGTATCAATTCTAGTCCTATATGTGCCTCTAGGTGACATTTCATTGAGCATATGCATTTGGATAGAGCTAATAATGCCTCGAAAAATTAATTGTGAAAATGCTAACACACGAGCACATGACAGTTTACACATGGTGGTGTTAGCACGTTTGCGAAGGTGTTGGAGTTGTTTTTGATCAACTTCATGAAAAGAGAAATGTTTTTCGGTGTTCTTTGGACACTATGATGGCTCTTTGAGTTGAAAACTACTTTGATCCATTGAGAATTGGATCAAATGCTTTAGTGGGTTGTGTAGCCCTCTGAGTAATCTTTCCAAATTGTCTAAGATCATCGAAATCGGAGTTCGGAGCTAAGAGATATGACCGTTTTAGCGCCGGGTGGTCTGCGACGGACGCTGCGACAGACGCTGCGACAGACGCGGCTATGGGGGCGACAGACGCGGCCACGGGGGTGACAGACGCGGCCAAGGAGGGTGACAGACGCGGCCTCGGGGGCGACAAACGCTGCCACGGGGGGCGACGGACGCGTCTGTCGGACCACCCTTGCTTCGGCTTGCAGTGGAGGTGGCGACAGACACGGTGGTGCTGAGCACCAGATGCGTCTGTCGATCGATTTCGTGAAATGGAGCTTACTGGAGTGCGTACTTCAACGCGATGGACGCTGAGGCCAAAATCGAAGGACGCATTTGTCGCTACTATTCATGACCGTTGGTTTTTGAAGGCTCGAGGACACGTGGCTCTCGGAGGGGCGATGGACGCGGGCACGACGTCTGTCGGGTGAGCGACAGACGCGTCTGTCGCCCACGAAGTTTGTCCAATGGCTCTTTTCAAAGGGATACGTCTATATATATGTGTTGGCCAGCTCTAGGGCTATACTCTTGAACATTTGACATACTTGTGAGCACATTGAGCTAAGCCAAAACATTCCCTCTCATCCCAACTCATCTTCTTTGCATTCGATTGCGATCTTTGAGTGAGATTGAGTGATTCAAGTGCATCGATCATTGACTTGCATCTAGAGGCACTTGGGAGATTGATTTGCTGCGGTTTTTCTTGTTACTCTTGGTGGTTGCCACCACCTAGACGCTTGGAGGAGCTTGGAGGCGTGGCAAGTGTTGGTGATTGTTCTTGGCCACCTCCCATAATCTTGTGAGGGGTTTGCACCTTCCTCGGCAGAGTGCCGCAAGGTAGCATTAGTATATTGCTCGTGTCATTGTAACTCCTAGCCATTTGGTAGGTTCTTGTGGTGCCTTTTGAGAGGCTCGGTGTGTGACCAATTAGCCACCAAACCACGTGGTTGAGGGGGACACAACGGGGACTAGCGTGTCGGCAAGCACGTGAACCTCGAGATAAATCATCGTGTCTTCACTTCATTGATTGTGATTGATTTGTCTCGGTGGATTGGTTATCTTGGATATTATCTTTTGGATATTGATTGGTTGGCTCAATTCATCGCCTCTCGGTGAAATCTCTCGTATCTCTAACTTGCATTACATTTCAAGTAATTGGTTTTTTTGCTCTTGCTAGCTTGTTGTTGTAGCTTGTGTAGTTTTAGTTTTGTGTAACTTGCTAGCTTGTTTAGTTGTTGTTCTTGCGTTTTGACTTGTGTGGTTGAGTGAAATATATTAGAATTGTCATTTGGATAGGTGGCTTGCAAACCCCCTTTAGGCTAAGCAAAACTTGTATCACGCTATTTGTTATATTGATAAACTTGTTTAGAATACTTTGTAGGGATTTTTAATAGGCTATTCACCCCCTCTATCCATCAAGACCTTTCAAGTGGTATCAGAGCCATGGTCACCATTTGCAAGGCTTAACAACCTCGGTGTAAGATGGCTCAAGTTGTGTTCAACCATGTCAGGTGCAAGCCTCTATTCTTTGATGGTGTCTCATCTTTTGATCATTGGAAAAGAGAGATGAAGCAATATCTTGGCTCTATTCATGAGAAGGTTTGGGAAGTGACACATCATGATTATGCTATCATTGATCCCGATAACCTCACCAACAATGACCGCATCAACAACCAATGCAACACTATAGCTCTCAACACTCTCTACAATGGGTTTGATGCAAAGGTCTTTGAGTAAATTAAGGATCTTGAGAAGGCAAGTGAGGTATGGACAAGGCTAGAAGAAACTTATGAGGGCACTTCAACGGTAAAGAGTGCCAAGCTCTATATGCTCAAGGACAAGTTTGCAAGCTTCAAGATGAAGGATGATGAGTCCATACCGGAGATGTTCTATAGGCTACAAGTCATTGTCAATGATCTCAAGAGCCTAGGAGAAGATGTCAAGGACAAGGACTTCTCACACAAGTTCTTGATGAACTTACATAAGAAGTTTGCTATCTTGAGGAAGAAGATCCAAAGAGAGGGTTTAGACAAGGTGACTCCAAACCAAGTGCTTGGAGATGTTATGGCCGATGCTCAATATGATGATGATGAAGATGAAGATGAGAAGGAGATCAAGGTCAAGCAAGAGAAGACCACTGCATTCAAAGCTTCATCCTCAAAGGGCAAGAGCAAGATTGATAGTGATGATGATTATCCATTTGATGATGAGACCATGGCCCTTCTAGTGCAAAAATATGGGTCGGTTCATGAAGAAGAAAGGCTATGGTGCAAGAAAGAGAAGAGACTTCATGAAGGCAAAGGAGGTGCTTTGCTATAATTGCAATTGCCCCAATCATGTAGTGGCGAAGTGTCCCTATGAAGATAAAAGATATCATAATGAGGAGTTGAAATTGAAGAAGAATAAGAAGGAGAAGAAAGAAAAGAAGAGTTTCACTATCAACAAGAAGAAGAAGGGTGGTGGCTATGTAGTCACTTGGGATAGTGATGATTTCGATAATGATGATGAAGAAAGCTCAAGTGATGATGAGAAGCCCATCCGGAGAGCATTTGCAAGCATCGCTCTCACCAACAAGCCATCGCTCTTTGACAATACATCGACATGCCTTATGGCCAAACCCACTAAGGTAAAATATGATGATAATGATGATGATTCTTGTGATGATGATGGTTGTAGGAGTGATGATGAGAACTACTCTAAGGATGATCTTATGGACATCATTGATCAAATGAGCAAGGGATACAAGAGGCTACACAAGAAGAGCAAGATGTTTGAGAAAGAGCTCATTGCAAAGAGCAATGAGAACAAGGCTTTGATGGAGGAACTTGAGGACCTCAAGAAGAGCAAGGAGTGCAAAGGATTAGAACAAGAGCTCAAAGCTCTTAGGAAATCCTTTGATGAGCTCGAAGCTTCTCGTGAGTGTCTAAAGGAAGACCACGAGGATCTTGAGATTGCTCACACTAGGCTTAAAAAAGCCCACTCCACTCTACTTGAGCTTGTCAAGAAGAAGGACATCATGCTAGAGAAGCTCAAGAAGAAGGCCGTGGAGGAGAAAGTCATTGTGACTTGTGATATTGGACTAACATGTGATCTTATTGATGATTCTATTATTGTTGAGTCCACTAACCCTTCTTATAGCACATTCACTTCTACCTCTACTACTAGTGATGCCTCACTTGTAGTTGAGAATGAGAACCTCAAGAAGAAGGTCAATGAGCTCACTCGTACCTTAGGGAATGCCTATGGTGGAGATGCCCGCTTGCTAAAGTGCTTGGGTAGCCAAAGATTCTCTCTTGATAAAGAGGGATTGGGCTATACCCCCAAGAAAGGCAAGGCGGCCTTTGCTACTCCAAAGCCTAGCTTTGTGAAGGACAATGGTCGATTTTATAATAGATGCAAATAAGTTGGGCATGTAGAGCATAATTGCACTAAAATAAACAAGAACAAGTTAAATGCTAATGTGAGTCGCATTCCTTTTGATTCTTGTTATGTTCTTACCAAGGGTGAGAAGGGTGTTCAAGCTAAGTTTGTTGGTACACCAATTGTGGGTCCAAAGAAGAAGGCCATTTGGGTACCAAAGAGCTTAGTTTATAACCACCAAGGACCCAAGCAAGTATGGGTACCTAAAAGACATTAATTTATTTTGTAGGTAAATTACAAGGCCGAAGGAAGGTATTGGGTGCTTGATAGTGGGTGCTCTCAACATATGACCAGTGATTCAAGAATGTTCAACTCTCTCAAATCAAATGATAGTGGCATTGATAGTATCACATTTGGTGACAATAGCAAGGGTGATGTGAAGGCACTTGGAAGGATTGCAATATCTAATGATCATAGCATTTCCAATGTGCTCCTAGTTGAAAAGTTAAACTTTAATCTTCTCTCGGTTGCTCAATTGTGTGATCTAGGTTTCAAGTGCATCTTTGGTGTTGATGATGTGGAGATAGTTAGTTTTGATGGCTCTAATTTGATCTTCAAAGGTTTTAGATATGAGAATCTATACTTGGTTGATTTTAATGCTAGTGACACTCAACTTTCAACATGCTTGCTCACCAAATAAAGTATGGGTTGGTTATGGCATAGAAGACTTGGTCATGTTGGCATGAAGCAATTGAATAAGTTAGTGAAGCATGACTTAGTTAGAGGCTTGAAGGATGTCACATTTGAGAAAGATAAGTTGTGTAGTGCATGTCAAGCTGGAAAGCAAGTAGGCAACACTCATCCATTAAAGAGTATTATGAGTACTTCCAAGGCATTTGAGTTGTTGCACATGGATCTATTTGGGCCAACTACATACACAAGCATTGGTGGCAACAAGTATGGCTTTATGATTGTGGATGATTTCACTAGATACACATGGGTATTCTTTCTTGTGAACAAGAGTGATGTATTTGACATATTCAAGAAGTTCATCAAGAGAGTGCAAAATGAGTTTGAGACCACAATCAAGAAAGTGAGAAGTGACAATGGAAGTGAGTTTAGAAACACAAGAGTTGACGAGCTATGTGATGAGCTTGGAATCAAGCATCAATTTTCAGCCAAGTATACACCTCAATCTAATGGCTTAGTTGAGAGGAAGAATAGAATCTTGATTGATATGGCAAGATCAATGTTGAATGAGTATAATGTGAGTCACTCTTTTTGGGCCGAAGCAATCAACACGGCTTGCTTCTATAGCAACCGCCTCTATTGCCACAAGTTCTTAGAGAAAACACCATATGAGATCTTGAGTGGAAGAAAGCCTAACATTGCATACTTTTGGGTATTTAGTTGCAAATGCTGCATCTTGAAGAAGGGCACTAGATTGAGCAAATTTGAGAAGAAATGTTATGAAGGCTTTCTACTTGGCTACTCAACTTCAAGCAAAGCTTATAGAGTTTGGAATTTGGCTAGTGGACAACTTGAAGAAGTACATGATGTTGAGTTTGATGAAACAAATGGCTCTCAAGATGAAGAAGAAAACTTGAATGATGTGAGAGGAACTCAATTGAGTAATGCTATGAAGGAAATGGATATTGGTGACATTAGGCCAAAGCAAGTGATTGATGTGGATGACAACAAAGATCAAGTGCTCCAAAGTCTAATTACGTATCCCAAAGGTGCAAGCTTTGAGCTAGTTGGATATTCGGATTCTGACTATGCCGGTGATAAAGTTGAGAGAAAGAGCACCTTCAGGACTTGTCAATTGTTGGGAAGATCACTTGTCTCATGGTCAGCCAAGAAGCAAAATAGTATTGCACTATCTACCGCTGAGGCCGAATACATCGCCGCGGGTAGTTGTTGTGCACAAATCTTATAGATGAAGGCCACATTGAAGGATTTTAGAATCAATTTCAAGAATGTGCAATTGCTATGTGACAATGAAAGTGCCGTGAAGCTTACCAATAATCCGGTTCAACATCAAAGAACAAAGCATATTGATGTTCGTCATCATTTTATTAGAGATCATCAACAAAAGGGTGACATTGGGCACCGAAGATCAATTAGCCGATCTATTCACCAAGTCACTTGATGAGAAGAGATTTCACAAGCTAAAGAATGAGTTGAACATACTTGACTTCTCCAACATGAGTTGATGCACCCTAATGTTATGACATGCCTCTCCTTCGAGCCCCAAGGTACAATTGGTTGACATGTCATACATTCTATGCTAAGGACTCGTTTAGTACATCTAGTCATAATTTACATGTTCTAGGCTCATTCATGAAAATCAAATGAATTTGAAGTGTATATGGTGCCACTATTGTTTCCATGACTTGTATGATCTAGTGGTAGCATATAACTTGTTTGAGTAGCTTGTGATCCTAAGTGTTTAATCTAGAGAACTTGTCTAAATATTTGCTTCAACATGGTGCATGATAACCTTTCTAGTGAGGTGTGAAGAAGCTTGCCCTTGGATCAAACTGAAGCATTTTATTTATGCAAGCAATCTAGGTTGAATCACAAACTTGATCCTTACCCCATAATATGACATGATAATCTATCTAAAATTGGTCCCTTATGTTCATTGGTGCCAAAGGGGGAGAAAATGTTGTTCACAAAGATAGATTCTAAAGGGGAGAAAATGATAAAAAAGGGGGTCAATTAAAATTTTGAGCACACAAGTAGGGGGAGCAAGCTCTTAAACATGAATGTTGCATTTCTTTGTGCACTTCATATGTATGATGCATAGTTATGCATTTCTTTTTCTCCGATACATTGCTTGTGTGATGTTTTGCTAGTATAATGAAATGATGTATTGAAGTACTAGCATGCATAGGTGTTAGCTAGATATGTGCTTATTTTTGGTTCTTTAGCTTTTCTAGAAACCTCCTTATAATGTTGATCTCACGGGGTATCTAGTTGTTTTATGTTTGCATGTGGTATCTAGCTACACAAGGTGCTAAGATGGTGTTTATCACTACTCCGATGGTATCACGCTTCAAAGGTCTATAATCTAAAACACTTAGCACCAATTGATAGTCAATGCTCCTATATTTTCCTATCTAAACATGTATGTTATCTAAATCCAAACATATAGCATACATGTAGGGGAGCCATTGCTATCAACTTGAATTCATGATCACTTGTCCATATTTCTTACATATGGTAACATATTTGGACAATGTGATATGAGTTCAAATCAAAATTTTATCATAACATCTTTGTGGAAGGGTTGTCACTAATTACCAACAAGGGGGATATTGAAAGCTCTATGTTTGGTGTTGGTAATTAGTGACAATGCACAGGTGCTAATCATGTGCTTACGATTGTATGTAGCAAAGAATGATTAGCACATAGCATGGTGAAGCATGATGATCGAGTGTGGATGATGAAGTGCTTACCATGGTGATGGAGTTCGATGAAGATGCAAAGCCAAATCATGGATGCTCAAGACAAAGGTATCATGTAGGGATTTTTATTTTACATCCAAGACACCATAGAGGGTGTGGATGACATAGGATACATAGCCGTACTATAAAGAGGGGAATTGTCGTATCAATTCTAGTCCTACATGTGCCTCTAGGTGACATTTCATTGAGCATATGCATTTGGATAGAGCTAATAACACCTCAAAAAATTAATTATGAAAATGCTAACACACGAGCACATGACGGTTTACACATGGTGGTGTTAGCACGTTTGCGAAGGTGTTAGAGTTGTTTTTGATCAACTTCATGAAAAGAGAAATGTTTTTTCGGTGTTCTTTGGACACTATGATGGCTCTTTGAGTAGAATACTGCTTTGATCCATTGAGAATTAGATCAAATGCTTTAGTAGGTTGTATAGCCCTCTGACTAAGCTTTCCAAATTGTCCAAGATCATCGAAATCGGAGTTCGGAGCTAAGAGATATGACTGTTTTAGTGTCGGATGGTCTCCGACGGACGCTGCGACAAACGCTGCGACGAGGGCGACAGACGCGGCCTCGGGGGCAACAGACGCGGCCTCGGGGGCGACAGACGCGGCCACGAAGGGTGATAGACGCGGCCTCGGGGGCGACAGATGCGGCCACGGGGGCGACAGACGCGTCTGTCGGACCACCCTTGCTTCGGCTTGCAGTGGAGGTGGCGACAGACGCGGTGGTGCTGAGCACCAGACGTGTCTGTCGATCGATTTCGTGAAATGAAGCTTACTGGAGTGTGTACTTCAACGTGACGGACGCTGAGGCCAAAATCGAAGGACGCGTTTGTCGCTACTGTTCATGACCGTTGGTTTTTGAAGGCTCGAGGACACATGGCTCTCGGAGGGGCGACGGACGTGGGCACAGCGTCTGTCGGGTGAGTGACAGACGCGTCTGTCGCCCACGAAGTTTGCCCAACGGCTCTTTTCGAAGGGGTACGTCTATATATATGTGTTGGCCGGCTCTAGGGCTATACTCTTGAAAACATTTGACATACTTGTGAGCACATTGAGCTGAGCCAAAGCATTTCCTCTCATCCCAACTCATCTTCTTTGCATTCGATTGCGATCTTTGAGTGAGATTGAGTGATTCAAGTGCATCGATCATTGACTTGCATCTAGAGGCACTTGGGGGATTGATTTGCTGCGGTTTTTCTTGTTACTCTTGGTGGTTGCCGCCACCTAGATGGCTTGGAGCAGCTTGGAGGCGTGGCAAGTGTTGGTGATTGTTCTTGGCCACCTCCCGTAATCTTGTGAGGGGTTTGCACCTTCCCCGGCGGAGTGCCGCAAGGTAGCATTAGTATATTGCTCATGTCATTGCAACTCCTAGCCATTTGGTAGGTTCTTGTGGTGCCTTTTGAGAGGCTCGGTGTGTGACCGATTAGCCACCGAACCACGTGGTTGAGGGGGACACAACAGGGACTAGCGTGCCAGCAAGCACGTAAACCTCGGGATAAATCATCGTGTCTTCACTTCATTGATTGTGATTGATTTGTCTCGGTGGATTGATTATCTTGGATATTATCTTTTGGATATTGATTGGTTGGCTCAATTCATCGCCTCTCGGTGAAATCTCTCGTATCTCTGACTTGCATTACATTTCAAGTAATTGGTTGTTTGCTCTTGCTAGCTTGTTGTTGTAGCTTGTGTAGTTTTAGTTTTGTGTAACTTGCTAGCTTGTTTAGTTGTTGTTCTTGCGTTTTGACTTGTGCGGTTGAGTGAAATATATTAGAATTGTCATTTGGATAGGTGGCTTGCAAACCCCCTTTAGGCTAAGTAAAACTTGCATCACGCTATTTGTTATATTGATAAACTTGTTTATCATACTTTGTAGGGATTTTTAATAGGCTATTCACCCCCTCTAGCCATCAAGACCTTTCAGTTGTACTTCTGAAATCAGCACGTCAAGGGCTACGCCGGCATATATATATAAGTCTAGGGTTTGTAATTTTTGGAAAAACGAGATATTTTATAATTATATAATTTTGGGATTAAAATAATTGCAGAATATCCAGAATTACCTTTTAAGCCGCGAAAATAGCCCGGAGCTCAGAAAAATCACCGGAAAATCCTGGAGACTCTTGGAGAGATAAGGAACTCAACTAAATGAGTTTGGGCTCATGAAAAGATTATTGACATGATCGGGGAAAAAGATAAAGCTCAAAGAAAAAGGAATTTAATTCCAGAAAATGTTGGAAAATTTCTCTGGAGCGAAAGAAACGTCGTCCTATCGTACTTTGAAACCATTTGCACTCACAAACACCAAGAGCAAGCATCACATCAAGCAATATCCTGTCAAATTAATTTAGAAAAGTTCGAAGATTCAATTTTTTTTCTATAACTAATTGACGCTAAATTAAAGTAAACTTTGAAAAATTTATCCTAATATCAAAACATTTATTTTAATTTGTGTTTTCTATGCACAACCCAAAATCAAAAATTTTGAGGTGTGACAGCTGTAATTTAAACTCTATTTATGTTGAACTTCTGCTGTAATTTGAATTCTATTTTTGCTGAACTGCTGCTCTAATTTGAATTCTATTTACGTTGAACTATATTTGCTATTTGTCAAATGGTTTGATTAGTAATGTCCAATGGCTACTTTACTGTGTATGCATGTACTATTTGAATGTATCATAGCTATGGCTGTTGTCGATGCCTTTGACATCTTTGGTGAAGTGGTGCCACTCAATAATGCTGAAGAGGCTGCAGAGGTGGTTGAGGTGCAACTAGCACCGCAGCACAACAGTGCAGCACCAAGGCTCAATTGGACACTAGTTATGTCGGCCTTTGTCTTAACTAAATTTTCAGATTTGGTTGCTCAAGGAGTTCGCACAGATAAGGGCTTCAAGGACAGCCATGTGAATGTTGTTGCAAGGGAACTGCAGTTTTACATTGGTCAACCAGCGGCAACTACCTAGGTGTACAACCACCTCCAGAAGTGGCGTGCCAAGTGGGTCAAGATTTGCAAGCTGAAGGATCTGAGTGGAGCAGGATGGGATGAGCATCTATGCATGATCACTCTAGCGCCGGAACACTACACAGGACATGTGAAGGTATTTACTTGAGCACCTTACTTGTGTTTGTTAAGTCTTTTTCAATGAACACGTTGCTAACTGTTGGTGTGACTTGTTGCAGGATCATGCCAAAGATGCAGAATTCCTCAACACACCCATTGCTCACTATGAGCACATGCAGACCATCTTTGGAGTAGGAGTGGCTAACGGGAGATTTGCAATGGGGTCCAACGAACCCCTAGGACAAGCTGCTTCTACCTAGGAAACCATCAACTATGACAGTGAGGCTCCTACAGCGCCAAAGGATATGGACCATCACACAGGACAAGGCTAGCAAAGGAAGATGAGAAGAGCAATGATAAGAGGAAGAGGATGCTCAGTGAGGAGGACTCGCTGTTACTGATCGGAGTGACGGATGCCATCTGGGGACTAGGGGTTGTGGTAAGCGAGGAAAACCATTTAGAGGCAGCGCTAGGGATCTACGATGCTGTGATGGGCTGCACCAACTTCTTGAGATCTGACACGATGATATGTCTGGACTATCTCATGGGGCACAAGGGGCTAGCTATGGTTTTTGTTGGAATGAAACTTGAAGACCAAGAGCTCTGGTGCATGACTTATCTGCAGAGGATTTTTAATGCCTGAGCATTCCACACCTGATGAAGTGCTGACAACAATGCATCAATTGATCCAGTTGTGCCCTTTTTGATATCTAAATATCTATGTAATAAGGCAATGTTATATCTGTGTGCTATGGGTAGATCTTGATGCATTGTAAACTGATACATGTTGATTCTGTCATCTGAAGTAACTGAACTTAGTAGGCATTTGGAGTTGTTTGCTATTCATATGCTTGCATGGTATGGTACTATTAGACGTTGTTCTTGTTTGCCTTCTGTGATTGACCCTATTGTGAGATTGTGCATTTGCCTCATCAAGGTTCATTGTACTAGATTCATGATTTCTATTCTAGTTTTGTATGCAGTGTAAACAATGAAGTGCTATGTCGTGTTCATCGGTAGAAACCCCGGGGTGTACAACTCTTGGATGGAGTGTGATGCCTAGGTTTTTGGGTTCCTAGGAAACCACAACTATAGCTATCCGACAAGGAAGGAAGGTGAGGCTACCTATGAACAGTTCAAAGCTATGTAGTTGACCAAGAAATCAGCTAAGCAGTCGGTGAACATCCTAGAACCTGACGGCAATGAAGGAATGAAGCTTAGGCATGGCCTGAAGTTCAATACTCAGGATGTAGTTGTCTATTTTCTAGTGGTAGTAGTGATCGTTCAGTCGTACTTGCTGTACAAGGCCTAGAGTGTGCTTCTGGTACTATAAGTGGATGTCCAAGAACTTGTGTGTTGTTACTATAATTGTATCACGAATGCTTATCATTTGAAGACAGCAAGAGTAACTTGTTTGTTTCACTTGTTCTATGGCTTGTGGTGATCATTTGTAAGATGGAGAGCATAATCAAGTGAATAGAGGTTCAACATAATTAGTAAGCACATTCCAGTCATTTTGAATTGGGCACATGCAAAAATTGATAGATTGCCACAAATAGTTACAATCTCGTGCACCAATCACTAGGAATTGATCACAAGCAAAATTTGACAACTGCATGAATCAGTGCTATCCTAAGCACATTCCAGTCACAAACACAAGTGCACCATTCAGTTGCTAAAGTTCGCAATGGGCACATCTAAAAGATCAGTTATCACCCACAACCACTGAACTGAGTTCATCCTAACCATATCACTACACTACTGCAGATAACCGATAGGTCCTGAAACCAGCTAACAGACACTTCATCCTTTGAACAAAAGACCACAACCCAGGATAGCACTAGGCCTTGTAGACGATAGCAAGCACCAGGAAGACGATGACTGCAAGTAGACCATAGATGAGGTACATCATCTTGCTCCTGTCGAGTACTACGACGGCGGCCTTCCTCTCATACGAACCATAGAGTTGGTGGGCAACACACTTCATGTGACGGACCTGCTCCTGCAGAGCAACTCTAGCCAAGGTTACAACGTCAATGGTCTCAAGGGCATCGTGTGTGATAGAACCGTCTAATTTATAAGAGCATAAGTACAAAAGCAATCACCTAAGTGATTAAACCGTCATACTTGAGTCCATATAAACCCGGTAGTCCGATGAAATCATGAAAGACTTCAAACCAACAACATACAAGCCAAGATCGTAGTGATTCAACATAAATAAGTCACATGTTACAACACATTTCACAAGTAGTTCACAAATAGCTCACATACATCGGAGTTCACTTAATTATTACAAACCAAGTTCGGAAGTAGCGGAAGCAAAGTAGTTTAACAACAACACCACACTTAGTTCAAATACAGGCCAGTTCCATAGTCACATCCCAACAAAAGCATCATGATAAGATAATATAGAAGGATCATGCCCCATGATCTAGTCCTCATCACCAGCGAGATGAAGGCAGTACTTACAGTAGCCATGATACATCATGTCATCTGCAACAAGAGGGAATAATCCCTGAGTATGAGAATGTACTCAACTGGACTTACCCGTCGTAAATCAGAAATAAAATGACACCAAGAAGTATGCAAGGCTATATCAGTGGGGCTAGCTTGACGACATTTGCATAAAAGAACTTAAGTAACATAAAGTAACTATTGTCATTTCTAGCATCAAGTTAAACTTATTCCATTAAACCTTTCTAGGTTAGCATCTGTACTAGAGCAATCATGTGATTAAGGTAGCAAGTATTAGTAACCATATTCGGTGTAGCATTGTGAACATCATCATCATCATAACCTTTAAGTTCGATTAGGTGTATCTACGTTGTCGCTGCTCAGTCAAGTTCTCACTATCCGGGAGAGATGGCGTCTTGAATCGATTTCTACCCAGCTAGAGAATTATTCCTAATACAAACCCCGGCATACCCACACCAGGCAACCAAAGGTCACATTTGGTACAACTCAGGAACTAATTTCACAGGTTCGATCAGCGCCGCACCCTTAGGGAATCCAATTTACCAGGATGATCGGGACTTTAACCCGCCCTTGGACTTATGCTATTAGTTCCCAGCACAACCTCTCATCCTCTAGGGTGCGCACTCATACAGAACGGGGCCCAGTCTGAGTTGAGCTACTCAGCTTCGCGGTTGGATCGAGTTATTCGGCCAGCTAAGTGTTAAGCATGCGCTTAACATGACATGAGGACGTACAACGAATTGGTCCTTAACTGACACAAACGGGGATAGATAGGCACCTAGGACCTCTATGCCCTGCTGCTTCTCTATCGCAGTCCCGTCCAATCTCCTTTCATTTATTAACACTTGGTTATCTCCATGATAGCAAATATAGCCAACCGTGACCAGCCACTCTCCTAATTCCGCAGGTGACAGGAAATCACCCGGCTTCTACCGGTCTAAGCATGGCTATGCATTTTATCCATTCCTGCACCTAAATAGGATTCAAGATATATGTAGTGGACAAGGAGTAGATATATGCAGCAAGTGTTTCCAACACAACTCCTATAACTTAATGCATCAAACACTATACTTCAATTTAAGATTTTGTAAAACATGGGAGACTTATAATGCTTTGGGGCTTGCCTTTCAAGAATGACGATGGTTGATGATCGAGGCACTCAGGAAGGTCTTCGATATTGTGTCCTCCTTCTCCTCTGACCTCCAGTGGCTGCCCTTTGGGTTCCTGAGCTGTTGGCTCGTCCGGGTTCACTCCCTCGAACTCTAGCAGCATCACGCCCTCGGGAACACCTATTGCAATGCACATGCATAACATAAGGGTCGTGAATGCATAAGATATGAAAGGTGATGATGAAATGTATACCCATGTATAGATGAACACATGAATGCCATGATGATACAAGATTAACATTTATTTTCTGAGTAGGTGCATATCACTTCTTGAAAACAAGAACTACACACTCACCAAGCTCTAGCAACCTAAGATAAAGTTGTTCATCATTAGTGAGAAGCTTAGTACCTGCAACTAGCAACTTATTTCAATTAGCCTAAGCTCCTAAACAACAACATCAAGCTCATACAAAGCAAACAAGTCATTCACTGAATTCAGCAATTTCTAGGCTGCAGACAACAGCTGCAAGTTTTAATCATAACAGGAGCTACACAAGTCCAACAAACATGCAACAAGACTTTATGGAAAGCTTATGAAATTGTCTATAAATCATCTTTAATTATCTTAGCATGATTTCCAAGATAACAAGGTCAAACAGGCACATTTATCAAATCTGGTCTAGAAATTCTAGAGAACAACTAGTTCTGAAGACCAAATTTGAACAGCCATAACTCACAAACCATTTGGTAAACTCCCATAACAATTTAACATAAGCTAGATAAGTGAGTTATCTATAACTTTTTTATAGATAAGATTCATAGCAAACATCATCTTCACCATGTAATTTGCTTAACTCTAGAATCTGTCCAGAAAAGTTATTATAAGTGAAAATTAGGAAAAATAATATTTACCTACATACAAGAATGATACTTTGAGCACCACCTATGTTACCATCAGTTAGCATACATCAAATGAACACTAGAAAACATAGTAGCCATCCCTAACTAAATTCTTTTCATGTCTTTATTAATTTATTTAGATAATTAGGTGAAATAATAAACATATAGCAAAAATGCATAGTAAATTCTATAAAAAGTATAGTGGCTTATACATGTCCCCAATAGGCTACTGTATAAATTTCATAGCATTTGAACAAATAGAACATCCTATGCAAAAATAACAAGCTAACATAGCTTATAATAGCATAAAGAGGAAATCATAGTGAAAAGTGTCAAACAATAGATTTTATATTTTTCTTAGCTTCACCATGACACAAGAACATTGTCCACTTAATTTCATGGTCACTGGGTATATATTTTTACCATGAAAAATAGCAGAAGAAACTAACATTTATTCGAAGGAAATCAATAACTCAAACATACAGCATCCAAAAATCATGAAATTTTTATTATAGTACTCGTAAATCCTGACTAGCCTTCCATAAAATTTTTGCATCAAGTGGAGCACTACAACTTGGGTTATGAATTTCCCTTTGAAAAACCCTAAATAAAAGAAATAAATAAAAACAGTAAAAAATTTCTACTTGACACTATCATATTATCACACCGACAGGTAGATCTACTCACAAAGATTCTAAAAAGTCCTCATTTGCATTTTTTTGATTTTTCTAAAATTTATTATGAATTTCCAAAGTTCACACTCGTTTCTTAAAAAGAAATAAACTGAAAATCTAACCTAAGGCCATCGACATGTTGGACTCGTGGGTCAACGAGACCCACTCGACAGTCACACAGAGCAAGGGGCGGTGGCTGACTGGCGATAGCTCAGCATCGGCGATAGCTCTAGTGGTAGCATCATCACCAACATGTTCTACATGTCTAGCCGCATCGATTGTGGTAAGTGACGTGACCTAGGGTTCACCAGAGCTTGCTCGCTAGCGATGATGGTGGCACGATGGCATTGCTCGGTGGTATGCCAGCCGCTTCCGGGCACATCTTGGTCAGGTAAGGACGTCTACACCTCTGCGGTGATGTAATGGAGCTACCAAGGTGAACTAGTGCCCGGTGGCGCGGCAGTGAGCTTTGCTCGCGTGCCCGTCTTGGTGGCAACCATGGCACGGCGGTGCACCACCATGTTCTGGTGCCGTTAGGGTGGTAGCGTCTAAACGACCACCATCGTGAGCTTCTACGACCTACAGAGGTGCTTAGACAAGAAAGAGAAGAGACGAAGTAGCACGGGCTTGCTCTGGCCACGATGAGCTCGGAGCTCGGTGGCGCTCCGGCGATGGCGTGGTAGTGAATATGGTAATGCACCATTACATGAGGCTCGGATGGTGGCTCTGCTAGGTCAGGGTGATAGAGCAAAGCACAACGAAGTTTTGTACGTGAGTGATTTGGGAATGGTGGGGTGGCGGTGCCGCTACGCGGTGGCGAAGCTTGTGGTGGCGCGGTCGACTACGACGAGCGCGAGACGAGCAAGGCGGAGTAGAACGAAGTGAATGAGGCTAGCAACGGGTGCGTCGTCCTCTTCACTCCACGTCCGCTGATGAATGGGCCCACCGGTGATGTATGGACGCCATGCGGCCGTCGAACCCTGATCACGGTCGTCCATGACGCCTTGATTCAAAATGGCTTAGAGCAGTTTCAGTCCCCATCAGCCCGACTAAAACTGCCTTCTTCTTCAACCTATAACTTCCAACCTAGCGCAAATCAGTGAAAATGGTAATAACCAAAGTTGTAGAGCTACAGGTAAGCTTCAACTTTGCTTGTATAAGTTTTGCCTAGTTCAGTCTAGATTTTGAACTACATGTTGTCAATGAGGGGTACATCAAAAATGAAATACAATCAACACTTAGTGAAATTTCTAAGTCCCCAAAATAGAACCTACTTTCACCTTGTGGGCCATTTTTGAGCATGTTAGGCTATGATTTGGCTCTAGGTCATTAAACAACTTTTTCTTATAAAATTTACTATAACTTTGCTTAAGGGTGCACAACCATGCAAATACTATAAGCTACTGTTCATGTTAGGTCAAACAAAAGTACTCTAGGAGGGTTAATTAGTCAACCATCACTTAGAAGCTTAATTAGGCAATATCATTAACATGAACATTTGTTACACCCCGGTGTTAAGCTTGCATTAGCATCTGCAAATCATGTGCATAAGCCTCATGATGCATTCATAAGCTTTACATGAAATATAAGTGAAACATGCTAATGAAACATGTATGTTGCATAGTCTTGTTTCAATAGATTGGATGCCATGTAAATGCTTGTTATGCCATGTTTGTACCTTGTTTGATCATCTGAACAACTTAGAAATATTTGGAAGGCAATTTGGAGCAAAGTTGATATTAACTATTTTCTCAAAATTTTGCTTTTAAAAATAATCTTTCAAAATTAGGGTTTTGATTTAAATTGACTTTGAATCTCTATTTCAAAATCCATTTGGAATTTGACTTTGCTTCTTTTTGCAAAGTTGAAGAGCATAAAATTTGGAACAACTTTTATTTTTGGGTCCCACCTTGAAAATACCTTTTTATTGCTCAAAATGGGAAATTGAGGGCGGTTTCTTGGAAAAATAAAAGAAAAATGTTTTCTTTTCCTTCCTGGGCCGCTCGCCTCCTTTTTTCGGCCCATGGCCGAAGTCGGCCTGGCCCGCCTCTGTCTCCCGCTCTCGCGCGTGGACACCACGCCATCTCGACCGTGCTTGGGCCGCGGCCGCCGCGTGGCGGCCGTACGCCGACGACGCCGGCCGGGTGGCGCCCGGTGGCCCCTGCCACTCCGTGTGCTCGCCTTCAAGCTGGTTGCAGTGCCCCTCCTTCCTCCATTCTGCTCCTCCTCTCCATTTCAAAAAAAAGCCGAGCGGGCTCCTTCCTCCGCCGCTCGCCACTGCAAGCCGCAGCTCCACCGGCAAAATACACCACCGGTGCTCCCCCTCCGCTCGAGCATGCTTGCACTCCGCCTCGCCTCGAGCCGCTCTTGCTTTGGCACCCGCTCGCACCGTCGATTTCGCCAGGGTAAGGCCCTATTCAGGCATTTCTTCTCCGCCTCCGGCGTGAGCACTGCTGTGGCCGCGTGGCTCGCCTCGCCGCCGGCTCGCTCCTTCCTCCTCCTTCCTTCCTTTCGTGAGCAGCGGGTCCACCTTGGCTCCGCGGGCCTCGCTTGTGCCTCTTTGAGCCCCGCGGTGGCCGAGATTGGCATGCACGGCGACATGTAGCGTTGTCGCCCGTCGGCGCACCTCGCCATAGTAGCTAGGATTCGCCCGCGCTGCTGTTTTCTAGCTAGACGTGTCTACCTCGTCGCGGGGAAGCCGACGGTGCCAACCATTCCGCCGGAGACCTCACCGCCGGCAAGGACGGTGTGGTCAACGGCGACCCCTGCCTAGCGTGCAACTGACGCGTGGGGCCAGTTGAACCGTAGGTCCCACGTGGCAGCGGCTCGGTGTGGGATCTAGGGGAGAGCGCTGGGTGCACGTATCAATTTCATCGGCTGGTTTTGAAAAGGGTTTAAGAAAATCATTTTCAGAAAATGTGGAAATGCTTCCAAAAATTCATATCTTGGTGTATAGGCTCCAAATTGAATGGAACCAATTTTGTTAGGCTTCTTAGGAGTAGATCTACAGTATAAAAATGTTGCATGTCAAATTTGAGATACTTTTGTACATAGCTTTATTTAATTCTTGATTTTGCTGATATCTTGTAAAATGCACGTGGCTTGGAGGATCTCCATCTTGTGAGTGGATGTGCGGCACCCGCTGAGTGTTCAACTCTTGATAGTTGATTAGCTCGTGATCCATCAAGTGGGTGAATCGCCACAACGAGGAGTAATTTGCCGGGAAGCAAGTGAACCTCGGTAAAAAATCTTGTGTCATCTCTTTGCCGAGGATTTCTCTTGTAATTGCTCATTGTGATTGATTCTTCGAGTGCATTGCTTCTCTACATCGTTGGTATAAGAATCAAGTCAATTGCTCCTTACTTTCTTGTACTAGTCCTTGTGTAGTTTGCTTAGTGTAGCCTTTTTCACATAGGAGTAAGTAGCTTAGTGACTTAGCCTTATTGGTGTGTATTAGAGATCATAGCCTTGCTTCACTAAGAATTGTATAGGTGGCTTGCATAGTATAGTTGAGTTAGTGCTAGAATTAGCTTAGCCATCTTTTATACTAACGTGGTTGTTTAGTGAAGCTTGTAGATTTTTAAATAGGCTATTCACCCCCCCACCTCTAGCCATTTGGACTTTACAGCCGTGTTTCCTCCATGCCAGACTCTCAGCTTTAGGAGCCTAGACTTCATCATAGATCGCTTTGGTGAGGTTGAATTCAGCACTGGTGCCATGCATGTGAGGGGATGAGGGGACACAGGACCATTGACAACTTGACATCCCATCTCTGGTCAGTCTTCTGCGGGTCAACCGGAGATCCTCGCACAACAAATCCACCTCGGTTGGTCCAAACCCAACCAAAATGGGATGCCAAGGAATGTTATTTTGGCCAACGTCAAGCACCAGCTCGCTGGGGGACCCACCTACCCCCAGAACACCAGTTCTGGCGCGTTCTCCCTGGTCTACCCTATAGGATCAGGATTTAGGAATGTTGCTGGCATTTTCTAGCATGAACTTTGTGTGTAGCGAATGTGCCAGGCTCTTTCATGTAACGACGCGATCGTCCCACAACCTCCTTTAGCTGTTCTCAAGCGACGAGTCGGAGGACGACTTCAACAACGCTATGAGCTACCACTCAGAGCGCGAATGCTTGATGATGAAGCGGGATGGGGATTTCACGAATATAACCCCCGAGGGCATGCTTCCCCACCTAACTCCAGAGCAGAAAGGCATTGTACCTCGAGGAGCAGGTCGCACGTCTTAGAGCCAAATGGACCAGACATGGAAGAACAACGAGTGCTCGAGCATGAGCCCACAGAGCTGGACTGTAACTGTGCACCACAACTTCAATGACCCGGAGGCGCGAGCGCGCAGAGCTTGACTACTGTGAAATTGGTTGAAGAATGGGTGCAAAATTTGGGATCTGTATGCATTATTTGTTCGATGCTTAGATATGTGTCAATTGCACTGCTGCTTAAATTATGCTCACTTTATATTCATAGGCAAAACATACTGTTTACCGCTTGATACTGTCATGTTTCCACGGTTGGAGAGATGCCTAGAATCAGGCATCAGAATTCAACTTGCATTGGACGTACGTGGACGGCACAGTATCATAACCGACGACATGTTTGCAATTGCAAGTTGTTGAGGGGTTGATGTGAACCCAAGACCCTAAGCCGACAAGCCTCCTAATAATTTAGTGGTTGACTTATTTGTTCTCTGCCGCACTCGCACGCACGGGAACATCAAATATGACGTGAAATGCAGTTAGGGTGTGTTTAGTTGGCCCTGTAAAATTTTTAGAAGCACAGTAACTCTTTCGTTTGTATTTAGTAATTAGTGTTTAATCATGGACTAATTAGGTTCTAAAGATTCGTCTCGTGATTTACAACCAAACTGTGTAATTAGTTATTTTTTACCTATATTTAATGCTCCATACATACGTCAAAGATTCGATGTGACGGGGAATCTTGTAAAAATTTTAGAATTTTAAAGGAACTAAACACACCCTTAGACAATAACAGCCAGCTACGTACGTACCAACGCACATTCAGCAAATTATGATGTCGTGGACAGTAGCATCTTCGTGAAAACAGCTTGTGCCGTCCGAGCGAAGGCATGAACAGTCTTTCGTCTAGACAGATTCGTTAAAACATACGACGTGTGCTCACTTGCGTGTTCAGGCACTTCTCTTTCATGTTCGTGAGTTTTTTTGGTTGCATGGCAATTCACTCGTCCAGAAAACTTCTTACTCCGCCTCTGGGCTTATTTGGATAGACATTTTAAGACTCAGATGCTACAAAAAAAATATTCTAAAAGAAAAATACTATAATTACCATTATCCAACATCTCTCTCTCTCTCTCCTGAAATATAAGCTAAATTAAAATATTATAACTTCCATCAAGTTACACAAAAGAACAATAATGTTTATGATATCAAATGAGCAACTTTACATCCATTATTCCGTTACGAAACATATTTTCACATATTACCTCTTTGATATGGTAGATATCTTCACAATTTACCTCTTTGATATGGTAGATATTTTCACAATTTACCTCTTTGATATGGTAGATATTTAGTTGTTCTAACCTGACAAAACCTTGAAATGTTTGACTTGTAGCAAACTCAAAGTTGTCAAGGCGAATGTACATGGTTACAAAATGATTTTTAGAGGTGTCTTTTTTTAGACACAGTTGTATCACCACCAACTGCCTTTATAAATGGTCACAAAGATGTATGACCCTTGGAAATCGACTTCTAGGGGTGATTAGTCTTAACCAATCACAAATAGAAATAATGTTCATAATTTGCATGGACGATTAATGGTTACCAAACGCCCCCAAGAAATGCTATTTTAAGGGGAACCGACTGCTGCTAGAAAGAGTGACATTTTTAGGGAGCGGTTACTACCATGAACCAAGGCTGGAAATCTATTTACAACCGTGGTTGTTAATGTAAACCGCCCTAGAAATAGGTGCAGCACAAGAATTCATATTTTTTCAAATGAAGTTGAACAAACACAGACTTTATATCAAAGTTATAGTTCTTTATGAGATGTACAATTTTATAGTCGATGAGTTTTTCACTTTAAATCATTTAGTGTCCCAAATATGCATTTTTAAGTTCTTAGATTTTTAGATTCAAATAAATTCTCTAAATGATCTTGATACATACACAACCTATACCAATGTTGTAATTCAAAATTTTTAGTTGATCGATTTTTTTCATTTGAGACCGGTTAGGTCCCCAAAAAACCAACAAGATTCACATGAATACAGAAGGATAGCATCCTTAGTCACAATTGAGTGTATGTTGTAGAAGTAGGGGAGGAGCAGGGGGTCGTTTCATGTGCACGTGAGAAGAGGTCACGGACTCACGGTTCAAAATCGTAAGAAACACACGCATGTATTTCGCATAAAAAATCAAGACTTGTGACATGCGACACAAGATCTTGGGGCTTACCTAGTGAAAATGACCCAATATTATAACAATTTTTTGCTATTCATACAAGCAAATTTTCAATTTAATTTATTGAAAATCATTCCTAGGGGCGGTAGCGTACCAAGCATGTAGGAATGCTTGATTTCTAGACCCTTGGGTAGTGACAGTTGCAAACCACTCCTAGAAATCGGGTGATTGCAATTTTATCACCTCTAAAAAAATAGTTTAGGCAGAAGTATATTATGGACTTGTCGGTGTTATTTTTACCATCAACTAGTAATCGATGTATCATGCATAGAGGGTAGCACATGAGACACAGATTGGGTAGCACATGAGACACAGATTTATACTAGTTCAGATATATACGTACCTTGCATTCAGCATGATGATATTTTTATTGCATATGCGCCATTTGCTAGAGTCAGTTGGGAGTAGGGGATTGCATCTTTGTGTCTATCGAGATGACGTCTAGGCTACCGATTAGGGGGATCCCTGCCTTTCCTTGTATTTGTCCAGGGTAAGGTTGTAGATAGATAGAGTCCCATCCTGATTGGTATACATGTCAGTTACCTAGTCAGCAACAGGTCGAGTCAGTTTTTATGTATATCTTGTATATGACTTGTCTGACAAGTCAGTGTGGTATCCCCCTCGGGTTGGATTTTGCCCTGGGCCAATCGGCATGGTCTACCCCTGCCTATGGAGTCGGTTATGGCTTGGTGAGGATACCAAGTGTTATACTCCTGTGTATAGGTTATTATTAGGGATACTCAATAGGTGTGATCATATGATCAACCATACAAAAGAAAGAAAACAGACCTATAATGAAATGACATGTCAAATGTTGGAGATTGCAACAGTGGCAATTTTCTTCTACTCCCTCCGATCCAAATTATAGTTCATTTGACTTTTTGACCCCAAGTTTAACCACTCGTCTTATTCAAAAATTTGTGCAAACATAGTTAAACTTAAGTCATTCTTGAGGAACTTTTGTTAATAAAGCAAGCCACAACAAAAGAAGTGATTTTTTATACAAATTTTTGAATAAGACGAGTGGTCAAACTTGGGGTCGAAAAAGTCAAACGAATTATAATTTGGAACGAATTTAGTAATAGGTTTAGTGCTTAGTTGGATAGTCTCAATTTTTTTTTGCCTTTTGTGAGCTCCCTAAATGTAGCAAAAGCTAAAATGTAATATTGGATTGGTTGAGCGCAAATCTTGTATAGAGGCCGAAACAGAATTCCATATCTAAAAGAGTTTTCGCCAAAAACAGGATGAAAAACCCTTGCCACACCACTACAACAGTCAAGTAAATGGATGAAACAACAGCAGGCCCACACTGCCTGAACAGTTCGAAGGGCAAGGGCCCATCTCTTTTACATCAAGCCCAATAGCCGACCACCATGCACGTGGTCGCGGCAACGGATCGGCGTCCGGATAGGGCCCACGTTAGCACGGCTCTTTGACGCCCGGACCACGTCGCAGCGGTTGAGCAGTGGCGCAACCGCGCAGCGTGCAGCACAGCCTCACTGTCGCACTGTACAGTACAGCAGACGCCGTCTATCTCGACATCTCGTCCCGGTCTCCCGGATCCGGGGGATGGAGGAGGGCCGGGTCGGGTCGGGTCTCCATGGGTAATGGCAATCCGTTTCGACCAATATCATCACTGACGCGAGTCCGCCTATGGAGAGATGGATAGATCGAAAACGTCCCGTGCACAGCCGGGTCAACACAGCCCGGCCGTCGTTGGCTTACCCCAACTGCGCAGCGGTTGAACGGTCCACGACTGTCCGACGAACCAAGTCACGCACTCCAGCGCGCTGCATGCCCATGTGATTCCGTTGCCACCGGTCGCTGTCCCGAAGTTAATAGCCCGCGCGCGCGAGGAGCTAGCCTCCGTAGCATAGCATGCACGCCGTCGCTGTCGCCCACCGGTGGTCGATGGAGACTACGCGACGCAGCTCTCGTCACCGCCCGGCCATGCAAGCATGAAAGCGTACGTCGCGGCGTGGCACGGCCGGTCGCGAGTCACGCAAAGGTCTCGCGCGGCACCAGTACGGGCTACGTCACGCAAGGTCTCGCATGGACCACGCCGCGCGCCGGGCCGGGGCTCTGCCGTGCTGTCCGGTGCGCGGGCCGGCGGTAGTAGGAGCGAGGACGGACGCGCCAACCGCGCGCCGCGACGGATCGGGGGCACGGCTGGGCTCACCGCTATTGATTGGCCGCTACCGCGGCGCTGCTACGGCCGGTGACCGGTGTATGGATCGGCCGAGATCAACTGACTGCATGCGCGGGTGCCCGCCGGACTACGGTGTCGCATGGCGGGCGCAGCGCAGGTATTTTTTTTTGAAAGCGCATTAGCACATGCTTCATTAAGTGGAAATTGAAGTTTTTACACGCTCTAAATATCGTTACGGCGAGAGGCCATGGCCCTGTTCGGCAGGCTGTTTTTTTGGCTTATAAGCCGGCTGTGGCTGATTTGCTGTGAGAGAAAAACACTGTTCCACGGCTGATAAGCCGTGCTGATAAGCTCAGCCGAACAGGGGGCATACTCTACTTGGAGTAGCACACGACACAAATCACCAGCTAGTGGTATCTTGTAAATGTTGTTCTAAGAAATAAACTGATGTTGCGACAGGGACGAGCGAAGTGCCACGTCAGGCTGCCAGGCCGGTGAGGCGGGCAAGGCTGCTGAAGCCAGCCCCAACCCAGGCATCCGCTTCTTCGAGAATGGCCGTGGTCAGGTCGGACGGCGCCATGGCCTTCCGGTGGAACGTGCGCGCAGCGCAGGTATTTGTCGTCGTCGCCGGTGCGAGAGCTCGTACCGTACGTACTTGGCCTTTCTCGGTTTGTTGGTTTGTTTGACAGACGATGGGCCGTGGCGCCGTGCTACATGCACTGTGCGGGCTGACGTGTATTGGCATGTCCTCCGTCCGTCCTCGCGTGAGGTCCAGCTGCTCTTGCATTGGTGGGTGGCCGGTGGTGGGTCCGTCCGCGCATTATCGACCGTCCGGCGCAACCGCGTGCATGATTGATCGATCGAATGATGTTGTCATGTATACTACGTTGATGTGCATGATGAACACGTACGTACGTATGATCTTGTTTGGCATATATGTGTACTTGCTTTGTGTGATCCGGCCGTGGTGATCGACATATATATGAATACGATCTTGCTTGACATGAGACTACGAATACGAATATGAACGACACAGGACACACGCATGTGAGATGCATGATCTCAGTGCCCCTGCGTAGTCGCTCTCAATGCAGGGGCGCCCTAGCTTGCAAGCGCGTCCTTTTCCGTTAAGGCCTGGCCTTTGGCTAGCTACCGACGAATTATTGGCAGCTTGTGGCACGCTACGAACGAGAAGCAAATATCACTGACGTCGTTGAGTTGAGCTGGAGGGTTGAAGTGTTGGTATCATGCATAACGCTGACGTCGTCGACCGATCGCTTGCATTGCCCAGATCGGGCACACATCTGTAGGTGTGCATGGCCGATCCAATGAGTGACGCACACCAGCTGTTGCATCATAAAAGCGTTGCGTCCCGATGCGCAACCGTGTGGGGTGCATCATAGGCAACCATCACACCACATGTTGGGGATGGCCGCTAATTGGCACACCGAGCGCCGGAATGAACGCGCGCGCGCAACGCAGACGACGCGCGAAGATCCCAATCGATAGACGACATATAGGAGAACGTCGTCGGTGATCCCGAGGAATAGTCGTCTACTTCCCCGAGCTCGATCCTGAGTCCCCGTACGTACCTCCACGTCCACGTGTAACGCCGCCACGTGAGGAACCTGGACCACGCGACGACGATCGACGTGCAGTGGCCGCGCGCCGAGTTCACGCCGGCGAGCGACGACAGCGCCCAGCGCGCACCATGTGTCCATGGCGTTGCCTCTGCTTCGTTTTTGGAGTACCTTCACGGCTTCACATGAGCAACGCCAAATCGCCAATCATGCACAAACAGCGCTAGTAGTAGTTTGTACTGTATTCATCCGCATACGATTACCATGGTAGCAGTAGTATTTACGTACTATATATAAGTAGCTGCCTAGGGAGAGATGCAACAGTGTTTTTATTTGCTTCCTCCAAAGTCGCGATATATTAACCCGCCTAGCGATCGTGACCTGATGCCGATCTTATCGCTTGTGGCTCGTGCTAATTAAAACTCCAGCTCAGGCTCTCTTTTAACCTGAAAGTTTCTTCTGCATTCCCATCAATGGATCGCACTGCACTGTGCGTGCATGGCTGTTATTGACTTATTGTCATGGCGCCATTACGTACGCGATAATATATCACCGTACCATCGCTGTAGTCTGTAGCTAAAAGGGACTGCAACAAACACTGGTTGTTGGGGCTGGTACCTTTTGGTTTGCCAGTTCTCCATTTCACGACGTAAGCTCTGCAGGTCACTCATTCTGCAAGCCACAGCTTGGACGCATCCGTGGCGATCACCACACACACAGACTCGATCGATCGCATGCCACACCACACCACATGCACCAGCACCCACCGAAGAAACTAGAACGAAGCAGGGGAAACCACTCGTCTCGTCTCGCCACACATGCCACACATATAAAACGGCCCATCCACTCGATCTCCACTGACAAATGAAGCTCTCCTCGTCGCACCACCTGCTCGAGAGCTCCAGCATCCTCCTCTCGTCGCACCACCGCAACACCACCGTCGTTGCACGGATGTTGTCCTCTCACTGCGAGAACGTCATGCTGCCCTACGCGCCGGGGCGGCGGGCGGCGGCGGTGCTGCTCGACCACCGGCGGTACCGCCCGAACGTCGTCGAGGTGGCGCCCAGCTGCCCGCGCTGCGACTCGCCCAACACCAAGTTCTGCTACTACAACAACTACAGCCTCAGCCAGCCGCGCTACTTCTGCAAGGGCTGCCGCCGCTACTGGACCAAGGGCGGCTCCCTCCGCAACGTGCCCGTCGGCGGCGGGTGCCGGAAGAACCGCCGGGGCAAGCCGGTGGTGCGAGCCATGGCCGTCGATGCCGCTGCCGTGGCGGCGGCCAGCGGTGGCGCGGCGGCGGCGGCGTTTGCGCACCGGTCGTCGTCGTCCCCTGCCACGCTGCGGCCGGACTTGCTACTGGAAGGCATGATCGGCAGCAGCCCAGTCGGCTTGTGCCACCAGCCGACGGACGACGCAGCCGAAAATCCGGCTGTGGCCCACGAGGGATCCACGATCGACCTGGCGTTGCTGTACGCCAAGTTCTTGAACCATCAGCCTGCGGCGGCGGCGGCCGAGCGGTGCGCCGCCGCCGTCGTGCCGGAATCGCTCGACACCTTGAGTGGGTCGTCGTCGGGTGATGACGTGAGCCCCGTCGTCGTCCCACCGTGGGATCAGCAGCCGCTCACGACGCAAGACGGCGGGTTTGGCGAGCTGTCCGCGGCGGCGAGCGCGGAGCCAAGCGCCGCCCCGCCACAGTGCCCCGACGACGCCTGTGCGGAGGCGCTTGAGGCGGCGTTCAGCGTGGACCCGCGCTGCTACGACTCGCTGGGTTTGCCACCGGACGGCGGGGATCTGGTCCTACCGTGGACGTGGCATCTTGGGGCCAAGTACGAGCCGTTCGATCCGCTACCCGAGGACGCCATGAGCCTTCAGGACGGCTTCGCCGGCGACGACGACGTGTGGAGCAGTGCGCTGGCTAGTCAAGGGCTGGAAGCAGCTCTCTGCAGCAGGCCGTAACTTTTTAACTCCCCTGTTGATTTTCACCGTGCTTGTGATTGTTTTATGCGCTCTTTAATTTTCTTTTTCTGGTTGTGATCATGTTCAGGAGTAATTTATATAGGCCATATATACAGCATGTCCAGATCATGGGTTATGAAGGGATCAACGTGTATACATGTGAGATATAGAAAGAATGTAATAAAAAATTCGACACTTTGTTTGACACTTTCATTCTCCGTTCCTTTTTTTTTGGTTGAGGAAAGACACTTCTCTGTTCGCAGATGTAAGGGGTTGTTTAGTTGGTGAAAAAGTTTGGGTTCGGCTACTGTAGCATTTTTCGTTTTATTTGGCAATTTGTGTCCAATCATAGACTAATTAGGCTCAAAAGATTTGTCTCGTGATTTACAACTAAATTGTGTAATTAGTTTTTTCTTTCGTCTACATTTAGTACTCCATGCATGTGCCGCAAGATTTGATGTGACAGATACTGTAGCACTTTTTGGGTTCTCTTTTTGGGTTGGGGGAGGAACTAAACAGGCCCTAAGATATTTTGGACATGGACTGGATACGTACACACATTTGATATGACTACCTCTCTTTTGGTGAAAAATTATAACGAAAACATTACATTACTCTATTAGATAAGGTTATCTAAACCCCTGCATTAGCGTCATAATAATATGATTAGCCCCCTGACTGATTTTTCCTAATTCGCCAGGGGCTCGAGGGCTACACCCACGTGTGTGCTCACCCACACACTTCGGTCCATTATGGAAAGCTTGACGGCCTTAAACAGCCCACTTCCAGAAAAGGCCTTAGGTTAGGAGGGCAAACCATGTCCAAGTCACTCGCGCCAGGGGGAATGGCTCAGCTAGGAACTTAATTAGGTCAGGCAGGGTTCAAAATTTCGGCGAAATTTCGGCCGAATTTCGCGAAATTCGGTAATTTCGGTGGTGGCCGAAAGAGAACTCCGAAATTTTGTAATACTCTAATACATGTGATGTATAACTCTAGACTTGTATTTTTCTATTGATTATATTGTATATTCTTCTATTCAATAGATGCGTAGTGATAAATCATACTAATATTTATTTAGATCTAAACTTTTTTAGAAACAACATACTTCATGTCCTAATCTCTAAAAAAATTTCGGCGAAATTTCGGCTGAATTTCGCGAAATTCGGTAATTTCGGTGGTGACCGAAATTTTTGCGATAACGAAATTAAAATCCTTGAGGTCAGGAGGGAAAAATTAATTGATGTTTTTGTGTATCGCAAATCACAATAAATAAACAGTGCTGTTTTTATCGTTGTAGAGTTGCGCCTTGGAACATTTATGTGATGCCTGTGACTTACAATACAAACACCATCCTATTTGAATTACCAATGAAGGATTATTTTCTTGACTTTGTAGCGCTTTGTGTTTTTTCGAATGAGAAGTATAAGAATGTGCGTTTCCTATATTTACTACTGATGAGGTTTGCCTTAAGTATGATTTGGTCCTTGCCCCTATGGGCTATGGCTGAGTATGATAGTCGAAGTAGCTAGAAAATTATGATGTTTTACTAGATAAATGCCCGTGCGTTGCACAGTGACAAATTTGATCATTTAAAAGGTAATAAAAAGGCAATAAACAATTTAGGAAAGATAAACTATTTTTAAATTCGAACCATATTCCCTTTCTATCTTTTTCCACTCTTGACGATCATATAGAAAATAAGAGATATAAGATATTAATGTGGAAAAACAAAGATTAACTAAAATATGAAATTAAACACTGGATGATTATACTAATGGTGAATGAAGACTATGTCAGTGGAGGACGTGGCAATTTCATCCTCCAGTCGTTTCTAGTTCTTGAGCACCAATAACCTGGACTTCTAGTTCATGAGCAGCAGATGTCTGTGCTTGTTTTTGAGCTGGACGAAGTGACCAAGACTCGCAGTGGCGTTAGCTGGTGGAGCGATCACTCGATCAGGATCGGCGCTCGGTGGAAGTCGGAACCGCAGAAGCCAGAAACAGCGGAATATTGGAATTGAATGATAGGCTGATAGCCACAAATGCAAAGTAGATGGTCTTCCAAATTAGCATGCGTGTTCCGTCTGGCCTGGGCTTCCATCAGACTAACATATTGCCCAATAGACCCAGTCAGGCCAGTTCACTCGTCGCATCGTCCGCAAACTGCAACGACTCATCGTCTTCTTCCTCGCAAACAAACATCGACCATGGCAGAGCTCTCCGTGTCTCGCCCAGGCAGTCCGCAGGGACAGGGGGATTCACGGGAGGGTAGGTCTGGCGGCCGCCAGAGCTCAACATATTGGTGGATACGCCCCTGGTTCGACCCCGACGACGGCGTCCGCCTCAACATATTCGTGAACGCCCCTGTCAGGAACCGGAGCCGCCGGCCGGTGCCCGCGCGCTAAGATGCAATGCGCTGCACTTGATTGGGCTGTGCACTGTGATCGACGGTTTTTTTTTCCCTTTTGGCCCTTTTGGCGTGAGGCGTCTTTTTTTATAGCCAAAGTGTGGCCTCAGTTGGGTCTCTCTCCGTATTGGTGTCCTCAGTTGGGTCTCGGCTCTGTTTATGTCTTTGCATCGTCGTATTGGATGTGAGCATGCAACGGCCTCGGTTCGGTCTCGGGAGCGCACACGAATATGCACGTGGACATGCACCGTAGCCTTGGGGGGCGGGCGTGCACGCGAAGTACCTGTGGACGAAACCTCCTCTCACTTTTTAGGTGGTAAATAAAATAGATAAATGCAAGTGCATTGTACTGAGAGTACCAAATGTTTATCAACATCTATGGCCGCGGATTCCTATAAAATAATAAAAATTGAAATGGACGTGGATTTGTACATCCACGTGTCCGTGTGCGATACAATTTTTATTATTTTCTACAAATCCACCGCCGTAGATGTGAGCAAAATTTCGCACCAAATACTTTGAACTGAACCAAGATCATTTCAAATAATAATGTTCAACGAACCGCATGCAATGTCATTCAACAATTGCAAAGCAAGCCTGCTGAACGTCTCCAGCAGGAATGCATGACACCGATGGCAAGTCAAAATTGAATCAACAAGGCAAAGCACCTGTGATTGTGTCGCGACCGGCTCTGCTCTCTCCTGGCCATGCCGCTGGGGAGGAAGCAGAGACTGACGCCCTGGCGGTGCGCCGCCTTGATGAGGTAGAACAGCCATCCGGGCAGCTTGGCGCCGCCGGGTCCACGCCCAACGAAGTTGCCGCCGATGAGCATGTGCCCGGACTCGTGGGCTTGTTTCACCTCCTCCAGAAAGTTGTAATCTTTGACGATATGCACAGCTCGGCTGGCAGTTTCCAAAACACGGGGAGACGAGCGGTTTTCAATCATACTCGGATCAGACTGAACTCGGAGTCAGGGGCGCGCACACGAATATATATATATATATATATATATATATATATATATATATATATATATATATATATATATATATATGACTGCGCTATATAGTACCCAGGGTACTGAATATTATTCAGTACCCGAGCCCCTGCCCGCCGCACCATTATGTCCCGCTCTCCCGCTCCCGCGACACCACGGACAGCCTCGATCCCTCTCCCTCTGGATTTTACAGTTCGTACATCTCCTTCAACCGTCTTTTTTTTGTTTTTTTTCTGGTTTTTATCGTGAGCCGGTTTTGCAACCTGGAAGATATCTGTTTTTTTCCATTTTGTTACAGTGTCTCAGTTTTTTTTCTCCTTTTTTCACGCAAACAGGTTTTGTAACTGGTTTTTTTTCATCTCTGTTTTTTTTATTTCTCCAGTTTTTTCTTGTTTTTTTAACGCAAACAGTTTGGCAACTGTTTTCTTTGTTTTTTCACATGAACACGATTTGCAAATATCAAAAGGCAGGATTGACAGTTCTGTTCAATTTTATGGTTTTTTTAAGTCCTCTTGTTTTGTGATTAAGATTATTTATTCTCTTCTTTTGCCAAGGATTGGACTATATACTTTGTATAGTCGCTGCAACTGATCCATGATAATGAAAACAGACTTTCCTTTTGATAGACACAAATCTGCTATTTGAATCAGTGGAACTTATAATTAGGACAAATTTTCAGCAAGATCCAATTACTCATGACAAACTACTATCAACTATAAAAAAAATAATTATCCAAACCACAACATGACGGTGTTGGTCATGAGCAGCACCATCGTAAGATGCTGATCACAACTTTCTAAAGTGACCTTGCTGATCACAACTTTTTAAAATGAGACTCCTTCAAGGCAGAATTAAAGAATTTTGTCAGCATCTTGTGAGCCTGGTTCTCTAGATGGAAGGGTGGGTAATGCAGCAGCTCAGCCTTCATATCTGTTGAGAGATCTTGCAACAAAAGTATTACTGATATAAATCGTGAATCTTCCATAATGAATTAATTGTAGCACGCATCGAAATTAATAGTAGACTTGTAAAATAGAAACAGCAAAGGCAAACTGCTCATGAGTGCAAGCCCCAAAAATTCAGTATCAATAGAAACTAGAGGCGAGATAATTAAGATTGGAGTGTCACTGCACTAAAAAACAGTGACATATCAGGCCAACGACGACTACATACACCGGATACCCAAAATACCTTTGCTCCTATTAGTTTTCAGAGTTCTCTAACAGACGAACAACTGGGGACAATTATTGTTAGAAAAATGGTATTTGAAGTAATGTTTCATTGAAGGACAAAGCATTTGGTTGTCAACAAAATTTGTGAGAAAAGAAAGCTAAGATCAAACAAAAGCATCCATGACCACAGACACAGAGTAGAACTCGATAGGGGTCCAGTGTCAAGTTAGTTTCTTATGCACAAAAAATGATGCTTGTGACTGCAAATGGACCTGGATACATCAATACTAGTAGTACCTTATCTCAAAGGCCATGTGAAGTTATTGTCTGAACTAAAACACTTCCGCGCAGATGATGGTCCTCTAGCTTAGAACCTGCACGGTGGCTGCTAACTTCATCTTTTGAACTACTATACATCAACAATGTTTTAGCTAGCTGTATTGAAGAATAATTAGTTCTTAGTTGTTCCTATACACAACATGGATATTTGAGACAGGTGCAGAGATATTATCAGTTAGAGAACCAAATAATTTGATCAGATTGTATAGTGTAATACATCTATTGTATATGGGAGCACATATAAATTCAGGCCTAAATGAGCCATGTTTTGAACTAACAAAAAGCTAGAGTATATCCAGGTTTCTTGGTAGCCAATGCATTAAACACCCATGTTTAATTGATATATTCTAACTATGCGCTAAATATCTATCTAAAACAGAGAAACAATACTAATACTGAAATTGATACATTCTAATATGTTCTAGTTGAACTGAAAACCCATCAAAATCAACACGCCTAGATTTCAGATCGTATCTGACCATGCACATGCCAGCAACCTCATGCCTCAGCTAGTGAAATACAAGTGAAAAAGCAATATACCTGTATATTACTCCAACAACAATGTAGATTCCATTGGGTGTTGTTGTCTAGAATGGAATATCACCAGTCCTGATACCCTGTTATTGCGCGCTTGCACCATATAGCATAGCCCTGTGGAAATTCTTTGGATTCCTCAGTGAGTGATCTCATAACGCATCACGAGACAACGCACCATCACTGCTGACGTCAAGGCCTCCTGCACTCACTCAATATTTATATGTAGGATAAAGGGATGCATGATAAAGAAACATTTTTTGGTTTGAAAAATAGAATTGTATTGTACTGTATATAACATGTTTGAGCATAAAGACTCTTGAAGAGTTGATCTAAGGAACTACAATTTATTGTGGGAGGAAAAAATATCTGTATGTTGGGATAAAGGGTATATGCAAGATGGCTTTAGTTGATTAAGGGCACCAAAAAGTATATTTGTGGGTCAAATAACAGAAGTTATGGATAGGGCAGTAGAGGTTTATGAAAGAATAACTGAACATAGAATTGATACTACATATTATGAAAAATTAATGCACATAAAGGATGATAAAAACATTTTGTGCTTACGATAGCAAACTTTTATTGTTTAGAAAGTACTTAACAAATAGTCATGAAAAGCTGCTGGGGAGCTCAACGAAAAAGGGAGGCCAAACAGGCCAAATAAGGGAATGGGTAAAAGAGGAATCGCAGGAGTTGAATGGATGATTGGAGCAGGATGGAAGCCAGCCAATTTTTTCACCTGTCAAAAGAAGCAGAACGAAAGAAAACATTAAAAAAGAACTTTCATGGTTAATAACAGAGTAAGCCATAACAGAGTATTTTTCTAATTTGTAACATGGTCACACAAAATGAAAGTATCATCGACCATAAAGTCTAATAAATTATTTATGATCAAAAATGATGCACCATAGAAATCTCAACTATCTGTGACAAGGGCACGTTGACATGAGGATGGCATGTATCCTGAACAGCTAACACCAACTTTGGAACAACAAGACATCGATAATGTTTCAACTGGATGTAGTAAACCATAATTCTTTCTAAGTTGTTCCTATTCACGACATGGTTATTCACGACAAGTGCAGAAATAATATTAATTAAAGAACCATAAAATTCAATGCACCACAGTTACTATATCACAACAGTAACACTTATAATGTCATAAATTAATCATAGTACTAACTCTTGTGTCTCAACATCAGTAGTTAACTGAATAAGTGAATCCACTCAATTACAATTTTATTAATGAATCATACTACGGAATGTGTTTCTAAATAATATTTTTTATTATCACGTAGCAGGCTAGGATTTATATGACCACCTGTTTTCTGGAACAATCCTAGTATGTGTTTCTAGAAAATGAATATTTATGGTGATGGCTAATTGGTTACGATCGTTTATCAAACCGTCTGCAGCTAATATGTTTTTCCGAACATATCTAGTTGGTGACACTTGAGAACCAAAATAGAAGAGATAGCCTGATAGTCTACAATAAAATGGTTTCTTCTAAAAAATAGTCTACAATAAAATGGCTTCCTGGAGAAACCACAAAATACTCAACTTTAGAGCCACTGGAGGGAAGAAGGGAGAAGGGACACCGGTTCAACACTCAGGTACTGCTCTCTTTCTGCTCATTCCTGGCAGCATAAACAGGACAAAGATGAGACCAACATCGTCTAGAAATTCTCAGACTACAATGTTTAATCAGACAAATCAATTCTAGCATAGGTAGGCAGGACAGGTTCAGATCCTGGTCCTAGAAGCACCATGCCTACAATGAAAATACTAATGAGGTGGGCCCATAGGAGACAAATTTTAGTATTTTTGCAGCAATTAAACTATTCATAAATCATCAGTCTAACTACACACTCATGCATAAATTATAGAAAAAAATTAATATATCGCTGCTAGGCATTTGAACGAACATTACATCATGAGCCACATAAGATATCATCAAGCGATGCTAACAGAAAAGATAGACAACAACACTGTGCAAACTTAATGCTATCAAACAATGACAACTTAATACAAAATAATTATTGGCTGTGGAAACTCACAATCAAAACATCAGCATCGGTATATTTAGAAGGGTTTGAAGGTGGCTTCGGCCATGTTGCACCTAATAATAAGAGTCAAAACCAAATTATCCACCAGTCAAGGTTCATTAAACAAAAAAAGGAATAAAGTCAGTGTCATAAGCCTATGTCTGAGATAGCAAGGTTAAAAGAGAATACAGATGCAACTAAAATAACCACAGAGTGGTGAGCCTGGAATAGACTTACCAACTAAGACAGAGCGTGTCAAGCATGCATAACTGCATTTGCAAAACAAAAAATGAACTTCAGTTCAGATTGCAACAAATACATTTCTCATAATAGCTATGTTTGAAACATCACTTCATGCAAATAATATTCAAGATGGATTTAACCATACATTTCTAACAGCATTTAAGATGGTTTTTTCTTATAATATGATCAGTTTCCAATACATTGGTAATGCTAATCCAAACTACAGGACCTCTGAGGTATTAGTTAGCAGCAAGCTACATACACTATTATGAAAGGGACATTTCACTCAAAACTGAATTGATGCTTAGCTACCGTCGCTGCTACCTGAGATAAGAGCAAAGCTACTGATTTGCTGTTGTCCACCTGCTTTTGCACAAGAACTGAGCTACTGCTGGAAATCGATAAACAAAGGACCTCACATGGTGCTCCTCTGAACTGCTGAAAACTGCAAGCAAAGAGAAGGTAGGACGGATAACTCAAATTATGTCTATATAGTTTTATTTCTGACTTTAGCACTAGTGATCACTCAGCTAAACAAAAAAACAAAGAACAGATAACTCAAATTAGTGATTGTGCTTACTGTAGCATGATTTTCTTTTTTGATATCTAACCAATCAAACAACATGATGACTAGCTTCCATGATGAGTGAGGCTACAGGCTAGGTTTTCCCCAAACATGGAAACAGACCACTAAAAATGCGCTATTAATGTGCATATGTAATCCTGCTTTAACCGCTGCATGAGCATAGCAGCTATTGTTCACAGAAGCATATCTCAGATCTGTCAATAGTTCTGAAGTGCATTACCGTTCAACCCTTCTGTATCTATAATCTCTCTTGATTACCTCGGATGCTGAGGTTTAGATAAAAAATAATATGTGGATAGCAAATAATACCACGGCATAGATGAATGCAGGCAACAGACACGAACAGATTCATCTTAGTCACCAAGAAAAAGATGAGAAAATTTGGCTCATAACCAAAACTATTATGTCGCTTCAGACAAAAAGAAAAACCCTAACTATCTTAGGGCCAACTCAACAATAATTTATTCAGATGTGGATTGAAATAGTATATCCTTGAAACTGTGACATAAAAAGACAATCTTAATTTTGCCTGCATACATGTCAAGCTAGCACTATTTTCCTACATAATAGCGATGCAAATAGACTGATGTTAATTGATCTGTCATCTGTGCATGTGAGAGCTAAAGCGAACCTTGATAAATCTATGACATGACAGAGACATGGTAGAGATATGTTGATATAAAAGTAAATTCAGAACAAAAATAGCCAAAGACCTTCTAGAATGGCAGAAGCAGTTTGAAATCACCTCTCTTGCTAATCACAACTTTCTCAACAAAAAGACATAAGCTCACCTCTGAATTTTAACACAGAGCTCACCTTGGAACGCCATGCATATGGAAACCTATAGGAGACACATCGGAAGATGCTCCCAACCAACTCCCCTGAACCTAGCTAGTGGAAATCGACTGTTCAACACCATGATTACAGAACTGTTCTGTGTCATGAGCCTCATGACAGTCCCATTAGCTCCTTGTGTCCCAAGACTGCATAGGTGAATGCCCGTGCGTTGCAACAGGACAATAATTATGGATGCATGTGTAATATTTAGATGATACTATTATGATTATCTCAATCTAAAACACTCCATTCATATTTGTGGTGGTCCCGTCGACACAACAGGTGTATTTCCACTAACACTAATGAATTGCTAGAGATAGAAAAGAATAAACATGATAAAAGGGCATGAAAAACATATGGGTGTTTTGAGACGACCAAGCACTACATCTGCGGTCACAAATGATAGTGTCTCTTCTCCATGGAGGTGACCGACTACACTGATTTGGGCACGCCCGAGGACACCACCGACCCACCTGCCGAGCCCATGTCGGAGGTACCAATGATCTCCCTCCATGCGATTGTCGGCATTGGCACGTAGGGTACCATCCAATTACAGGTGCACATCCACGGCCACCACCTCCTTGCACTGCTTTCAAAAAGAAATATGCTCTCAAAAAATATTGGCACGCGATTGTCGGCATTCGCACGTAGGGCACCATCCAATTACAGGTGCACATCCACGGCCACCACCTCCTTGCACTGCTTTCAAAAAGAAATATGCTCTCAAAAAATATTGGCATCTTCTACCAATTATTCCCTTCAGCCCCGATAGCAAAGAGATAAGAAAAATATGTCAGATGGGCGGTTCAGTCATGTCATTATTAATGCAGACATATCGTATACTCTCTCCGTCCCCTTTTAACTGTCCTTTTCAAGATATTCTAAGACTAAAACTTCAATGGATACATTATCTATTTTCTGCAGAGATGCAAAAAAAAATCAAGTCATTCAACTGTATGGAGGGACAACGTCTAATCCAATGCTAATCAAATTCATGTTACTATTTCAATTGAGACATAAAAATCATCTCAGTCACAGCTTTTCTTAAAAAATGAGCAAATTTAAGGGGATTGAATTTGCCTGAGGCTAGGTTGAGCCGTCGGAGCAGGAGGGTTGTTATTGACATGCGTCAACATCGTTTGTGCAGCAGCAGGAGCCACACTATCATCAGGTCGCTCCTCGCCACTCATCAGGCATGTGCTGATGTGAGCAGCAGAGAACAGCTGCCACTTGGGGCGACCTTGGTGTCAAGACTCGAGAGGTGGGGGGGGGGAGGGACGAAATCCAAGAAAGTCTCCATGCAGGAGGACGCCATCAGCCACTGGCCAACACATATCAGATGACTATATTGATATGGTTACCCGCCAGTTATTATTAAATCGATCAGAGGACTATATTGATATGGATAATTATCTAACGAAGCATAAGTAGTGTAACGTACAAAAAAAAATATACATGATGAAAATTCAAGCACAATAAATCACACCAACAAATCAGGAATTTTAGAAAAAAATAACCTTTTTGAGCGATCATGGAGTGTAGCTGGAGGAGGGTGCTTTGATGGAGAACGCCTAGGATTTGCTCACAGAACCTAAGAAAGAACAAAAAAAGAATAAATAACACTGATGAAAAAGCAAGATCAAAGATATTTAGAGTACAGTAGACTTTAAAAACAGCATGGTGACTTCTGGCATCTGACAAAGGAAGGGTCAGTTGAGTAAAAACCAAAAGCTGGTCAATCATTGAAGTTTGTTGAATTAGGCTGACAGATAGCAAATACTACCAAAAAAGTTAAAGCGACTTATAATTTGGAACGGAGGGTGTATAAATCATGAATGTTATCACATAAAGAGTTGATACTAGTATTACCATTAAACCAAATAGTACCATGATTTATTTGCGATGCTGAACACAAATTGTACCACGATTTGGTATTATAGTCACAAATAATAAATTAGGTGGTTCAGTGGTTGTCATACCTGTGAATTGTTTCAACTGCAAATATTATTTCTTGTGTCCATTCCACACCCTATGACCAATTTATACTTTGCCATAAAATTTCAATATTAGAAATTTTGAACCACATATAATATTCATGTGCCAACTGCACAAATCTTTATGATGAATTTAGTGTCAACCATAAAGGATCATTTTTCAAATCACAAATGCTATATCAATTTCAACACAAATCCTTTATGGTTTCGTGTCGAGTTTGGGTTGCTTGGCATAAAAACTTAATGGTAGCACAATATAAGTTCAGGCCAAGCGCAGCCTAACTTCTTCGAGACAAGCGACAAACTATACCTTAAGAAATTAAATTAAAATGCTCCTGACCACCACTTCTAGGGGCCTGGCTGATGGACATCGATCGTTCGCAACATGACACAGCACGGGCATGATCCTTACCACAATCCCATTAGCTGATAGTGTCCTCAGACTACACAAGTGATAGTAAAAACAGAACAAAGAGCAGAAGAAACAGTCAGCCCCCAATAAAGTATTAAATGCATGCAACAAAGCTGGAGGGAGTATTAGATTTGTGCTATGTTTACCTTTCATGCCTGTAACCAGCTGCACAGATATGTTGAGCTCCAAAACCAAACGAGATTAGCATATGGACAGAGAAATCACTGGTTCGGAAGTGACCTGCATCAGATCACATGCTACCAACTAATGGACATCGATGCGATGACACGTAACAGAGATTAGCATGAGCACACTGGCTATGACCCTCAGGAACATTCAGGCCGCGATGACTTGATGGGGTGAGGGGAGACTGTGGTGCCAAAGGGACACGCGAGGGCGGCGAGCTCGTCAGTGCCGAACCCAGCAGCAACCGTTGGTGCCACCTATAATCAAATTCCACACATCAATTTGATAGAAAATAATTATAGCATAAGTACAAAGAAAAAAAATGGTTGCTAGGTTATGAGAATAACTAATACAAATGGAGATTCTTGCTAGAATAAGAAATTTGCTAGTCTACCATATAGAATAAACAAATTATTTGACCTTTCTTTTGCCCAGTCACATAAAGTAGCTACATGCTTAGTAATTTGATGGTACAGAAATAAGGTAGGTGTAGTATTTAATCAGCACTGCTCGTGATTTTTCTAAAATGCAAACCTTTTTTTTTTGCAAATACTCCTTGAGAACATTAATGAGGATAATGTATCCACAATTCGCATTCACAATTGAGGTCACAGTTGCAGCAAAAAAAAAATCCTTCCACACGAGTAATAGAAAGCCGCATCGCAACAGATTGGCAGCTCAGACAATCACTCAACTTGCTGCAATTGAAGAGGAGCTGCTGGCAGCGACCTACGCCGACAATCGAACACTCCCAGAGAACACATCCAGCACTCAAATCATCAAATTGAAACCAGAAGGAGATGATGATGGTGCAAACAACGAGCTGGGGAAGTGGATCTGGAGGAGGGGCACCTGGATCTGCCAGCTGTGTTGCAGGAGCTGCGGTGGCAGCGAGCTGACGACGGTGACAGCGTCGCCTGGCGAGTCGCCACTCCTTTCTCCGCGAGTTCATGACGGAAGCTGATGAGTCATGGGCGAGCACGAGAGGCTGCTAATGATGGCAAGGTGCGGGTAGGATGGCTGCCCCAGGTGCGGCGAGCTCGCCGGTGCCGAACCTGGCAGGCGGCAACAACCGTCGGTGCCAACCTCAACTGGGCCTTCAAGAACGCCGATGCGGCCAGTAGCGACGGCAAGATGAGTGGGTGAGAGGAGTGGGGAGGGAGACGGTGCCAGGAGGGCCCTCGATGGCGGCGAAGAAAGAAAGCAGGAGGGCGGCGGCGGCGGCGACCGGCGAGCAGAGCTTGGGCGTCGGGGATGGAAGTAACCGTGCACCACGAGGCCACGACCCAGGGAGATCTAAAACGGAAAAAAAAAGAATAGATTGATCGGTGCGTCGGTGGGTTACCGCGAGAAAAAAAAGGTGCAGGGTTGGGCTCGTCGAGTCGGACCAGCGTGGAGGGGTGGGTCCGCTGCTTCTGGATGGGCTGGCTCGGGTACCAAATATTATTTAGTACCCAGGGTACAATATAGAATACCTATATATATATATATATATATATATATATATATATATATATATATATATATATATATATATATATATATGGTGCATTTTCTGTACACGCACGAGTATCTACTCCGACGTGAGAGTATACGCACCTAGCGAAGGGAGACGTCGGGGTGCGAACGTACCTAACGGGAGACATCTAATCGGGTCTTATCGAACCCGCTAGTCTACCGTACGCTATTCACGTGGATTACGGCTGGCAGTTAGCTTCTCTCTTGTCGGGCTTTTCTCCTTGAGATCCAATCACGTGGTTTACAGAGTATATGTAGCGTTTTCTCCATCAATAAAGTATGGACACATACTTTTAAACAAAATGAGTATATTTGCATACACGTATTTGAGAGTAGCGTTTTCTTCATCAATAAAAGTATGGATACATACTTTTAAATAAAATGAATATATTTGCAGACATGTATTTGAGAGTACGTCCATATACTCATAGAATTTTATTACAGAGTATATGTACCGTTTTTATGCTTAGTATGTGGACATACTTTTTTAACACAAGTGACAAGTATGTGGACATACTTTTTTTTGACGAGTACCAGTACACAAACATTGACATGAGTATGCTAGTATGCGTGCATACTTTTGACGGGAGCTAGTATTAGTACATACTCAGTACACAAACATTGACACGAGTATGTACTCCATCGATAATGTAGGGGCAAACTGATAGGTTCGGCTGTAAGGAGTACATATTCATACTCTTTTGAACAAAGTATATATGCATACTTTTTTCTTCAAAGGAGTATATATGCATACTTTTTTCATACTTTTAAAATCAACTGTATATACATGAAACTGCCTTTGTGGAACAAAATTTTACACTCACTTTCTGTGATACCGGCAGTATGTAAAGGTAAACCTTCTAAAAAATTGTAGAAAGCAAAATTAAATGTAGTATCTATGAGACTATATATTTGAAATAAAAAACAGAACACAACAAGATCGACTGACTATGTATCCATCCTTGTGCGATTGCCACCCACGTGTTCATGCTTGATGCCAATACGGTAGAGAAGCAGCTCGCAGATACACAAACATCAAAAGCTCCTGTTCCTGTAAAATACTACGGATCAAAAAAATGAAAAAGTATGTTCACATACGTAGGTATGTACCCATACTCTTTATCAAAAGAGTATGTTCACATACTATATGTATATGCACGCCAGAATGTAAGGAAGTATTAATACATACTCATCGTCGGAAACCAAGAATTATTTCCTAATACCTTCACTTAATCACGGGGAGTAGGAAATACGCAGTGTGTATTTTTGGTGCGAGCAGCTACTCCGGGGAGGCCGCTGCCGCCGCCGCCGATTCGTTGGAGGAGCGCGCCACCGATTCAGGGGAGGAGTGCCCCGTCGCATACTTGGTGGAGGGTGCCGCCGCTCATCGGGTGAAGGTGGGCATCGCCGCTGCCGTGGGTGCTGTCCGCGCGGGCATCGTCGCCGCCGTGGGTGCCATTCGAGCTAGGAGGACGCCATCCGCATGGCTGCGTGGGGTGTGATGTGCCGCCGCAGGAGCCCCATCCGTGCGAGATCCACCTCCATAGGGAGCGAGCTGCCACGCCGCCGCTGCGATGCCACCACAGAAGCGCCGCCGTCGAGAAAGAAGATCCACCGGTCGGGTGGAAGATGGTGTCGCGTGGATGGGGAGCGTCGGAGCGACATCCTGCCGCTGAAGGTCCGGGAAGGGGCAGAGCCACGTACCGCCGGTTGGGGAAGGAGCAGGCCGGGGCTGCCGTGCCTGCGGGTCAGGCCGCGCGTCGCCAGGTCCATCGGTGGTTGTGGGAGCCCGCCGCCGCTGCCATCGGACGGGGAGTGACGCGGACGCGAGAACGGCCGGCGCCAACGTAGAAGCTGCTATCCCTTGATGTGGAGCCTGCGCGCGGATCCAGCTCGGGCCACCGGCCGTGGAGAGGGACAGCGCCACCACCAGTCGGTGGGGGAAGCCCCTGCGTGGCTTGGACTCTGCTCATCAAGGGCAGCAGATCGCTCGACGGAGGAGGCGCTGGGAGCTCCGGCGGAGGCTTGAAGGTCGAGATGAGGAAGGGAAGAGGAGGAGGAGGCGGCGGCGGCGGCTTCGAGTCGAGATGGAGGACCGCATCTAACGGGTGGATGTGCGCTACTAAACCCGTGAACGAGTACGAATATGCATCCTGGGTGGAACGCCGTCATCGGCCCGTTAGGTACGACCGCGCGCCGGACGCCGGACGCCCGCGTTCCTCTACTACGAGTAGCTACACGTACGTGTAAAAAAAAATTTACCTATATATATATATATATATATATATATATAAGGTTTGGGTCCAACATTGGGAATATAAATCATCAATAACTTTTAAGTTGTTGAGTTTGCAAATGTAAAAATTATATGAATAGATTTGTTTTGAAAAATACTTTTATAAAAGTATACATATATCACTTTTCTATAAATATTTTTTATAAAAATAAGAGGTCAAAGTTGTGTTTTGGAGACCGTGTCATTGTCCTTAAGAGCATCTCCAAGAGTTTGCCAAAATTCACTTGGCAAATATCGTGATTTGGCAACTTGCTAAGATATATGACAATTGAAAAAATAGACTCTCTCCAAGAGTTTGCCATTTAGACTTGGTAAAATAAGAAGAGACCCGCTAAGCGAATGAAGAGCCCCGCTAAGTGAACGAAGAGCCCCGCTAAGAAACGAAGAGCCCCGCTTAAATATGCATGTAAAGCCGGATGCTCGAGCGATACGCGCTCACGCTCAGCGCGCAAATATGCGCGTGGAGGAGGGAGATTTGCCACGTTGCTAAAATTTGCCAAGTTGGCTGTTGGAGCACAATTTTTCCTGCTTTGCCAAAAATAGATGGATGTCAAGTTGATTTGGCAAACACTTGGATATGCTCTAAACAACTTCTAAATCCGATACGGAGGGAGTATATATAATAGATAATGCTTGCTGTGAAGCGCACCAAATTTTCTAGTATATATAATTAATTAACAGGGTGCCTTTTTCTGTATTGAGTCCGTCAAATCGTAAAGAGAGCTCAAACTTTGCGTCATCGCCACCAAATGCAATCCTACTTTGTCTATCTACTCCTACTACAGTGATGATGATTCGATAGACTGCCGCATTCGAGGGAGCCATGCAGGTGCTCGAGGGCCGCAAGCACCATCACATGGGCTTCCGTCTGATCGAGGACCTATATTTGGCCCATGGCCCAAGAAACGCTATTGCTCTCTCCATTTGTCTCCACCAAATGTTTTCTTAGGAACCAGCATCCCCATTTCTACAAAAAAAAAAACATCAAATATATTACGTATGCAAAAGGAAAAAGATTGACGAAAACTAGAAAAGGAGGAGATATATATGGTCTTTGTGTGGAAGAAAAAATAAATTTTACCAGAAAGCAACGGGCGGCAACGCCGCGCGGTCTCGTCAGATGCCAGCGTAGTTGTCTAGAACAGTAGAAGCCCAATCCATTGTTGGCCCTTTTTCTTTTGAAGTTTATATAATTCTGAAAAAAACGTGAATAATTTTAGAAAAGGACTGTAAGAAGCATTGCAAACCAAACATCTTAGCTAGCTTTGAAGGTAAGAGTTGTACGAAACTGAAATCCCTGAAATCTTTGTTGTCTTTTGTGGTGTGACTAGCTTGCCAGCATCGGAAGTGAGGGCTAAAGGCTTGGAATTATTATCCTTGTCCTTGCAAACTTTCTTGGATATGCTTCTCTTTCGTTCTTTGTCTAGCTACACAAAACAAGGGCAGGTTGATTTATACTGGAAAGTGTAGTTTACCTTCAGGAAGGTTCAGTTCCATGATGATGATGGCTCTCTGGCAAAAGAAGCAACAACATCTTGAACATGTAAGGGTGTTGTGCCAATCCTAATATGGAAAGCCATGTCAAATACTTGGAATTATATCAAAGGAAGTATCCAGTTGGAAATAATAACCTTTCAACATTATAGATAGGCTTAATTGTGGCATGCTTTATTAACCCCAATATAGTACATGTCAGTGAGGGCCATGGAAACAATTACATATTTACATTACATTATTCTGAAATGCAAGCCTATAAACCGGACAACGGATTTGAGTGCTCCACCCCACTAAGCCAAAGCACAAACTTTATGTTAGCACAAATAACACCATTTTGCATAGACGCTGTAAAGAGGCTGACGACTTCTAGTATTATGAAGCTCCTTGAATAGCTTGATATCAACGCATTGCAAGGCTCCGATCTCCATGTTGACAATGCTCTCAAGAGCTGAACAACATCAGATACTGTCTATTCAATAGATTGCTGAAATTTAACCAAGAAACATGTCCAGAGATAACCATGGAGGAGCAAAGACGCGGGCAGTGCTCACTGTGACACTTGCTGAAGGTAGCATTGGGCAAATGGCAAGGGGAGCACGAGCTATAGAGCAGAGGCGGTCGTCAGCAGCCTTGACCTCCCTGCAGGAAGTACGGGATAGTACGGGATGGCAAGATCGTAGTCACCAAGAGGCAGTCCTTCACTGCGGCCTTTGTTCAGTTTCGAACTGAACACTTATCTTACAGAGGCGAAGCATTGACCATCTCGTCTACGCGCTGCCTCCGCCCATCGCCGCCAGGACTACACTCGCCATAGCATAGTCGACGTTGATCGTTGTAGAGCCGCGCTAGCCTCATCGTGTGCGGCTGCGAGGAGGGAGGCAGTGACCGCAACGGCTGTGATGAGGGCCTGAGGGGGATGGTGCCATGGTGGGCTCCATGGGTGCGAACAGGGAGGCGGACGGCTGCCACGCCTAGTGCTGTTGCGGTCTTGCCGGTAGCCCCGCGCCTACTTACGCCAGTGGCGGTGGCTCGTGGTCGTGGGCGCAGCCCCGCCCGTGTCTCCTCGCCGAGGGGTTTGTACTTGGTCGCGGGCATGGCGTTGGAGCCACCGGAGCCAGATGCTCATGGCCTCGGCGATGTGGTCACAACATCATAGGACTACGTACCGAAAACTGTTAGGTTGATCTCCTCCCGACTCAGTCCAACGATCGAGTCGGGGCCTTGATCCGCGCTTTGATCGGAGACGCCCAACCATTTTATGGTTAGTAGGCCCCTGTCGCGCAACGCAATATAAAGGGAGGTGAGGACCAGGGCGCAGGTTACGAGATTCACTGTAGCATCCAACTCCCCACCTACATCATAACCCCAGTCTGATCGAGAGAGCAGCGCTGACAGCGACGGGAAGCGTCACTGCCAGCTCCACCGCCCTCACCACTGGATCTACGCTGCCAGGATGAGCACCTCACCACCTTCACCGGAGCCACTCACCCCGGCGACACCCGCATCACCGACACCGCCCATGGCCGCCTCCTCCTACGCCAAGCCTACGGATGGTCGGTAACATGTCCCCTTAACCATCCTTTTCCTCTCTCTCTCTCTTTCTCCGGTACTTGTTCTAGGTGGTTTTATCACAAATGCATGTTTACACCTGTCAGATCTGCAGCTAGGTGATCCTATTTTCCAACAATGGTATCAGTGTGCCTAACTAGCGTGTAGATCTATATCGAGGTAGAAGGTAGAAGGAGATGAATTGAATCGAGTTGAATCGGGTTAAACCCTAACCCTAAGGAAGAAGACCGATAAAAGAAGGGGCTCACCAGGGCTCCTCCGCCTCAGTCACCACTGCTGGCCGCACGGGTAGTTAGCCAAAAGGGCCCACCACAGTGCCACTTGACGGCGCCGCGCGCGGCTCCGGCCGCACGCATGCGCCGGCGAGGGGTACCACGGCAGTGTCACCATCTCCATCGCGACCTCGTCTCCGGCGCCGTCTCCATGCGGTCGACGGCGGCTGTGCGTAGGAGAAAAGCGGGGGAGAGAGAGAAGAGGGGGCGAAGCAGCCGGACTTGCTCTGGCGTCGGGCTCCCTCACCGGCGCCGACGTCCAAGGTGGCCGCCGCCGCTGCTGCCGCTGCGGCAAGGAGAGAGAAGGCGAGGGCGCAAATGTTTTAGGGTTTATATTAGGGGAACGGCGGCCGTGAACGCGGTTTTGATCGCGCGAAAGGCGCGGACATCCGTCGATCAAGATCAACGGCCACGGAACGTCGGGCTGAAAGCGGCCTAGGCCGCGCGAATGGGACCGTGGGCTGGTTTTTTTCCTGTACTGGGCCGAATGAACAGTAAAAATTTTGTTTAAGTTTTCATTATTTTAAGAAGCATTTCCCTTATATGTTTTATATAGTTTTTTATCTCTATAATTTTGCACCAACGTGTATAATTTTAGAGAGTAGAGGAATACAGTGAAATGTTTCTGAAAAGCAGACAAATTTATTTTTCATGTTTCCGCTGCAATGTCAAGTTTATCCTCTAATTAAATTGGAACCAACGGAAAATTTTAAATTAGAGGAGTAGTCATTTTGTTTAAATTAAATTATGATATTGTTATTTTCTGACCAACGTTGATGATAATAATATTATAATTTTTATTTATATGTTCATGCATTAATTCTATTTCAGCCCAATAGTGATGTAGAATTAGTGTAGAAGAATATTGTATGTTTTAATTTTGACCAATGTTAAATTAAGACATGCAATATTATGTCAAATGTTTCTTATAATCTCTGATGTTGTTTTCAGGATACAACCCAATGATGTTTATCTTGACAATATTCATAGGCCACTCAAGTTGTATTGCGACAATGAGGCAGCAGTATGTTATGCTCACAACAATAAGTCAAGTGGTGCTGCGAAACACATTAATATCAAGTTTTATATTGTAAAAGACAAAGTCCGGGATCATGCAATCAGTCTCGAGCATATAAGTATAAAGAAAATGATTGCGGATCCGCTTACAAAAGGCTTACCGCCAAATGTGTTCAGAGAACACTTAGCCGGCATGGTGAAAGCCCAAGTTTAGTTTTGGTAATTAATGACACCAAGTTGCTAATGCCATGTGTTAAGTGTTTTGAGTTAGGCATAAGCAACACATGTGATGAAGGTGTATGTGGCAAGGAGTGGTGGCCACAAGATCACAAAAAGATGGTGCATCGACATGAAATGATGATCATGGTGATCAAGCATGAGAAGATGGACATGGAACAAAGTGATCAAGGCAAAGGTATAATCATAGGGTTTGCTTTTGCCGGTCTAAGATGAGTAGAGAAGTGATTGACCGGGTTTAGGGTTGATAGCCGACTATCAAGAGGGGCAATCACGGTTAGCTCGTGAATCAAGTGCTACTAGGTCATCATCTTGAGCATATGCATTAGGATCTAGTAGAGAGCTAGTGTAACGCCGTGAAAATGATTGTGAAAATGCTAACACACATGCACATGATGGTGTACACTTGGTGGTGTTAGCACATTTGCGAAGGCGGTGGAGTTTGAGCGGTAGAGAGGGGTTCAGTGTTTTTTGTGGAAATGAAACGCCTATTTTCCATTACGCCGGAGGCGAGAAAACGGAGGCGAAAGTCCGGAGTGTTTATCCATGAAAAACTCCAACCGGACGCTTGACCGGACACGGTCCAGGGTGGACTTGCGTGTCCGGTCAGCTCAAGTCGAGGGCTGAGGCGCAGCGCGCCTAGGGTTTGTGACCGGACGCTGGTCTGGCTGACCAGTGCGTCCGGTTAGTTCACCTGGGCGCAGAGGGAAGGCGCATGAAGAGCGCGCGACCAGCGCGTCTGAGGGTCCCTGGGACCGGAGCGTCTGGTTAGCATCACTTGTGCAGCTTGGTGGCGTGATGCGAAGCGGGCGCGTCCGATCGCGTGGGGAGCTCTCTGGACTCCGATCGGACGCCGGGTGCAGCGTGTCCGGTTATTTGGTGAAGCGCATCCGGTCACAGCAACGGCTCTCTCTGACTCGCACTACTACTGTTTGTCCTGTAGTGACCGGACGCGTCCGGTCACCCTGACCGGTGCATCCGGTCATCACGTTTTTCATTGTGACATCTTGTAACGGCTAGTTGCTTACCCCTTCACTATAAATAGATGGTGGCCGGGTTTGGGAGGCTCTCTCTTGCACTTTTGAGATATTGAGGCACACTTTGAGCTAGAGAACTTTCCCTCCACTCATCTCCTTGCTTGGTTGCATATTCTAGAGAAATTGAGTGAGATTCAAGTGCATTGCTTAGTGATTTGCATCTAGTAGCACTTGATCCTCGAGTTGGCTGCGATTGCTTGTTACTCTTGGGTGTTTCCCGACACCCTAGACGGCTTGGAGCAGCTGTGGTGATTGAGCTCGTGATTGAAGACTTGTTCGAGTCATCACCAAGTGATTGTGAGGGGTTCTTGATCTTTCCCCGTGGGAGTCGCGAATTGGATACTCTAATGGAGCTCGTGGCTTGGAGAATCCCCATCTTGTGTGCGGTTGTGTGGCGCCCGCCGAGGGCTCGACTCTTGATAGTTGATTAGCTCGCGAACCAACAAGTGGATGTATCGCCACAACGAGGAGTAGCTTGCCGAGAAGCAAGTGAACCTCGGGATAAATTCTTATGTCGTTCTCTTCCCGAGGATTTCTCTTGTGTGATTGATTGGTTGGTTCTTCTCATCTCTACACGACGGTATAATCACTCGAAGCTCTTCTCTCGCGTTACTCCTTATATCTAGCTTGTAGTTGTTGTTGAGTTTAGTGGATAGCCTTGTACTAGACTTGTGTAGGTGGCTTGCTTAATTAGTTAGAGCTAGTGCATTTTGCTTCGCCACCTTTTGTACTAACACTTGTGGTTAAGTAATTTTTGTAGAAGTTTTAATTAGGTTATTCACCCCCTTCTAGCCTATTTAGACCTTACACATGGGTTTATGGGAAAGCCTATGATCCCTGGACAATAAGGGCCTAGTTGAGAATCCGTTTCAAAATAGAGAGGTGTATTGTAGTTGTTAATCTAACAGTACTAACTGTTGTGACAAGCCACGGTCTATGCACTAATCTATGATGGAATGGGAAAAGATAAAGTATTTTAAGTTCAAGTCGAAATGTGAGATCAAGGGGGAGAATGTTAGGTTGATCTCCTTCCAACTCGGTCCAATGACCGAGTCAGAGCCTTGATCCGCGCCCTGATCGGGGGCGCCCAACCGTTCCATGGTTGGTGGGCCCCTGTTGTGTAGCGCAATATAAAGGGAGGTGGGGGCCGGGGCGCAGGTCACGAGGTTCACTGTAGCCGCCAACTCCTCGCCTACATCCTAACCCTAGTCCAATCGAGAGGGCATCACTGACAGCGACGGGAAGCGCCACTGCCAATGCCACCGCCCTCACCACTGGATCTACGCCACCGGGTTGAGCACCTCAGCAACTTCACCAGAGCCACTCACCCTGGCGACACCCGCATCATCGACACCGCCCATGGCCGCCTCCTCCTCCGCCAAGCCTACAGATAGTCAGTAGCATGTCCCCTTAACCATCCTTTTTCCTCTCTTTCTCCGGTAATTGTTCTAGGTGGTTTTATCCCAAATGCATGTTTACACCCGTCAGATCTGTAGCTAGGTGATCCTATTTTCTAATAGAAACTTGAGACGACGGGCGCTGCCAGCCCACGGCAGGTCGAGGGGGAGGGCGGCGCCAGTGCATGTGGAGGCGGGACGAAGGCTCTAGAATGCAGCTCATGTGCAAGCGTTTGAACCGTCCAATCAAGATCCATCGCCCTAGAATATCCTAATGACGTGGCCCAAAAAATTGTAGAGCTTGGCTCTGATTTAGAGAGATAGAGATAGGCCATGCACCAACGCAGCTTGCACTCATAAATCGTAAGACACCGTACCTCTCCCCATCATGGAAGGCCTACGATGAAATCCTCAGCTGGCTCACTAATAGATGGGCCTCATTGCACAGTAATTGATTGCAGAGGAGTCATTTCTAGAAGGCCCTCACTCCCTCTTCCGTTTTTGGCGATTTGGTTAGTGGTTTGAGAAACTGGGTCCTGCACGGCTGCACCCATAGTAGTAGTAGTACTAGTATATCGAGTTCTGGGTCCATGGTTTATGTAACTGTGCTGAGTTGTGTCAGGGTTTTGATGCTCCCTCTTCAGCGACGAAGAGGTAGGGTGACTTTTGAGTCTCCTTGGTCTCCGTTCGCTCGGCTGATAAGCCATGGCTGAAAGTGTTGTTCGCTGATTTGTTATGAGAGAAAAGCACTGTTAAATGGTTAGCTGATTTGGCTGATAAGCTCAAGTGAATATGGCGTCATTTTTTTTCTTAAGCATAATGTGGCAGGTGTTCTGCCATTTCATTCAGTAGCGAGCAAAAGTATGTAGCTTTACAGGGTGTTCCGTCGCTTTATAATGAAGTCTTTTTGGGTCGGAATTTCTAACCCTTTTGGGTTCTTTTCTACCTTGACGATGGTGCTTCCTCTGGCGTCGTTAGCAACCTTGTGAGGCAGAGGCTTAACAGATCTGTGTCAAAGCTTTGATTATTGTTGGACTCTTTTATGGGAGTGTAGCGTTGTTCAATGCCCATGGAAGCAACGACTTCTTCGACATCTTTCTTCGATTTCTGCAGCAAGATCCGGTACCCTTGTACCCTTTGGTTTGACGATAATGGTGGAAATATTAATCTTGCATTGTTTGGTGTGGGTCCAAAGACGATTCTCTTGTAGCGATTTCAAGATCTTGTCGCTAGCACCAGGTGGCTACTGCAATCATCAATTGCAAGAGAAATCTGCATCTGCTACCTTGTGTTTTTCAAATTTCGGCGAGTAACATGTTTTTAGGAAGAAGAAGACAACCTCAGAAAATCTCTTTGCATTTTTTATTTTATTGGTTGTTGTGTGTCAAAGTGTCTTGTTTGTTCTTAAAATTTAAACACTTCTAAAAAAGCAAGCAGATGCATCACTAGTACATGATATGCACTAAACATTACAGCTAGCCATATATATAAGAATAAGTGGGAACGGCCTGGTTGACCGAGTGGTGAGTCATGAGGGACTCTTTATTTGTGGCTTCAGCCGCAGCGACCAGAAAAAAAACTCCCTCGTCTGCTCCACATCCAAAGCATAGGTCCATGACCAACTCATCTCAGGGCGCTGCAGTGCCGCTGTGTAAGGGTGAGGCAAGGGGTTCAGAGGTTTTTTCGATCTACGTAAAAATATCTTCTTCATAAGCCGGAATACCCGGGGCTGTCTAGCCACCGCGGATCGAGGTTTTTTTATATAAGAGTGCGTGCATTTAAATAAAGAGTAAAAACATCATGATCTTCAAACATCAATTATCGTTATAATGATATAAATTTTTTTATAAAATATTATGTCACTAGATTCACATTTTAATAGACTTCCTCATTCTATAGTTTTTTTACAAACAAATAACGCCCTGTGTCAAACTATTGCTCATCATATTTAGAAAGAGATGACGTAACTTTCTTCTTTACATGCCCGTGCTCGAAGATCAACACGCAACTTAACTAAACATAGAGGTGCGTCCTTATTTCTGCCGTGTTCTCCTTCTAGTAGTATATTTTACTCCCTCCGTTCAGAAATGATAATCGTATTTGAACAAAGGTCAAAGTTCATAAATTTTGACTAATAATTAATCAAATTGTGTGAAAGTTTAGAACATAAAACTTGCATCAATAAATTTATGTTAAAAGTGTCTATAAGATGTTGTTTTTAAGCAGATTATAAGAGAAATTAATGGCCAAAATATATTTTGTATTACTTTTTCTCTGTTCTAATACAATTACTCTCTCCATTCTCAATTATTAGACGTTTTTGCTTTTTTGGATTCTTTGCTTTTGACACGTAGTACTTAGATAAACACTATGTTTAAATACATAGTAAAATAATGTACCTAGAAAAATCAAAATATCTTATAATTTGAAATGAAGGGAGTAACATTTTTGAACGGAGGGAGTAAAATTTATGTGTGCAAAGTTCCATGCCATTTCTTCCCGTTGGAGCCTTCGAGTGACCTCAACCGGCACACCGCGTGACCGGAATGGAATGGAGTTGGTGCTATCGGTTTCCATCCCTACGCAATTTCGCTGCTGTTGCATGGTCCTGCAGCCGCTTTGCTTGTGTTCGGGGCTCGATTGTGACGTCCTCGGATTATTGTTGTCTTGTGCATATATGGTGGAGTGGTTGGCTCTGTTTTGTCTCATCTATCTATGATGCACATTGCATACGTGCAGTGCATCTCGCCATGTCTTAGCACCGGAGAAATGATCGAAGGGATGATGAAAGGCAGTACCATGTGGCGTCATTATATTAGTAATTCACTATTAGTCAATGCAAAAATGAATCGTTAACAAACACAGCGCATGTTCTCTATGTAACACGTTACTAAGGTAGGAGTAATAGCAAACTTGCATTTGAGCATCCCTTTCTTTTCTAGTCGAAATTGACAGTCGCAGTACTAGTAGTCATGCTAAGATACTCGTTAAGCTCAGGTACCTTTCCAATCATTTTCATTATTAGTAGTTATGCTAAGATACTAGCAGGTGGTTGTAAAAAAAATAGATGTGTCTGATATAATGTCCTGTCGCCTGTCCTTCATATGCACATGACACGTACTGATATTTTTTTTAGTAAACGACACATATCGCTTGCTCAGATTTACATTAGACAGTATTATGATATCTAACCACTTGCTGTGATATTCATCGGTGTCCCATCTTGAACGTAATCTAACTAGATTACTTAGTATTGTTGGCCTCACTACTAGTTTTTCACTTTCATAGCTAGTCTCATGAATTGGATATGCTCTTGCCCTATATCCGCTTTCGATCGACAGATAAAATGAAACTTCAATACTTGAACATCCATGACACACCTGAATGGTACTTGGAGAGCTGAGTGAAAGCCGCGATGTAGCATATGTTTGTGTAACTCAAATTTCATGTGATTTCAAGAGCCTTTTGTATACATCCATAGCATTCATACCCACATCAGGAAATCAAACTCTGTAACTCCCGTTTCCAGCGAACTGAGCTTCTGATTGTCATCTTTTTTTTTTTACTGTCAACGGGGGGAGAGACTCCCCACCTGGTTGGATTTATTTCATTGATCTAGGCTCAATGAGCCCATAAGGTTCAAGGATTACAACATCATCATTTACAAAACTGTTTACTGATTACATAGAGGCAACAAAAGTTGGCACCAAACATCTGTTACCTGTCTTTCTTGGGCAATCGTAACCTCCAAAACTTTGCATCGTTGTGCATTAACAAGAAGACTTGACGGTGTGTGAGAGACTCTTGTCTGAATATTGCTGCATTCCGTCGTTTCCAGCGATGCCAGTAGCAAAGGGCTGCAAAAGTGGAGAAATGCTTCTTGGGGGAAGTGATCAGGACATGCTATATCGAATATACAATCATTGGTTGCAACTGCTGGTGGTTGAATCCCCAGCTTTTCCCAGAATACTTCAGCGAAGGGGCATCTGAAAGCGATATGATCTCCTGTTTCATCCACAGACTTCACAGGTTGGCGAATCCACAATCCTTTTCCGCAGCAGGTTGGTTCTACACTGCACTCGTCCATGTACCAATAGCCAAACAAAGAATTGAACCCGTGGAGGCGCGCGGGATTCCCAGATGAATTTGGCGGCTGGGTGCGGCGGAGCATCCTTGGACTGTAGCAGGCGATACAGGCTGCCTGAATCCAATTTTCCCTGGGCAATGTAGAATGGACCGCGGCGTGCATCCCTTGTATCGTTGAGCACCACTTGGCCAACAATGTCCTCAAGCTGCTGGAGTTCTGCACCTGCTTGCGGTGAGAGCCTCGGCATAAAAAGACTTGGCTCGTTGAGGCCAGCGGCAAGCACTTGGGCAACTGAAAGTTGCTATTTCTTGCAGTGACTATGTATTGCCGGAAATCTGTCAGCCATAGCATCTTCCTCGAACCAGGCATCATACCAAAAGGAAGAGTCCATCCCATTCCCCAAATCCACCACTGTTATTGCTTGATATAGAAGTAACAGCGACCGCACCACATTCCAGTGATCTCCAGCTAGATCCCCCTCCAGCGAGGCCAGAGACGCACGCCTTCTGACCCAGCATGCCCAAGCATGCAAAAATTAGTGGCTTCTATTTGCAGTTATGATATGCTTTGCCAAAATTTTGATGTTGATTAATGGGGCCAAGTCACTTACGCGGTTGTGTGTTTGACTCTTCTTTCTAATGTGGTAAATTACCATGCAAATCACCCATATTTATGTGTATATTTATGCAGGAGGGCTAGCTTAAAGCGCCTACTTTAGTGTCTGGAATTACTGTATGAGCACTCAAACTAATGCCGTGCTCGAACCACACCATGATCATGTCTTCTTCAGCAGGTGTACCACCACGGCACACCCCACACACCATGAACCATGAGCTGCTCAGAGCTGCCGCCACCGGCGACAAGGCGCTCCTAGAGCAGGTGCTCGGTTTGAGAAGCACTACTGACAATGGAGGCGAGCTCGAAGCTACGCAGCGAGGCAGCCGGAGCTGCCTGAAAGGCGTCACCTCGGAGGGGAACACGGCGCTCCATATCGCCGCCGGGCGTGGCTACCTGGAGCACGCCCGCATAATGTGCGACCTTGACGCGTCGCTCGTCAGGGCCAGGAACAACCTGCGCAACACTCCTCTGATCTGTGCCGCGAAGGCCGGGCACGTCGACGTGGTGTGCTACCTTATCGAGCATGCCCTTGCCACTGCGACGGTGGTGGCGGCGCCGGCGTGGGATGCCGGCGCGTCTAGCGACGAGGAGTCCATGCTACGGGCGAGGAACTCGGAGGGCGCGACCGCGATGCACGAGGCCATCAGGAACGGCCATGAGGCGGTCCTGGCGAAGCTCATGTCCGCGGACGGTGGGCTGGCCGCGGTGGTCGACGGGAAGGGCTTCTCCCCGTTGTACCTGGCGGCCGCGTTAGGCCGCGCCGACATGGTCGACGTCCTGATCGCAGGCTCCCCGCCTGATGGGGTGAAATCTCCGGCGTACTACGCCGGACCCGATGGACAGACTGCCCTGCACGCTGCGGTCCTTGCCAGTGAAGGTAAGCTGCCAATCTTTCTTTGGCATTTCGTGCTAGCTTTTGATTTGATATGGTTCCTGATGATGTGTTGCATATATACAACTTGAACATTTCAAGAAATGAGCAAGTCACTGTGGTGCTGGGAGCCGACGCTCGCGAAGAAGGTGGACAATTCTGGGAACACGGCCCTCCACCATGCGGCGTCGGCTGGGAAGATTGGTGCAGTGAAGTTACTCCTGCAGGAGGACTCTTCGCTGGCGTACATCCCGGACGTGGACGGGCTCTTCCCCGTGCACACCGCCGCGAAGATGGGCAAGATAGACATCATCGAGCAGCTCATGGAGACGTGCCCCAACAGCGACGAGCTGCTGGACAACCGAGGGAGGAACGTCCTGCACTGCGCCATCGAGCACAAGAAGGAGAAGGTGGTGCAGCACATGTGCAAGAACCCGAGATTCGGGAGGATGATGAACGCGCGCGACATCAGGGGGAACACGCCGCTGCACCTGGCTGTGAAGCACGGCTGCGACAGGATCGCCATGCTGCTGGTGCGTGACGTGAAGGTGAACCTGAGCATCATGAACAACGACGGCGCGACGCCGCTGGACCTGGCCATCAACGAGCTCGACCACGGCTACACGTACCCGATGAACCCGGAGGTTCTGATAGTGCAGTGCCTGGTGTGGTGCGGCGCGCACCGCAGCCCCCGCCGCCGGGACGAGTACCTGAACAAGCGCACCGGGGTTGGGGGCTCGGAGAAGGAGCTCAGCAAGTTCACCAACCTGACGCAGAACCGCGCCATCGGGTCGGTTCTCATCGCGACGGTGACGTTCGCGGCGCCCTTCACCATGCCCGGGACTGCCGCTGACGCCGCGGAGAGGCCGGCGTTCTGGGCGTTCATCCTGTCCAACGCGCTGGCATTCCTGTGCTCCACGGTGGCGACGTGCCTGCTCATGTACGCGGGGCTCACCACCGTGCACCCCAGGTACCGCAGCCGCTACCACGTCTGGTCGTCCAACCTGCTCCACGTTGGCGTCCTGCTCGTCATCGCCACCTTCGCCTTCGGCGTGCACCTGGCGCTCAGCCCACCGGGGACCGGGATCCCCGGCGGGAACCTGAACGCTGCCGTGTGCGCCATGGCGTGCGTGTCCGTGGTCTTCGCGCACCCGGGCACCTGGTGGCCCACGGTGCTCGCCAAGCCAATATGGGCGCGGCTCGGGCTGAAGGGGCTCCTCGGCGTGCTGCTGGGCCCGCGGCCAATCCCCTGCCAGAAGCTGCTACTCTCGCGCGCGCCGTGGCTCAACCTCTTCAAGATGCTGGCCACGCTACTCATCCTCGCATTGATCCTCGTCACGTTTCTCTTGGACATGTCCTACCTGCAGCCACCTGCTGCTCAGCACCGCTTCTCTTCAAATCTTCTCCTGCAGTCTCAGAGCCAGTTCTGCTCGTACCCTACATGAACTGACAGTAGTCGAAGACGACCACGGTGAACAGAGTATGGCTCCGGCCAACTCGTGCTTCGGAATTCAGTCTATTTCAAGCTAGCCAAGCCACCAAAACGTAGAGATGGCGTGAGCTGTGTCTGTACAGGCGTTTGTCCTTGATAGGATAGTTACATTAATAATTAAGCAGGAGAAGCAGTAAAGCAGCTTCTCACATCTTAAAAAACAATACTACACTACACAACACATATCTTTTCTACAATTGACACCGATTTATTAGAGACACAGTTCACATAGGAAACCACCTGTAACTAGGACGGGAGCACTGTAACTCACAAACCACCCCTGAAAATTAATTTTAAGGGCAGATCCGTTAAGAAAATTGTCCCTATAAATGTATCCATTTTCAAGACGATTATTTTAAAAGAGCTGCCCCCTTCAAATGAGATGTTCAAGGTTGGATTTGTTAAGAGAACCGGCCCTAAAAATCGGATGTTTCTAAGGGCGGTAGAAGCATCCCTAAAAAATATTTTTTTTGAAAGATCCGGTTACCCAGCGTTGTATTAATAAGAGGAACAGAGTTCACAACATAATGCGCGAGGAGCGCACCCCCTGTAGCAGACCGCTACCGGGGGTTAGGAGTACAAAAGCTAATTACTCACTAAATTATTTGCAACTGCTAGGGGTCTCAAGACCCGTCGTCCAGCACTAGTCCACAAGGAGCATTCATCTCTGAACACTCTGGGAACACACCAGCTCAACACTAACCTCTCGACCTGTAGAAGACCAGCTGATGCTGACCAACTAAGATACATTGGAATCTGCGTCTTCTTCTGGATCAGTTGCTTGCACATCAAGAGACCTCCATCTCCACTGCTCCTGATTCTGCCGCCATTGCTGCCAGCACCTTGGAGAGCTCCTTCTTGTCCAGCCGGGTAGCTGCCCTGATGGCCATGATCGCTTGCACTGGGAGTTCCTGCCCAAACTTGTCAATGTAGTCTGTGATAGCATCATCTGGTGCCTTGGAAGGGGTGTTGATGAACTCCAGCTCACGCATGAGCTTCTTCTGAGCGCGTTGGGCCACTGGCACCGTAGATGGACGGGCAGCAAGGCGCGTGCTGGAGCGCGTGGCGACCATCATCCGCTTGCGTCCTCTGGTGCGGCCTCTGCTGCTGGTCGGATGGGGCGGGGGAGGCGAGTCCGGCCTCTGTAGGATCGGAGCCGGGGCGGGTTTGAACATCCTCGCACAGAAGGCAGCACCATCATCAGGCCCCTCTGCATTCTCCTCATCAGAAGTGTGCTGGTCTGTGGCGTCCCGGACAATATCCGAGACATCCCCGGTGTCTGCGTCGATGTTGGATAGCTGAGGCGCTGGCCCGGATACCACCTCCTCGGGCAGTAGGGGTTCGACCGAGGAGAGCTTGTTGATGGGTCTAGACTCTGGAGAGCCCGGCCCGTTGCCAGCATTATTGTCCAGGGAATAGCACAGCGAAGCGCAGGACAGCCTGGTGCAGCCATGCTCGTAGACCATCGGGTCGTCCTCCTGAGACAGGGTCGTCCTGCCGCCATCCGAGTCCCTGAAGTAGTCAAGCAGTGGGTCACGACTTACCGACGGAGCGAAGCGCGGACATCTTTCCCAGGCTCGGGCAGCCGGGGAGCGCGAGCGCCGGCGCTCCGAGGCCCTTTCCCTGTGGACTGGGGAGTGTGAACGGCGGCGCTCCCAGTCCTCTGAGGCATAGGGGATGTAGTCCCTCCCACGGGCGCGCCTCACAGGCGAGCGGCATTGGGCGCGGCCGCATTCCATGGCCTGGTCCTCATGGCCATCAAGAAGCGCCCGGCGGCAATCCATTGCAGGCTTGGCGGTGATGTCGGCAGAACAGTCGCGATGGGCGCGGGGCTTGAAGGAGATGGCACGCGACCGATGTGCAGGGCAGGAGTGGGAGAAGTGCCCGACACCCATGCACTTGAAGCAGCGCACGGGATCGCGACAGACTGCAACCTGATGGTCGAAGGCGAGGCACCTGAAGCAGCGACCAGCGAGTCGCTTAAGGAAGTCCACCCGACTTGCCCCCAGATGGGCACGTCGAGGGGCATACTCCATTGCAGGCTTGGCAGTGATGTCGGCGGAGCAGTCGCGATGCAGTGGAGGGAATGAAATGCGGCTGTGGATGCTCTCTGGAGGGAACGTTAGCCTCGCGCGTAGTTTGGAAGAGATCGCGCGCGGCCGGCCGGCAGGACAGGAGCGGGAGAAGTGCCCAACACCCTTGCACGCGAAGCATCGCACGGGATCCCGGCAGTTAGCAACCAGGTGGTCGAAGGCGAGGCACCTGAAGCAGCGACCGACGAATCGCTTAAGGAAGGCCTCACGACCTGCATCCAGTGCGTGCCTGGGCTTCGGCATTGGGGCGGTGGCGTCCCAACGCGGAGAGGCATCTCGCCGTCGACGGTGTCCAGTCTTCGCGCTTCGCCATTCTAGCGAAGCAGGTGAACTCTGCATCGTCTTTATGCCCGATGGCACGCCCATCTTCTGCTCCACCCCCTGCAACCCCTGCTTCCTAGCTGGAGGGGGCGCAGCAGGCCGTACCACGATGGATTTGAGGCGGGCCGACGCCTCGGCATGCCCATGGACAAGCACCAGAGCATGTGACGGGGCAGTCGAGGTCTCGGCAGGGGTCGCAGTGGAGGATCCACCGGAAGTTGGAGCCGGAGATGTCGGAGATGCCTCGGACGGGGGCGCAATGCACCCAGCTCCCAGCCCAGCCAGCGTCGCTTCGCCTGGGGAGTCAGAGGCGGTGGGAGAGGCAGCTTCGAAGGCGTCGTCGTCATCCCAGTTGACGAGCTCCACCTCTTCTTCTTCTTCTTCTTCTTCTTCTTCTTCTTCTTCAGTCGTTAGCTCGTGGTGGTGTGGATCGACCTCAAAACTGCCATGGGAAGGTAGATCAGGCAGCGGGGAGCACGGATCGGTGCTTAGTTTGACGGGATTTGCACCTAGGCTCGCGATCTGAGAGGTGTGAGGGGCGGCGGCGGCGCCGGGGCTGGAGGAGTGGGGGAGCTCGGGGAGGGCCATGGCTCCCCTCAACCTCCGACGCGAGTAAACTCGCAGCTCAGAGGTGGGAGGTGAAGCGATGGGAGCGGCGGCGGGTGGAGGATGCGGGCGCGCGTCAGGAGGAGGGGGCGGCGGCGGCGGTGGATGCAGCGTCTTCGGCATCCGCGGCGAGGAGCTGGTTGTGGTGGGCATCGGCGGGGGAGGAGAGGCTGGCGGCGGGCCCAAGTGGGCACCGGAGCGGGGGAGGGGGTGCCACGCCTCAGGCGGCGGCGGCGGGGATACTGATAAGCATCCCTAAAAAATAATGTATAGGGCTGGTCCTCTCAGTGAACCACCCCTGAAAATTACTCCCTATAAAAGCTTTCTTCTTCCTCGCAACAACTCTACATATCACTCCATTGGAAGCTCACTCAGAGACAAAAATGTTGCAAAAATAGGGGGGAGATGGGGGTCGGGGTTGGGGGTTGCAGTTTGAAACTTTGAAGGAGTTGGCTTTAAAAGATAAGATTATGTCATCTAAATGTCTTTTTAAAGGTCTACTTATATATTTATTTTTGCTTAGTTAAGGCCTCCATCTAGAAAGAGACATACTTGTTAATTTTACAATTTTGGCCAATTTTTTTGCCCAACTTACTTGCATGGAGTAGCCCCACCTCAATATCTAGTTATTTTGTTTAGATTTCTTGCTTCTTATATTGTTATACAAGGTTGTCCATGAATGGAGATATTTGTAAATCTAGATCCATATCTATATGTAGCCATTCATGGAGAGGTGAGAGTAAGAGGGAGGTGAACTTTTTTTGTTTAATGAAAATAAAGTGTCTGTAAATTTACAAGTGTGCATAATTTTTTTACGGGTTTTGATATCAACTTATGTCGAAATTTTTAGTTAAATTTATGCCACATTTTTTAGTTAAATTTATGCTGAGAACAATAATTGTTTCTCTAGTTAAATGGAAATAATATTTTGATGCAATTATATGTTTTCACCCATGCTTGCTGCACCTAACCCTGCTGTCGACATGCCTCTGCACTTCCACTATTTTCCATCATTCTACAATCCCCCTGAGATCCACTTTAGTCTCCTTATTAGGTACTTTCAAAATCACCAATTCTTATCAGCCACCCAATTCTAGCCGATATAAGTAGAGAAATTCAATTCGATCAATTCATAGGACCAGCACATGTTTATTAACTCTTAATAGCTATGATTGTCTTTCCCCAAAATGGGTTATCTAGAGTTGATCCTTCTTATTTAAAGAAGGATTCGAGAGCAAAAACCTGTTTTCAAAGGCATAGTTAACCACATTGAAGAACTATAAGTTGTTGAATTATATCAGACCTTTTTTGTTCTAATAAAAGAGGATCTATAAATTTACCTTCGGACCTTCTTGGATTGCCTTACCAATACTAACACCTTTGTACTTCATGAGCAAATTTACTCCTGTTGATAGTTCGGTAGTGTACCAACAAGACGGACAACAGTCACATTTTTATCTTTGAAACATAACACAACACATACACGATCGAGATTCGTACAGACATTGCCGAATGGAAAGCTCACTTCAACAGAGTTTAAGCGGATTCTGAACACAATGAACCAAAGCAATAGTAAACATGTTGACTGACGCACAACAACAATACTACATTAAGCAGCCAGTGTGGCCGTGGCTGGGCTTTCTGCCGCCGGAGCCACCAGCTGAGCGATGTTCTCCACAGCACGTATCCTGCCGCTGGCCAATCCGGCCGTCAGGTCTTCTACTTCCACTTTCACCACGTCACGGCGGTTGCCAATATCAGCTGCATACCTGCTTGCACAGTACACCCCGACGGCCATCACTGCCATTCCATAGATATTTGTGGTAACCAAGCGGAACGGGGTTGAGACCACTGCGGCAAGAGGTCCACCGATGATGGAGATAGCCTGCCCGCTCTGCCCAACAACACCGCGCTCAGCCACAAGAAGGCCAGTCTTGCAGTATATCGCAAAGTCCTCGCAGTTGCTCTTGAACAGATTGTAGCACCTGAACCCATTGTTCAGCAAGTACTTCGCACGGCGAATCACCGTATCGTCAGGATCAGAGCGCGCGAGGGTGCACGTTCCTCCTCGTGCTTTGGCAAGGAAGAGCGCTGGGTTGACTGCATACTCGAAACGGTAAAGGGCACCCCCAGCTAGGAAGCAGCTGAGGCAAGAGGATACCACCCCGTTTGTCTCTGTGCTGGTGTCACTGATTTCGTTGGTGCATACCGGACAAGGCGTGTTGCTTCGCTTTGGGGCAGAACTCACAAGAAGAATATCAACGACAGTTCCTGTTCCAACCTCCTGGCCACTTCTTGTAAAATGGATCACCTTATCATCACCCATATATATTCCTGTGAGAAATGTATGGTTAAACAAATTTACTTTGAATGGCACCTCAAATCGCATAGGATTGTGTACATTGAAAAATTCCTCAATGCATCACAAGGTAGGTTCAGTGTTTGGATCACCGTGTCAGTAACACAATGAGTGGAAGTGGCATACAACAGGTAAGGGGAACATTCATAAATAAGAAAATTCCCCCAACAAAATACCTACAATGTTTCCTACAAGGTTACCTAAAGATATACAATCTGTAATAACAATTTCATTTTTTTTTCATGTAGCACCTGTCAAAAGGTGATCGATCAAACCCAAAAACACCTGTGCATACGGCAAGACAGTAAACATAATTCCATTCCTCCCGGGCAGTTTTTGTTCCTTCAGTTTGTGGAGTGTGGTCTTTTCTATTTGGCTAGGGACCGTGTGGTCCATCTTTTTTTGTACCTAATGTAACCAGATCATATATTCCTTCTCAACATAATCATCTCTCCTGCTGATTCGCGGAAAAACACAAGTAATTTGATTGCCTACAAACTGTCCACATATGTATCTCATATGGTGCAGTTTGAAGGAAGGACTTAAATGATCTCATCTTCACACTAATAAAGTGTCTCCAGAGCCATTATAACCATTTATTACCAAGTCAATCCGATATGTCCAGTTCCAATGCACAATGCACTGTTTTATGTACATATTCACAAACTTTTAGTTTGAGAAACAAAAAAAGCTGTAAATATCTTCTTTTACAGTGCACTTTCGAAGCTACTCCACTCACCTAAAATTTACAATTTAAATTGTCTCAGCTGTTTAGAGCTTGAGATGGCGTCAAGCTCTGGCGTCCTCTGTGACAAAAGGGTGCCTCAGAAGCTGAAAGGTAAGTTCTATAGGACGGCGATTCGCCCGGCGATGTTATACGGTGCTGAGTGTTGGCCTACAAAAAGGCGACATGTCCAGCAATTGAGTGTAGCAGAGATGCGTATGTTGCGTTGGTGTTGTGGGCACACAAGGAGGGATAGAGTCCGGAACGACGATATTCGGGATAGGGTTGGGGTGGCACCAATTGAGGAGAAGTTGATTCAACATCGGTTGAGATGGTTTGGACATGTCCAACGAAGGCCTCCTGAGGCGCCGGTGCGTAGTGGAGTTCTAAAGCGGGCCGATAATGTAAAGAGCGGTAGAGGTCGACCTAAACTAACTTGGGACGAGTCCGTTAAGAGAGATCTTAAGGAGTGGAATATCTCCAAGGATTTAGCTATGGATAGAAGCGCTTGGAGATTGGCAATCAACGTGCCGGAACCGTGACCTCTTTTTGTCTCCCTTTATATCCTTTTTTGTGTCTCCCTGTTTCTCGTCTCTTTTGGGTTTCATCTCTAGCCTACCCCAACTTGCTTGGGACAAAAGGCTATGTTGTTGTTGTTGTTGTTTAGAGCTTGAGAGTAACAAGAAAGAGATATTTTTGAGAAATGATAAACAAAAAGAAGAGGGAAAAGAGAGATCGTAGGCGGTAGTGTTAGACAGATAACCGGCTAGGCCTTATTGCCAGGGTCTATTAGCTCCACCTAGGCCTTGAGCCCGTATGGTTTCTAATCATAGGCAAGGATATCCAACGGTGGTAATACTTATATAAACCTAACCTAGATGATCCTTGCCTATACATGTATTCCATGGCTCCATAATCAATCTATTGTTTTACCATGCAATTGAATTGCTTTAAGGTAGGGCCCCCTTTGAAGGCAAGAATTCCACATGGTTCAATTCAATTTCCACAAGATTAGGGGGGGGGAGGACCTATCTAGTTCCAAACAGGACTTGTCTGTTTTGTTTGGTCTGACATAAAACTCCTATTGAGTTTGGACTTCAAACTTTGAAGAACAGTAAACAGATCATACACAGTATCTAGAAATCAACCATGCTGACTGTAGTGCTACTGTAGCACTTTCGTTGTTATTTGGCAATTATTGTCCGATCATGGACTAATTAGGCTTAAAAGATTCGTCTCGTGATTTACAACTAAACTGTGTAATTAGTTTTATTTTTTATCTATATTTAATGCTTCATGCATGTGTCCAAAGATTCGATGTGACGGGAATCTGAAATATTTTGCAAAATATTTTGGGAACTAAACCAGGGCTGATGCCCAAACAAAGGGTTCAGTGGATATGCTCACCAAATGGTGCTGGTGTTCAAGATATCTAGAGAATCAATCCAAGCCCCAAGCAGCTAACGAGATCTCTACCCTAAAAACATTTTCAGGGCCAATCAGTTCAGAGAAATCCCCTCCCTGCTAACCCAAAACATCCGACATCGGTGATGAGATCTACACGCACGAAGTAGATTAGACATTATCGAATAGCATGAGAGTGGTGCATAACATTTCAAGTCAAGTCTCCATTTCGCAAATTCACGAGTCCAAAACCTTGGCAAATTAATGTGATCCAATCATCCAATCAATCAAAGTTTGAATACAACGGAGTAAGCATAATATAAGCAACACAATACGAATCACCTCACCGTGATGCGCGTAGACCCACGCGGACCTCCAGGAGTAGATGTGATCCCCCGCCTTGAGGCTCTCCTTCCCAATCCTATCTCAACACAAGGGGAAAAAAAGGTTCTCACAAAAGAAGGGGAAAAAATAACCGCGCATGCACTGCAGAGATAAAACTGACCACCAGAGAAGGAATGAATCTGAGGGGTGACCTGTTCGAGAGGAGACCCATGGAGACGGGAGCCTGGCAGCGGGCGTGGTCGATGAGTCGATTTGGGCCGGCGAGCAGAAGCGGCGTAGAGGGAGAAGAGAGAGGAGAGGGACGGAAGCGAAGAGAAGGTGGCTTGCGCGTTTGAGTCAAGGACACAATGGGGAAAGCCGGTGGCCGTAGGATACGCGAGACGCTGATCTCACGCGGGCGTCACGCCCGTAACCGTTGCTGGCTGTCAAAGGATGTTTTTGGTTCGCTTGAGAACTGACGACAGTGCACAAAAAGCATGCAAGGGACACTTGCAAAATTGTCTCCGCTTTGATGAGTTTATTTATTATAAACTTGCTGCTACTAGAAATTTGCAAAAATAAATACTATTGGTACACTCTCGTTTGAGTAGCATTGTCGCCGAAAACAAAATGAGAATTTCGTCAACAACAAAAAACAATACTAATGATGACGTATCTTGCTCATTGAATAGGGAACATGCCGAAGGCTTAAGGACGAAGGTTTCTGGACTGGAGAGCCCTGTAGGCTTGTACTAGAACTGAACAGCAGCGCTGATTGATTGATGGTCGCCGCCTCAGCACCGCAAGCGTTGTCGGCAGGCATGATCCGCGGCAAAAACGCGTCTAGTTCGAGGGTTTTGAAGCTCGTGACGAGGAGTAAAACAACTCCGTTTACTAGGATCTGCATCGAATGTGCGTCATATTGGCACGGCCGCACAGGCAACGTAACCGAGAAGCACGCCGCGAGATGACCTTGTGCTGTTGTGCATGTGCATAGCACGGCACAAGCAGCGATTCAGCGAAACAGATGGCTACACAGATTGCGCTGCAATCTTGTCACAACAAAAACAGGTCGTGTGCACCTCGAATTCAAAAGAACAGCAGCACCTATATATACTCAGTCCCAGCAATTGGTTCGCACAAGACTAACCGCACGAATTCATCACTACAAAACACCGGGAAGCGGGAAGGGAGATATACTCCGTCGGATTGACTCCGGCATATGATTGCTGCAAAACCTAGGTGACGTAGACAGGGCAGCAAGTATATGCGGCGAGGAAGACATTGGCCACCAGCCAAACAAGGAGGTCCGTCCGTTCCTTCCTCCAGGTCATTTCCGCTTTGGCATCAACGTTGAGCTTTTCCTTCCAGCGGATATATGCTTCATGCACTCGATTTCGGCCATCAGCTAAGCCAGATGGAAAGCACATTCCAGTTCTGGTAGCGAGCATCACCCTTTTTGCTTGGAAACTAGCCAATCAAGATTTGTCCACTAGTGGCTCTCTGTCATTCTCAAGCACCGCCTTCCTTCTACTGCCACCAAGAGCACTTCAGGGAAAAGCTTGGCTGTTTATCTAAAATAGGCTGACGGGATCCTGATTTTCAGAAACTCAACAGCAGCAGCAAACAATGTTCTTAACCTATCCTGTGCAATATTGTTTGTGAATCAGCCAATCAGGGAATCTCAAATAGAAGGCCTTAAAACATAGATGTGTGATGCTCTTCCTAATTCAATCAGGGAGTCTAAAACATGATTGATTTCCTCTAAATTTCCTTCAGGAAAGGAACCGATTCCTTCCAGCAACTCCTTATCATGTCAACAACTTTCATAGTGTATTCCTCATCCTCGGGGTAGTAAGCGATTGGGTCATCAAGGAGCGGGGCTTCCAGATCCAAAACTCCTTCCAGTGTAGCATGCAGACAGTATGCTGAATAAGTGATGTGGTAACCCCCTTCCTGGACAACCAATATCTGCCCATTGCTATGTCGATTAGCCAAGCTCCTCATTATTTGTCCAATTTTCCTGTAGCCTTCCATGGTCAAGCACTGTCTTCCATTGGGATCAAACTGCATAAGTCAAAAACATAATGTAATTATTGTTTGACTAACAGGTGTCATAGCGTCTCTAAGAAAAATTGTCTTTCTAAAAATGTTTGCAATTATTACCACCAACCAACATGATTTTGATGGACAGTAAACACGGACGAGCAAAATGTGAAATTAGGTGTCCTCAAGCAGAGCATCACATGAGTACATGACCAAAGAAATCCATTGGCATAACTACTAAAATCTAAAGATAATGTTTGGAGTCACTAGGATATACTATATCAAAACTAGAATGTGGGTTATGTAGAAATCTTCAACATGGATTCACTTGAGTCAGATTAATAATCATATAAAGACTCAAACAGAAAATCTTACTAACTTTTTATCAGAGTAAATAACCCTAAAAGAATCTTCTATATAATAACTCCGGCTGTCAGCCTGTTCACCTCTCTCTTTTGATCAAACAATTGTGCACTCAATAGCGGTATCAGTAACGCGTGGAAGAGTGATTGCCCGAAGTTAATAATGAGAATGCAACAATGCATACAGGTTGCTCTCAGTCCCAGACATTGACTCAACATGGATCTGCTAGTCCAGGCAGTGGTCTCAGCTGAGCCAATCAAGCTTGCACTAGTTTCCTTCTTTCTTTCATAGTTGGTCTCAGGGAAAGGAAGAAAAGAGAATAAGGACACTATGAACAACTTCAACAAAATTTGCCAGAGTGCAATGTTCTCTATCATGTAAACAGAACCTAGCCAAATTTGAGCCTATCCAATCTAGGATGCAGTTTTTCATGACTTTTAGACTGCAGTTTGGGGCCCTCTGAGTAGCAGCAATCTCCTGCTACTCGGGCACCAGTTGCACTGTGCTCTGCAGTTGGCACAGCAGTACCATATCTCCCAAAACACCTGTACTAGCTCGGCATAGAGGGGGTGAATAATTTTCTGGGACAGGCACAAGTGTGCTCTGTCTCTGTCCTGCTTCTACAAGGATTATGTAGTGCGTTGCATTCACCTATCTGTTATTATATGTGCAATATCTGATAGATAAGCCTAGTGCTAAAGCACCTGTATCTTATCTTTCCTGCACTTTTACTTTCATTGGCTTCCAAGCCTAGCGGTAGGAATATGCTCAGCATCCACTTTAGTGGTTAGAATATGCTGTAGCAAGTGGGAGTCCCCTGTCCTATAAAAAGCAAGGAAGAATTCAAGCGGCTAAGGGCCAAGCTGCCCTCTGGTAGTTCCCAAATCTGAATCTGAGATCTATTTGGGCCATCAATTGGTATCGGAGCCTGAGGGTTCTTGAGTAAGCAAGCGTCATGTCCACTGAGAGCCAGATCGTGAGAGCGCGCCGCCGCCGGTGCAGTGATCAACCCGGCGATGACACAGCGGGAGCTGGAGCCGGAGACTGCGCGACGTGCCTTGCTGCCGCAGAGGCAGCGGCGCTGCGCGCCAAGATAGAGCGGGAGCCGGAGCCTGCTGGAGGATCGCGTAGCCCGGACAAGCGCCGCCACCAGTCGCCGTCACCAGAGCGGCGTTGAGGTCGCCGTGGGCGCTCCCCGGTGCTGCAGACGGTCTACCGTGACTCCGGAGCGGGAACGCCATGGCCGATGCTCACCAAGTCGAACTACCACGAGTGGAGCCTGCTGATGAAGGTCAAGCTGCAGGCCCAGCGGCTATGGGAGGCGGTACACGTCGGCGGCGTCAGCTACGACGACGATCACTGGGCGTTGGAGGCCCTGTGCGCCGCCGTCCCCACCGAGCTCGACGCCTCCCTCGCCAACAAGGCCACGGCGAAGCTGGCATGGGAATCGACTGCCGCGGCGTGCATCGGCGGAGATCGCGTGCGCCGAGCGACGTTGCAGCGCCTCCGATGGGAGTGGGAAGGCCTCGCCTTTCAGCCAGGTGAGCAAGTCGAGGACTTTGCCCTTTGCCTGACCAACCTGATGGAGCAGATGGCGCGCAAAGGCAACACCGACCTCACGGAGGAGCGCGTGGTGGAGAAATTCCTCCGCTGCATGCTGAAGAAGTACTCACAGAACGTCATGTCGATCGAGACGCTCCTCGACTTCGAGCAACTCACCGTCGAGGACGTGACCAGGAGGCTCAAGGCGGTGCAGGACCGCGAAAAGGGGCCTCACGCCGCGCCGGGCACCGCCGGAGGCAAGCTGTTGTATACGATGGAGCAGTGGCGTGCCTTTGAGAAGGAGGAAGGATCCAGACCATCCGGCTCCTCCAAGGAGCGTCGCCGGCGACCACGCGGCGACAAGAAAAAGGGGCCCCGGGGCCAGGCAAGCGCTGATGACGGCGGCGCCGGTGAGCGCAAGGCGGCACGAGATGATACCTGCAACAATTACGGCAGGTCCGGCCACTGGGCCAAGGACTGTCACCTTCCTCCACGCCGCGGTGGCAGGCTCACGTCACGCAAGCAGGGGAGGAGGATGCTGCTTTGTTCCTAGTGCACGGATGCGTCGAGCCACAACAAGAAGCAGGGGAGGGGGTGAAAGGTCCAAACTTTCCCCTTTCCATGTCGGCTGGCTCCGCACACCTCCACCTCGACGAACCACGCGCCCACGCCTTCCTCGGCAAAGGCGCCGACGATGACAAGATCGACAGCTGGTACGTCGACACCGGTGCCACGCACCACATGATTGGTCGGCGTGAGTTCTTCTCCGGCATGAAGGGCTCCGTCAAGTTCGGTGACGCCTCCGCCGTCGAGATCAAGGGAGTCGGCTCGATCATCTTCAAGGCCAAGACGGGGGAGCACCGACTCCTCACCGACGTGTATTGCATCCAAGCCTTGAGGAACTCCATCATCAGCATCGGGCAACTGGATGAGAACGACTCGCGGGTGGAGATCGAGAACGGCGTATTGCGCATCTGGGATAGAAGCCGTCGCCTTCTCGCCAAGGTGAATCGGGGAAGCAACCGCCTTTACGTGCTCCATGTGCAGGTGGCGCAACCCCTCTGCCTTGCCGCGTGCCGGGACGATGAGGTGTGGCGCCGGCATGAGCGCTTCGGGCATCTTCACTTCAAGTCCCTGAAGCAGCTCGGCAAGGAGGAGATGGTCCGCGGCATGCCCTGCGTCAACCACGTCGAGCAGCTATGCGACACCTGTGTGGTGACCAAGCTAAAGCGCCAACCCTTCCCGTGTCAAGCCTCCTACCGTGCCACCGAGTAGCTCGAGCTAGTGCACGGCGACCTCTATGGTCCAGTGTCACCGGCCACTCCTGGAGGTCGGCGCTACTTCCTACTGCTCGTCGGTGACGCCACCCGCTACATGTGGGCCGTGCTGCTCGATTCCAAGGCGGCAGCTGCAGACGCCATCAAGCGCCATCAGGCAGCCGTGGAGAAGGAGTGCGGCCGCAAGCTCCGGGTGCTCCGCACGGACAACAGCGGCGAGTTCACGGCGTACAGCGCCGACGAGGGGATTCAGCGCCACTACTCCGCGCCCTACTCACCACAGCAGAACAGTGTGGTCGAGCGCCGCAATCAGACGGTGGTGACAGCGGCACGTGCCCTCCTCAAGCAAAGCGGCATGCCGACAATCTACTGGGGCGAGGCCGTAATGACCATTGTACACCTGCTCAACCGCTTGCCGACTAGTGCACTCGACGGCAAGACGCCATATGAGGCCTGGCATGGGCGCAAGCCGGTGGTCAGCTATCTGCACGTCTTCGGCTACCTCGCCTTCATCAAGGAGCTGAACCACGTCGGCAAGCTCGATGACCGCAGCTCGCTGGGGGTCTTCATCGGCTACGCAAAAGGGGCTAAGGCTTACCGCGTGCTCGACCCGGTGACACGGCACGTGCACGTGGCGCGCGACGTTGTGTTCGATGAAGGACGCAGCTGGGCATGGGACAAGGCGGTGGACGACGGGTCGACGGTCGCGCTCCGCGACTTCACTGTCGAGTACGCGTGGGTGGGCGGTGCTGAGGGAGCACAAGGTGCATCCTCATTGACGTCTGGGTCTTCATCACCAGCGTCAACCTCTTCATCAGCTACACCACGCTCGCCATCACCAAATTCGGGGGAGCTCGGCAGCCCATCGGCGACGGTCGAGGGCTTATCGGCAGCAGCGCCGACCTCTCCAGCACCACAGCCGACCTCTCCGGCGCACCAGCCGACCACTCCGCTGTCTTCTACTACGCCCGCTGCGACACCAGCGCACGCAGGGCAGCCTGGGGTCAAGTACGCGACGCCACTGGAGGATAATGAAGACCGCCTAGACGCCTAATACGATGATGAGCCCCTCCGGTACCGCACGGTGGCAACATCCTCGGAGAGCAGTCTCCACTGGACCATCCCGAGAGGCTCTTCGCTTAGTTACATCTGACGCACGCCGGTGAGCCGACCACTTACTAAGGCGCAAGGTGATCCGGCATGGCGGGTGGCGATGGAGCAGGAGCCCAAGTCCGTCGGGCAGAACCGCACCTTGGGAGCTGGTGCCACTGCCTGACGGCCACCGCCCCATCACCCTGAAGTGGGTGTTCAAGCTCAAGAAGGACGAGTTGGGCGCGGTGATCAAGCACAAGGCGCGGCTAGTAGCACGCGACTTTGTCCAGCAGGAGGGGATCGACTATGACGACGCCTTCGCCCCCGTGGCGCGCATGGAGTTAGTTCGTGTCCTCCTCGCGCTGGCGGCTTAAGAGGGGTGGCAAGTCCACCACATGGACGCGAAGTCCGCCTTCCTCAACGACGACCTCAAGGAGGAAGTCCATGTGCGCCAGCCACCTGGCTACACCGTCGCCGGAGAAGAGGGGAAGGTGTACCGCCTGCACAAGGCACTCTATGGCCTGCGCTAGGCACCGCGCGCCTGGAACACGAAGCTCGACGCCACACTCAAGAAGATGGGCTTCAAGCAGAGCACGCATGAGGCTGCGGTGTACCGGCGGGGCAGCGGACGCAACATTCTACTGGTCGGCGTCTACGTCGATGACTTCATCATCACCGGCGCTGAAGAGCAGAAGGTGGAGGTGTTCAAGGCGCAGATGAAGAAGGCGTTCGACATGAGCGACCTCGGCCTCCTCTGCTTCTACCTCGGCGTCGAAGTGCGCCAAGACGCCAGCGGGATCGCCCTTCACCAAACCCACTACGCCAAGCGCATCCTCGAGCTCGGCAGCATGACAGGCTGCAATCCGGCCCACACCCCGATGGAGGAGAAGCTCAAGCTAAGTTGGGAGAGCACGGCGGAGGAGGTCGATCCAACACATTACCGGCGGCAAATCGAGAGCTTGCACTACCGGGTCCATACCCGGCCGGACATCGCGTTCGCCGTCGGGTACATGAGCCGGTTCATGGAGCGGCCAATGATGGAGCATTTGCAGGCCGTCAAGCAAATCCTGTGCTATGTGGCGGGCACCCTGGAAGGTCTTGATGGCTAGAGGGGGGGTGAATAGCCTTTTAAAAATTTCTACAAAGACAAGCTAAACAAGTTTATCAATACAACAAATAGCGAGATGCGAGTTTTGCTTAGCCTACGGGGTGTTTGCAAGCCACCTATCCAAATCACAATTCTAGTAAATTGGCACTCAACCGCACAAGTTAAACCGAGAAGGAAACTACAACTACAACTAGCAAGCTACACAAAAGAGCTACTCTAGCAAAGCAAACTAGCTAGCAAAGATAACTAAGAAAGAAATGCGGAGTTGAGTTAGGAGGGTTTCACCGAGGGGCGAAGTATTGAGCCAACCAATATGATCAACAATGAATACCAAAACAACCGAACACCGGGATCAATCAATCACAATATGAAAGTGATGACACGAAGATTTATCCCGAGGTTCACGTGCTTGCCGGCACGCTAGTCCCCGTTGTGTCCCTCTTCACCACGTGGTTCGGTGGCTAATCGGTCTCACACCGAGCCTCTCAAAAGGCGCCACAAGAACCTACCAAATGGCAAAAGGTTGCAATGACACGAGCAATTTACTAATGTTGCCTTTGGCGCTTCGCCGAGGTAGGCACAAACCCCTCACAATCACCGGAGGTGGCCAAGAACAATCACCAACTCTTGCCTATGCCTCCAAGCTGCTCCAAGCCGTCTAGGTGGCGGCAACCACCAAGAGAAACAAGAATCCCGCAGCAAATCAACCACCAAGTGCCAACTAGATGCAATCTCACAATGCAAATGCACTTGGATCACTCAATCTCACTTCGAATATGCAAGGAAGCAAGAGAAATGAGTGGGAGGGGAGTTGCTTAGCTCAAAGTGCTCACAAGTATATCAAAATGTCCAAGAGTGGGAGCCTTGAGCCGGCCAACGAGTATTTATAGACGTACCCCTTCGAATGTAGCCGTTAGAAACTGAAATCAGCGGCAGTCGCGCTGACCGGACGCGCTGGTCCAACTGACCGGACGCGCCGGTCACTTCAACGGCTAGTTTCCGAACTACTGACCGGACGCGCCGGTCGAAACGACCGGACGCGCTTGTCACGACCGGACGCTCCGGTCCCGTGACTGACCGGACGCACCGGTCAACACCGAGTCACGCAAAACGAATCAACGACCGGACGCGCTGAAGAACTGACCGGACGCCACAGTGCCCGCGTCCGGTGGGAGTCCAGTAAGCTCCCTGGACGACCGGACGCGTCCGGTCGCCTGTGACCGGACGCGCCTCGCGTCCGATCGAACAACTGAAAAACGCGCAGACACTGGACACTGACCGGACGCGTCCGGTCAAACAGTGACCGCGTCCGGTGCAGCGTCCGGTGCAGCGTCCGGTCACCACTGTGACCTCCGTTCGCTTCCGTTTGATTTTCGTTTGATTTCCGACTTCCGGTGTAGTGGAAAATAGGCATTTCATTTCCCCGAAATCGCCTGAATCCCGCGCTCGCACGCTCGGCGGGAGGGAGAGAGGACCCCAAACCCTCTCTACCGCTCAAACTCCAACGCCGTCGCAAACGTGCTAACACCACCAAGTGATCATCATAATGTGCATGTGTGTTAGCATTTTCACAATCATTTTTCGAGGCGTTATTAGTTCTATCCAAATGCATATGATCATGAAATGCACATCTAGAGGCACTTAGGAGTTCATTAGCCGCGTCATTCCCCTCTTTATAGTACGGCTATCTATCCTATAATGTAACCACACCCACTAGGTGTCTTGGTTACTAAAACACAACCCTTAAGCATATACCTTTGCCTTGATCACGTAGGGTTACGTCCAAATCCAAGTGTGGCCATCATGATCACCATGTCCATCTTGCCACCAACCTTGGAATGTACTAATCCTCATATGCTACAAACGCATAGGATTAGTACTTAGGCATTGTCACTAATTACCAACACCAAACATAGGACTTTCAATCTCCCCCTTGTTGGTAATTGGTGACAACCCTTTCACAAAGATATTATGATAAAATTTTGATTGAACCCATGTCACATTGTCCAAGTATATTACCATGTGTAAGAAGTATGGACAAGTGATCATGAATTCAAATTGATAGCAATGGCTCCCCCTACATGTATGCTATATGTTTGGATTTAGGAAGCATACATGTTTAGATAGGAAAAATATAGGAGCATTGACTATCAATAGGTGCTAAGTGTTTTAGATTATAGACCTTTGAAGCGTGATACCATCGGAGTAGCGATAAACACCATCTTAGCACCTTGTGTAGTTAGATAAAACTAGAAACCTCGTGAGATCAACATTATAAGCAAGGCTCTAGTACCACTTTGAAAAACATGAAGCAAGAGAAATCTAACTACTTCCTATTCATGCTAGTACTTCAATACACCATTCAATTGTATACTAGCAAGTCACCACACAAGCAAAGTATTAGAGAAAAAGAAATGCATAACTATGCATCATACATATGAGTGCACAAAGAAATGCAACATTCATGTTTAAGAGCTTGCTCCCCCTACTTGTGTGCTCAAAATTTTAGTTGATCCCCTTCTTTTATCAATTCTCCCATTTTAGGATCTATCTTTGTGAACAACATTTTTCTCCCCTTTGTGCTTCTCTATCTTTGTGAACAACATTTTCTCCCCCTTTGGCACCAATGACCACAAGGGACCAATTTTAGATAGATTATCATGTTGAATTATGGGGTGAGGATCAAGTTTGTGGTTCAACCTAGATTGCTTGCATAAATAAAATGCTTCGGTTTGATCCAAGGGCAAGCTTCTTTACACCTCACTAGAAGGGTTATCATGCACCATGTTGAAGCAAATATTTAGACAAGTGATCTAGATTAAACACTTAGGATCACAAGCTACTTAAACAAGTTATATGCTACCACTAGATCATACAAAATCATGGAAACAATAGTGGCACCATATAGACTTCAAATTCATTTGATTTTCATGAATGATCCTAGAACAAGGGAATTATGACTAGATGCACTAAGCAAGTCCTTAGCATAGAATGTATGACATGTCAACCAATTGTACCTTGGGGCTCGAAGGAGAGGCATGTCATATATGAGGTGCATCAACTCATGTTGGAGAAGTCAAGTATGTTCAACTCATTCTTTAACTTGTGAAATCTCTTCTCATCAAGTGGCTTGGTAAATAGATCGGCTAGTTGATCTTCGGTGCCCACACTCTCAATAGCAATGTCACCCTTTTGTTGATGATCTCTAATGAAATGATGACGAACATCAATATGCTTTGTTCTTTGATGTTGAACCGGATTGTTGGTTAGCTTCACGGCACTTTCATTGTCACATAGCAATGACACATTCTTGAAATTGATCCCAAAATCCTTCAAAGTTGCCTTCATCCACAAGATTTGTGCACAACAACTACCCGCGGCGATGTATTCGGCTTCGGCGGTAGATAGTGCAATACTATTTTGCTTCTTGGATGACCATGACACAAGTGATCTTCCCAACAATTGACAAGTACCGGAGGTGCTCTTTCTCTCAACTTTGTCACCGGCATAGTCGGAATCCGAATATCCAACTAGCTCAAAGCTTGCACCTTTGGGATACCATAATCCAACATCTTGTGTATGCTTCAAATACCTCAATATTCTCTTTGTTGCCTTCAAATGACTTTCTCTTGGTGAGGCTTGAAATCTTGCACACATGCATACACTAAACATCACATCGGGCCTTGATGCCGTCACATAGAGTAGGCTACCAATCATTGATCTATAAAGCTTTTGATCCACCATGTTGCCACTCTTGTCACTATCCAAACTTCCACTAGTGCCCATTGGGGTTGTAATGCCCTTTGCATCTTCCATGCCGAACTTCTTGAGCATATCTTTGATGTACTTGGTTTGGCTCACAAATGTTCCTTCCTTCATTTGTTTGATTTGAAGTCCAAGAAAGAAACTAAGTTCACCGATCATTGACATTTCAAATTCCTTTGCCATCATTTTTCCAAACTCATCACAATAATCTTGATTGGTTGAACCGAATATGATATCATCAACATATATTTGTAATACAAACAAGTCTTTCCCAATCTTCTTGGTGAAGAGAGTAGTATCCACTTTGCCCATGACAAATCCTTTGGATAGCAAGAAGTTCCTCAATCTTTCATACCATGCTCTAGGTGCTTGCTTCAATCCATACAAAGCTTTCCTTAACTTGTACACATGGTTGGGTTTCTTGTCATCTTCAAAACCGGGAGGTTGCTCCACATACACCTCCTCTTGAATGTACCCATTGAGAAATGCACTCTTCACATCCATTTGATATAACTTGATATTATGAGCACAAGCATAGGCAAGTAAGATTCTAATTGCTTCCAATCTTGCAACCGGGGCATAAGTTTCACCAAAGTCAAGACCCTCTATTTGTGTGTAACCTTGAGCCACTAGTCTTGCTTTGTTCCTTACTACTATTCCATCTTGATCTTGCTTGTTGCGAAAGACCCATCTTGTTCCAATGACATTGTGATCCTTAGGCCTCTCAACTAGTTCCCATACTTCATTTCTCTTGAAGTTGTTGAGCTCTTCATGCATTGCATTTACCCAATCCGGATCTCTCAATGCTTTATCAATGTCCTTGGGTTCTTCCATTGACACAAAAGAAGAGTGAGCACAAAAAGATGCCAATCTTGATCTAGTTTGAACTCCCCTTTGTATGTCACCAATGATGGAATCTAATGGATGGTCTCTTGCAATGTTAGTTGGTTGAAGCACTTTGACTTGATTGCTTGGATGTTGATGTTGATCATGAGTTGGAGATGATGAACTAGCCACTTGTTGATCTTGTTGCACTTGAGATGATGTACTAGCTTGATTTTGCATTAGAGACCCACTAACTTGTGTAATTGGACTTTGGAGCACTTGATCTTTGTTGTCATCCACATCAATCACTTGCTTTGGCCTAATATTACCAATATCCATTTCTTTCATAGCATTGGTCAATTGAGTTCCTCTCACATCATCCAAATTATTTTCCTCATCTTGAGAACCATTTGTTTCATCAAACTCAACATCATGAACTTCCTCAAGTAAACCACTAGCCAAATTCCAAACTCTATAAGCTTTGCTAGTAGTGGAGTAACCAAGTAAGAATCCTTCATCACATTTCTTCTCAAACTTGCTCAATCTAGTGCCCTTCTTCACGATGTAGCATTTGCAACCAAATACCCGAAAGTATGCAATGTTGGGCTTTCTTCCATTTAAGATCTCATATGGTGTCTTCTCTAGAAACTTGTGGCAATAGAGGCGGTTGCTATAGAAGCAAGCCGTGTTGATTGCTTCGGCCCAAAATGAATGACTCACATTATACTCATTCAACATTGATCTTGCCATATCAATTAAGGTTCTATTCTTCCTCTCAACTAAGCCATTTGATTGAGGTGTATACTTGACCGAGAATTGATGTTTCATTCCAAGCTCATCACATAGCTCATCAATTCTTGTATTTCTAAACTCACTTCCATTGTCACTTCTCACTTTCTTGATTGTGGTCTCAAATTCATTTTGCACTCTCTTGATGAACTTCTTGAATATGTCAAATACATCACTCTTGTCCCCAAGAAAGAATACCCATGTGTATCTAGTGAAATCATCCACAATCACAAAACCATACTTGTTACCACCAATGCTTGTGTATGTAGTTGGCCCAAATAGATCCATGTGCAACAACTCAAATGCCTTAGAGGTACTCATGATGCTCTTCAATGGATGAGTGTTGCCCACTTGCTTTCCGGCTTGACATGCACTACATAGCTTATCCTTCTCAAATGTGACATCCTTCAAGCCTCTAACTAAGTCATGCTTCACTAACTTGTTCAATTGCTTCATGCCAACATGATCAAGTCTTCTATGCCATAACCAACCCATACTTGATTTGGTGAGCAAGCATGTTGAAAGTTGAGTGTCACTAGCATTGAAATCAACCAAGTATAGATTCTCATATCTAAAACCCTTGAAGATCAAATTGGAGCCATCAACACTAACTATCTCCACATCATCAACACCAAATATGCACTTGAAACCAAGATCACACAATTGAGCAACCGAGAGAAGATTGAAGTTCAACTTTTCAACTAGGAGCACATTGGAAATGCTATGATCATTTGAGATTGCAATCCTTCCAAGAGCCTTCACATCACCCTTGCTATTGTCACCAAATGTGATACTATCAATGCCACTATCATTTGATTTGAGAGAGTTGAACATTCTTGAATCACCGGTCATATGTTGAGAGCACCCACTATCAAGCACCCAATGCCTTCCTCCGGCCTTATAATTTACCTACAAAATAAATTAATATTTCTTAGGTACCCATACTTGTTTGGGTCCTTGGAGGTTAGTAACTAAGCTCTTTGGTACCCAAATGGCCTTCTTCTTTGGACCCACAATTGGTGTACCAACAAACCTAGCATGCACACCTTTTTCACCCTTGGTAAGCACATAACAAGAATCGAAAGGAATGTAATCCATTTTAGCATGAGACTTGTTGTTGTTCTTGTTCATTTTATTACAATTAATCTCTAGATGCCCAACTTGCTTGCATCTATTGCAATAACGACCATTGCTCTTCACAAAGCGAGACTTTGGAGTAGCAAAGGCCGCCTTGCCCTTCTTGGGAGTATAGCCCAAACCCTCTTTGTTAAGAGAGAACCTTTGGCTACCCAAGCATTTTAGCAAGCGGGCATCCCCACCATAGGCATTGCCTAATGCGCGGGTGAGATCATCCACCTCTCTCTTGAGAGTCTCATTCTCAACCACAAGTGATGAATCACTAGTAGTAGAGGTAGAGTAGGTTGTGGTGGATGATGATGAGCTACATGAAGCATTAGTAGGACCAACAAATAAAGAATCATCAATAATATCACATGTTAGTCCAATATCACAAGTGACAATCACTTGCTCCTCCTTAGCTTCCTTCATGAGCTTCTCCAACTTGAGGTCCTTCTCCTTGATGAGCTCAAGTAGAGAGGAGTGGGCTTTCTTAAGCCTAGTGTGAGCAACTTCAAGGTCCTCGTGGTCTTCCTTTAGACACTCACGAGAGGCCTCTAGCTCATCAAAGGATTTCCTAAGAGCTTTAAGCTCTTGTTCAATTCCTTTGCACTCCTTACTCTTTTTGAGAGCAACAAGCTCTTCCATCAAGGCATCATTTTCATTGCTCTTGGCAATGAGCTCTTGCTCCAAGATCTTGCACTTCTTGGTTGTCCTCTTGTAGCCCTTGCTCATTTGATCTATTATGCCCAATAGATCATCCTTGGAGTAGTCCTCATCCTCCTCATCATCACTCCTACAACCATCACTAGCACAAGAATAATCATCACTATCATCATATTTTACCTTGGTAGGCTTGGCCATAAGGCATGTCGATGTAGTGTCAAAGATGGATGGCTTGTTGGAGAGGACGATGCTTGCAATGGCTCGCCGAGTGGTCCTCTCATCATCACTAGAGCTATCATCATCACTATCGGATTTGTCACTATCCCAAGTGACCACATAGCCACCACCCTTCTTCTTCTTGTTGATAGTGAAGCTCTTCTTCTCTTTCTTCTCCTTCTTGTCCTTTTTGTTCTTCTTCAACTTCAACTCCCCATCATGATATCTTTTGTCTTCATAGGGGCACTTTGCCACTACATGATCGGGGCTATTGCAATTGTAGCAAAGCATCTCCTTTGCCTTCATGAAGTCCCTTCTCTTTCTTGCACCATATCCTTTCTTCTTCATGAACCTCCCCATCTTGTGCACTAGGAGGGCCATGGTCTCATCATCGAATGGATCATCATCATCGCTCTCCACCTTGCTCTTGCCCTTAGAGGATGAAGCCTTGAATGCAATGGGCTTCTCTTGCTTGACCTTGATCTCCTTCTCATCTTCATCTTCATCATCATCATCATATTGAGCATCGGTCATGACATCTCCAAGCACTTGGTTTGGAGTCACCTTGTCCAAACCCTCTCTTTGGATCATCTTCCTCAAGATAGCAAACTTCTTAGGTAAGTTCATCAAGAACTTATGTGAGAAGTCCTTGTCCTTGACATCTTCTCCTAGGCTCTTGAGATCATTGACAATAACTTGTAGCCTATAGAACATCTCCGGTATGGACTCATCATCCTTCATCTTGAAGCTTGCAAACTTATCCTTGAGCATATAGAGCTTGGCACTCTTTACCGTTGAAGTACCCTCATATGTTTCCTCTAATCTTGTCCACACTTCACTTGCCATCTCAAGATCCTTGATTTGCTCAAAGACCTTTGCATCAATCCCATTGTAGAGAGTGTTGAGAGCCATAGTATTGCATTGGTTGTTGATGCGGTCATTGTTGGTGGGGTTGTCGGGATCAATAATAGCATAATCATGATGTGTCACCTCCCAAACCTTCTCATTGATAGAGCCTAGATATTGCTTCATCTTTCTTTTCCAATGATCAAAAGAAGAGACACCATCAAAGAATGGAGGCTTGCCCCCAACATGGTTGAACACAACTTGAGCCATCTTACACCGAGGTTGTTAAGCCTTACAAACGGTGACCACGGCTCCGATACCACTTGGAAGGTCTTGATGGCTAGAGGGGGGGTGAATAGCCTTTTAAAAATTTCTACAAAGACAAGCTAAACAAATTTATCAATACAACAAATAGCGAGATGCGAGTTTTGCTTAGCCTACGGGGTGTTTGCAAGCCACCTATCCAAATCACAATTCTAGTAAATTGACACTCAACCGCACAAGTTAAACCGAGAAGGAAACTACAACTACAACTAGCAAGCTACACAAAAGAGCTACTCTAGCAAAGCAAACTAGCTAGCAAAGATAACTAAGAAAGAAATGCGGAGTTGAGTTAGGAGGGTTTCACCGAGGGGCGAAGTATTGAGCCAACCAATATGATCAACAATGAATACCAAAACAACCGAACACCGGGATCAATCAATCACAATATGAAAGTGATGACACGAAGATTTATCCCGAGGTTCACGTGCTTGCCGGCACGCTAGTCCCCGTTGTGTCCCTCTTCACCACGTGGTTCGGTGGCTAATCGGTCTCACACCGAGCCTCTCAAAAGGCGCCACAAGAACCTACCAAATGGCAAAAGGTTGCAATGACACGAGCAATTTACTAATGTTGCCTTTGGCGCTTCGCCGAGGTAGGCACAAACCCCTCACAATCACCGGAGGTGGCCAAGAACAATCACCAACTCTTGCCTATGCCTCCAAGCTGCTCCAAGCCGTCTAGGTGGCGGCAACCACCAAGAGAAACAAGAATCCCGCAGCAAATCAACCACCAAGTGCCAACTAGATGCAATCTCACAATGCAAATGCACTTGGATCACTCAATCTCACTTCGAATATGCAAGGAAGCAAGAGAAATGAGTGGGAGGGGAGTTGCTTAGCTCAAAGTGCTCACAAGTATATCAAAATGTCCAAGAGTGGGAGCCTTGAGCCGGCCAACGAGTATTTATAGACGTACCCCTTCGAATGTAGCCGTTAGAAACTGAAATCAGCGGCAGTCGCGCTGACCGGACGCGCTGGTCCAACTGACCGGACGCGCCGGTCACTTCAACGGCTAGTTTCCGAACTACTGACCGGACGCGCCGGTCGAAACGACCGGACGCGCTTGTCACGACCGGACGCTCCGGTCCCGTGACTGACCGGACGCACCGGTCAACACCGAGTCACGCAAAACGAATCAACGACCGGACGCGCTGAAGAACTGACCGGACGGCACAGTGCCCGCGTCCGGTGGGAGTCCAGTAAGCTCCCTGGACGACCGGACGCGTCCGGTCGCCTGTGACCGGACGCGCCTCGCGTCCGATCGAACAACTGAAAAACGCGCAGACACTGGACACTGACCGGACGCGTCCGGTCAAACAGTGACCGCGTCCGGTGCAGCGTCCGGTGCAGCGTCCGGTCACCACTGTGACCTCCGTTCGCTTCCGTTTGATTTTCGTTTGATTTCCGACTTCCGGTGTAGTGGAAAATAGGCATTTCATTTCCCCGAAATCGCCTGAATCCCGCGCTCGCACGCTCGGCGGGAGGGAGAGAGGACCCCAAACCCTCTCTACCGCTCAAACTCCAACGCCGTCGCAAACGTGCTAACACCACCAAGTGATCATCACAATGTGCATGTGTGTTAGCATTTTCACAATCATTTTTCGAGGCGTTATTAGTTCTATCCAAATGCATATGATCATGAAATGCACATCTAGAGGCACTTAGGAGTTCATTAGCCGCGTCATTCCCCTCTTTATAGTACGGCTATCTATCCTATAATGTAACCACACCCACTAGGTGTCTTGGTTACTAAAACACAACCCTTAAGCATATACCTTTGCCTTGATCACGTAGGGTTACGTCCAAATCCAAGTGTGGCCATCATGATCACCATGTCCATCTTGCCACCAACCTTGGAATGTACTAATCCTCATATGCTACAAACAACTTAGGCATAGGATTAGTACTTAGGCATTGTCACTAATTACCAACACCAAACATAGGACTTTCACACCCTCGACTATGGTCTCCACTATGGAAGGGGCCTCGACACGGCGCGATTCGTCGGCTACTGTGACAGCGACCTCACCGGCGACGTGGATACCAGCAAGAGCACAATCGGGACGATGTTCTTCCTCGGTGATTGCTTGGTCAGCTGGCAGTCCCTCAAGCAGGAGGTAGTGGCCCTCTCAAGCTGTGAAGTGGAGTACATCGCCACCACCACTGCAGCAACTCAAACACTATGGCTATCAAGGATGTTGGCAGAGCTCCTTAGCAGGAAGGTGGATATGGTTGAGCTAAAGGTGGGCAGCAAGTCTGCTCTAGCTCTGGCCAAGAACCCTCTCTTCCACGAGAGAAGCAAGCACATCCGCATCAAGTATCACTTCATCAGAGATTGCCTGGAGGATGGGAGCATCAAGGCCAGCCACATTGCCACTACTGATCAGCTACCTGATATTCTCACCAAGTCACTGGGAAAGTCCAAGTTCCAGGAGATGAGGGAGAGGATTGGACTACCGCAGATCACCTCCAGTGCTCGGCACAAGGCTTAGGGGGAGAATTGATAGATAAGCCTAGTGCTAAAGCACTTGTATCTTACCTTTCCTGCACTTTTACTTTCCTAGACTTCCAAGCCTAGTGGTAGGAATATGCTCAGCATCCACTTTAGTGATTAGAATATGTTGTAGCAAGTGGGAGTCCCCCTGCCTATAAAAGGCAAGAGAGTGTCATTATAAAAGCCAAGCCATTGCATTTTTTTTCAATCCAAGCGGCCAAGGGCCAAGCTGCCCTCTGGTAGTTCCCAAATCTGAATCTGAGATCTATTTGGGCCAACAATATCTAATGCAGGTTCTTGTTTAGCGCTTTTTTTCAAACAAGCTTTTATTATTGGTTAAAGGCTGAATCGCAACTGCAAGTTTGAATGTGATGCTCAATGATGAATGGGTTCCATGACTCATGTATGGAAGCATAGAATTATTTAAGAATCCAGTAGAGGCTGGTTTACTCATGAATAAATTTGTTCATTGATCATTGATGTTGTCACATTATCTCCTTAGCACTTTCTCATTGCAAAGCGATCTGTATCCTTCATGATAATTGTGTAATTGGTCAACTGTAAACTAGTTGAAGTAAATTCTAGAATAAAATGGATAATACCATACTTAGTCAGGGATCCTGAAAAGCCTTTTAGGCCTTGAATGGCCATTCGTTTGGTAACCCTTACTGAGAGAATCATTAGAGGATAATTCCTGTAGCATTTTTTCTAGTTACATTCACCTGCTTATTGTGTCAACCATGATGTTTGCTTATGACTTTGTGAGCAGCATAAATCTGTCCTAATGAGATGATTAAATGTTCATCTTGTTTACTGCAATCTTACGGTGCTTCTTGTATGTCTTTTACTTTTGAAATCTGGGAATCAATTTTAGTTGCTAAAATGTGCCTTATCCTACAACAGGTTGCGCTTCTGACAAATCAAAATCACCAAAAGTACTTCTGGGAGCAAGGTAACACCCAGAAATATGACCTATTGGCTATTTGGTCCACGGATTTTAAGCATCACAATTCACAATGAAAGCACCAGTTAAATGGAGTCAATTGTTCCTCTTTATCATATACTATCTTCCCATTATTTTGGCAACGACAACAATATCCACTAGCTGCTATGTAATCTTTACCAGCAAAATTGACTATTGGAGCAATGGATTGACCACACAAATACATGGAATTCTAAGTGATTAATAGACACAACATGTAATGAAGTAAGGAAAACAAGTGTGTGAACTAAACTTACCGCACTAGAATCTTGACCAATCACAAGAACCAATAGCTGAGGCTGAAACTTATCAATCGCTGGAACGACCAACTCGTTCATCGCATATTCATACCCAGCATCTCCACTTCCATTAGGCAAAGGTATATTGAGATTGTACCCAAGCCCCTTGCCTTCGCCAATCTCATCGACAGAGCCACTCTGCGGATGCGATGGCCCCCAAGAACCATGCCTCATGTGAAGAGACATTGTCAACACGTTGTCTGTGCGATAGAAGCCCTCCGCGGTACCATTCCCATAGTGTACATCAATATCCACAATGGCAACCTTTGCGCGCCCGGAATCCAGAGCCAGCTGCACAGCAAGTCCGGCATTGTTCAGAAAGCAGTAACCATCTGCATGGTCGGGCTGCGCGTGGTGGCCAGGTGGCCGAACCAACGCGTAGGCCAGGTTCCCGTGCCCGTCTAGTATGTGCTTCACGGCGGAGAGCGTGGTCCCGGCCGCTAGAAGCGCAGCGCCCCAGGAGCCCGGGTTCAAGAACGTGCCCTCACAGAGCTTCTTGGCTCCGGTGGCATTCGCCTGCACGAGCTCCTCTATGTATTCTGCAAACCAACCACGAGAAGAATTTAGCAAATATATACCGTGAAGGTAACTGAATTTTGCTCAGCGTTTACAAATATATTTTACAATGCAAGCACCACAAAAAGAGACAATTTGGTGAATCTAAGATTCCAGAATGCGATGAGCAGGTAGTAAGAGCTACAAGAAAGTCTCTGAGGGGATTTCGGCTTTGGGGGTTGACCTGAGGAGTGGAAGGAGAGAAGCTCGGAGGCGTGGGCGGGGCGGCCCGAGTGCCAGGAGAGGAAGTCCGCAACGGGTCCGCGGCGGAGGATGGAGACCATGTTGCGGACGCGGTCGGCGTTCTCCGGGTGCTGGTCGAGCACATCCAGGAATCCCGGGTCGCGGCCCGAGTCGAACACGCCGCGGCCGGCGTCGTGGGCCAGCATGCCCTCGTGCCAGAAGACCGCCAGCTTGTCTCCCGGACCCGTCGGTGGCGCCTCCGCCGGCGGCGGGGACGATTCGGACGCCATCGGCGGCTCGGCGCAGGGGGTTCTCCCTTCGCGGTGACGTCGCCTGCTGTTCAGGTTGACTCAGCGTCCCAGCAAAATCACTTTTTTTTTCTTCTTTTGAGCGGATTTGGTGTTTGCATGGGCCAGAATGAGAGCCCATGGGCTCTTATTTGTGCTTCTCTCCTCGGGAGATGTAGGTACATGGGCCTTTGGTAGTGGTTCTGGCAGTTCTGCTGTGAGTCTTTCTTCGTTTTCAATTGAAATTCAAAACCTATAGCTATTTTGGGCGGTTGGGATCTTGCACTTTTCTTTTTCGTACTGCTAGAGCCTGGACGTCCGGATGGATCCGGACGGGGCGTCTGTCCACCTATGTCTGCAGTCCGCTACCCACGCCATTTGGCGAGCCCACATGCTGCCACTAACCGCCGTGGAGGCGAGAAACATCGCTGGAAATCTGATCCACACCGACCAAACGGAGATCCACTACACTCACCCGATCTAGTTTTGAAATATCCAAATACAACACTTGCAACATACAAAAGAAGATAGATAAAACATTTGAAACATGCTTTAAAACACTTACAAAAACACCTGAAAAACACTTGAAAACCATTACAAACATACCCAATATCCAGATAAAACACTTGTAACATATGTGTAAAACATACGCAACATGCAGATAAACACATTTGCAACATACGTCCGATGAAACATTAGGAACAGACCTTTGTAACATATATGGATAACCATTGCAACATATGCAACATCCCGATCTACTTTTGCAACATTCATTTGAAACACTTGCAACATAACTCTAAAACATATGAAACACTTGAAATATACGCTTGCAACATGTGTTTTCGTTCTTTTTCTGTATGACACAGAGCAGAGCGGGGAACGGTCGGGTCCCGCCAGGCAGCCAGCGAGGATGGTGGCGTAGCCTGGTAATAGCCAGTTGCGCCTGCGCCAGGCTTGGGACCGGCTAGCGACGGCTCGCTCTCTTAAACGCCTGGCCTGGCCACGAACGGAGGATGGGACACTGCATGGCACGGTGGGGGACAGAGAGCATTATCGTTTTCTTTTTGTAGAATATATGTTAAGATGATTACAGTAGGTTTTGAAATTTACCCTTTTTTGCCGTTGACAAAAAAAAACACAACAACATGCTGCCGCGTGCATCTAGTGGCAAAAACCAAGTAAAGGTTGCGTGCACCTAGTAGCAAACACCAAGAAAATCCAGTGGAATCTATTGGGCGGTTGGGATCTTGCATCTTGGTATGTGGCTACTGCTAGCACTGTCGTGTCAGGCTGCTCATGCTATGCACATTATACTCCTTTCAAAAGAATTACTTGGTACATTATACTCCTCCTTTCAAAAGAATTATTACTTGGTACTCTCTCCTTTCACAAGCATTACAAAAATTGTAGTAAAGTATCAACTATTAAATAAATATCATTAGATTTGCTATGAGATGTATTTTCCTAGTATAGCTAGTTGATGTTATAAATGATAATATTTTACCAATTCTATATATTTGGTGTTGCAGAAAAATCAGTTTAACTGTGATATCTGTATTTCTTTGTTTATTCTAAACTTGTCTGTTCTGAATTCAATTGACAATAAGATTTAGTATTCAGATTTAGTATTCTTTCTTGTACTTTCATAACTCGAGAAAGGCACGTAATGCCTTGCCGTGACAACTATAGGCCCTGTTCTGCTGGTCAGGTTTCGGCTGGTTTCAGCTTATTTCAGCTTATTCCCTCTCACAGAACACTATTCAACCAGCCGAAACCAGCCGGCTTTTCCACCAGCCGAACCAGCCCATAGTGTAGGGCATGATCTTCAGGAATACAAAAGTTCTACTGCGAGAAGATCTGAAGGGAACCTCTTGCGCCATTCCAATTTATCTCACTTAGGCAGTGTTTAGATCCAAAAATTTTGGCAAAAAGTTCTTGTAGCACTTTTCGTTCTTATTTGGTAAATTTTGTCTAATCATGGACTAACTAGGTTCAAAAGAGTCGTCCCGACATTTACAGACAAACTGTGCAATTAGTTATTTTTTTACCTACATTTAATGCTCCATGCATACGTCTAAAAATTCGATGTGACGGGAAATCTTGTAAAATTTTTGGAAGTTTAAAGAATCTAAACACACCCTGAAAGCAAAATCCAAGGTGTGGGGTGACTTCAGCTTCATGGACAGATTCTGACAATCGAGTGACGTAGACAGACACTCTGTTCGTTTGGACTTATCAGCAGAATCAGCAGCCATTCAGCAGTGTTTTTCTCTCACAATAAACCAGTGAACAGTGCTTTCAGCACAATAAACCAGCGAAACGAACAAGGTGAGAGCCTTCAGCAATAATCCGAGTGCCGCCGGTACAAATTCCCAGCACTTCATCAGGTTTAAAGACGGGCTTACGACAATCTGAAAGCCATAATAGTACTCTGGTACTCTGCCAACGAAACATGGTTCCAATCAGTGGCGAATCCAGCCAGCAAATTGACCCTAGGGCGGACTTATATACTATAAAATTTTAGCTAACCTATAACAACATGCATGTTAAGAGCAAAAATGGTAGAACTAACAAAAATCAAGATGTTACCTTTTAACAGTGGGATTATTAATAATAAATAATGGTTCAATGAAGAAATACATTACAGAACATATTAATTTTGGAGACAAGTCAATTAAAAAATAACATTAATCATAAAAGCCTATATAAGAATGTAAAAAGGACATCTAGACATACCAAATGACCAAAATTCTAAAAATACAAAATCCTAGCTGGAGAGATGGAGCTTAAGGCTGGGGTAGGCAGTCTGCAGAGCTGGGCCGGCTGACGGCCGCCGAGCCATAGCCGTCGAGGGCCGAGGCGCGGGGTGGGGCTGCAGGCCACAGGCGAACGGCGGCCGATGGGAGCTCCGAGCGGCCAGGGCCAGGGGGACGTGGGGAGGCGAGGGAGTTGCCGAAAGTCGGGGCGGCGGCGCCGAATCGGCGGGCGCCGGACGCGGACGGGATCGCAGGATGGCGAAGGAGAGATTGTAAGCCATGGCGGCGCGGCGGTCGCCTGGTCGCGGGAGCCTGGAGATGGAGCGGGCGAGGGCGAGCGGCTGTGGCCTATCGTGGTGCCGCCTTCCCAAGCCCAGTGCTTAGCATGGGCGGCTGGGTGTCTCTTGGGCTGTTGCAAACGCCGCGGCCTAGTCTCAAGCAGCGAGGCCCATGACGCCCTCTATCTCTACCTCCTCTCGAACTGAATGGAAGCAGCGCCGCCGTCCTCTACAACCTCGGCTCCTCGCCTCCTCAGCCTGCCCGCCCTCGCCGGTCGCCAAATCCGGGGATAGGGAAGGGGTGCCCGGCCGAAGGGACCTAGGGCGGCTGCCCTAGCTCACCCTAGTGGTGGCTCCGCCTCTGGTTCCAATTCATTCTCAATTGGATCTTGTTTGCGTGTATCCACTTCAATTCATATGTATTGAAGTGGATTAAAATAGAACTTAATTTAATTTCACTTCAATCTATCTATTTTAATATATGTGGATTGAGATGAAAATACGTGCGGGGCTTATTGGTGCCACTGGCGACGCAGCAGTTGCTAGTTGCTACTTGCGGTACTAGCTCCAAGCGTCTGCGGACTGCGGTCCCGACGGGCGGCATCAGGCTCGCGTGCAGGCAACGTGCCGCTGCTCCCCGCCTGATTGGCATCCTCTCCGTGGCCAACGCGGACGCACGTGGACTCCACCAGTCCACGGCACCATCGCTCTCGCCGATCCACGGATCCAGGGGGCAGCCCGCAGGCAGTTTCGTCGCCAAACTGTTGCGGCGTTCGGGTCAGGTTCGCTCGCGCGCGCGCGTCCTGGGGCACACGACCGAGACGGAGATGCTGCCGCGACCATTCTAGCGTAGCTCCGGCTGCTGCTGGTGTAATCTGTGGCCCAACCCTGTGATGGCTCATTTTGCCCGGTCTAATTGGCTTCGAAATCTAGAAGTTGTTCAGTTTATTGACGAGGGAGTTTGAGATGCACAACATTTGGGTACGTCAATCATAGCCTCTGCACCACCAATGATAAGCTGGTAACACGTCGAAGCATATTAATGGCATGTTTGGAATAAATAAATCGAAAACAAAGGAATGAGAAAAAACACACAGGAATAGGATAGGGTATTTCCGCTCTGTGAGTGGAAATGGGGACACCGTGCTCCGGTTCAAAAATAAATAGTGACAAAACAAAGGAAAAAACACAGGAAACTAGAAAGAGGTGTTTGGAACACAGGAATTAATAACAAAGTCACAAAACATGTAAAGGATAAAAGCTCATTATCAGTGGTTAATAACCTGTTAGTTGCATACTTTCACTTTGCATGTGCATGACTCTCTTGCGTGTGGGGCCATTGGTCCACGGACCGGACCCATCCATGTTTCCACACATATGTTTGAGCGGGACCAAATAGGGTTTTCTAGTTCATGTGGGGCTATTTATCCCCTCTCGTTCTCACTTACATGTGGGGCCTATTGGTCTATGGTCTTGTCTGACCAAAAGTTCAGAGCAATCCTCATCCTCATCCACTCGTACCTTCTCATCTCCATTCATTTTCATCTGGTTCTCCTCTAAGTCTCTCTCTCCCTCGGTCGCGCACGCTGCGCCATCGCCGCCGCAGTCGCTTGCGCAGACACCGCCCAGCACTGCCGCCGCCCAGCCGTCCCTCGTGCAGCCACCCACACCCCCTCTCTCCCACACAGTAGCGTTATGCCGGGTCGGCCATAGACGGACGACCATGAGCTCAACGAAGAAGATGACTAGTTGACCACTTTGGAAAGGTAACAAGAGGCATGAAACAGTTTGCTTCTACCAACTTTTTAACCTCACGCGCTCATCCGTCTCGGGCTCCGAGAACTTTGGATCAGAGTGGATTTTTTCATTCCTGCGTTTTGTGAATGAAAGCATTCCTTTCAAGAGGAACAACAAGGTTGGTTCCTTTGTTCCAAACAGCACTTAGACGTTAGCAAAATGGAGAAAGTGCATTCAATTCCTGCAATCCAAACAGACTCGTATAACATAGAGAAAATAAGATATATAGTATTAAGTATTAACCAACTCCACACTACCGTGATTCAGACTCCCAGTAGCGACACCAAATACTAGAGGGGATTGGTTGGATCAAAAATTACGAAAATCACTTTTTTCAGACAATTATGGTTGCCCTTAGCTTCGCCACTGTTTGACCGTTGCTCCAGTACTATACTATCTCCAGTGATACAACATTTTTCAGTCGAACTTTTGGTTGTTGGATTTATCTCCTGTTTAGGCCTGATCGTTTCACGGCTGGTCTGATCCCTCCCCACGCTCAAATGACAGGAATGTTTTTTTTTCTTCTTCAATTCAAAGTGGTTGCACGGCACGCAGTACATGCAACAAGCTGCTAATAGAAACGTCGCACCGTGCTGATGTTACGTAGGAACCGTCTAAAATCCACCACCACGGCCCACATTCCTTCCTTCCGTGAGTAGGCGTAGGTAGGCCGGCAGTGCAGTGGGCACTGGCCAGACAAAACGATCTCTCCAGAATCCGAAAGCAGCAGCTGTACGCATGGTCGCATGGACGACAGCCTGATTAACAATAATTGAACCACACTAAAGTACAGTACTTTAGCAAAAAGCAGAGATGGTATCAAATCACTCGCGCAAGAGAAGAGGGGCGTCGCCATCGGCGGATCAGGTCTCGCCTCCGACACCACCCCTCGCGCACGCCCCGACCCGAAGGCATCATTCTTCCAGCTTCCTCCAGTCGCTCGATCGGCTGCTCCGCTTGTAGCTTTCGTTGGCTAGTCCCGTGTCCTCTCTCTCCTCGTCCTCGAGCGATCGCAGTGGTTGCGGCGTCCTTCTCCCTTCGGGACTTCCGTGCGCCGGGATGATGTCCTCGTGGGTGGCTGCGCTGCCGGCGAGGAGATCTGGGCGGCCACGCCGTCGGTCGGTCGCCAACGGGGCACCAACTTAGACTACCGCACGGTACTCTAAAACGATACTCTAAAGTTTTAGAGTATGAATATAGAGTAAAAACTGCTACACTGGGTACTCTAAAACGACACTCTATTTTTTCTCTCACTCTATATTTAGAGTAGTACAGTGCTTACTCTATACTCTATAGTGGCGGCCCTATTAGTTAAATAAAGAGAAAAAATGCTATAACTCACAAACTAAATATCCAAATTAAATTTCGATTGCACCATTAAATTCGTCTCAATAAATCCTTCAAAACTAGATCACACATGGATATATTTAGATAAAGTGACAAGTGGGTCCTACAGTGGATAGAGTAGATAGAGGATGATATAGAGGATGGATAGGTACGGGAGAATTGAGTATAGATGAGAGAATTTTGCTGACTAGGACGTATAGAGAATGAATATAGAGGTCCACGAGTGCGGGTAGTCTTAGATGGGATTCCTACATCTTGTTTTTCCGGTTCAAATCCTGGAACTGGATTTTCAGTGGAAGCTTGGCAACGGACGGGCATGGTGCCATGGTGACCAACGGTACGGCTAATCGTTGTTCCTTTTTTGTCGGAGGTGGCGCTAGCTTTCGCGGATTTCAATTACGTCGTGGAGTAATTGAAATCCGCCTTTGTCTTCAGCAGGCAGCCCGTGACATGTGTGTTGGAACTGTACATCGTGGATCACATCGTCGCATGTACGCGTCCAAGTCTTGCAATGATATTGTCTGAGAAGCAAAAATACGGTGGTTACTGGTTACTCCAAAGGTTTTGGCCTTGCCTGGACAGTCTTTATGGCATTTGGATTGCATTCGGATGGATAGAGTACTTTGCAGCGCTTTGACAGACTGTAGTTAATATCTTAACTAACAACTAGTTCGCTGGTTGGCGAAAGAAAGATAAAGTGAACCAATAACTATTAGTCTATGTATCCAAACAACACTTAGTAAACTTTATGAGCTAAAGTAGTCACCCTAACAAATACTTCTACCGGTGGGCAGACCGAGCATCTCCAACAACTCTTATTTCCCCAATCTAACTACCATACAGGGGGAGTTGGGTCCATTTTCCACCTCGAGCATGCGCCACCTTCTCCTAAGCCCAGCGATTGTCGTCCGTGCTCTATTTGCCAATGAGAGCTCATCCATCTACACGAGATCCAAGTGCTCCAGATTGGCAATGTTGTCGGGAGCAGGGAGAGGCTGCGAAGGATGTTGTTTTCTTGGCTCTATGAAGTAGACCTGCACGAGCTCGTCAACGACCTTGTGGAAGTTTGACTCTGCTGTCTCCTAGATTGACGTAGCCCTAAGCTCGCATGCGGCGGACAGGCAAAGATCACCATGCTGGTTGCGAAGGTCAGCATCTGAGCGGGTCAAGGAGCACGAAAGTTGATAAGGAGTTATGGGCGTTAGGGAGGGACGACGCGGCAAATAAGAATGTTGTGAAGGAGTGGCATGACAATAGAGAGGCCAAGGAGGAGAGGAGTCGTGGTGCATGATGATAGATCTAGAGAGGGTTGTCGTTGGAGGATATGTAGAGGGACAGCGGGGCGGTGGAGGAGGCAAAGAGGGATGGTGTGATGGTGAAAACGCCGAGGAGTGATGCAATGTCGAGGAGAATGACGCCGGGGAGAAACACTATGCGAAAACGATCGATATATTAAAAAGAAAAAAAGAAAACGGATAGCTAGGGTCTATTATATTATTGAAGTGCTTCTTCCGTCTCAAAATAAGTGGTATTGTGACTTCTCGAGAAATTAAATATTTTTTAACTTTGACCAAATATGTATGGTACATAATCCGTATCATTAGTTAAATCATTAAATATATTTTATAATAAACTTATTTAGAGATAAATATTACTATTATTTTATAAATTTATTTAAATTTAAGAAAGGTTAACCAGCCCGCGTCAGTTTATTTTGGTACTGAGTGAGTACAAAACATCTTCTCTAATTACTATTGCTGAGCTGCTAGCTCTGCCGCGGTCGCTCGAGAGCATTCCACCGGGAACATGGAGAATCACCAGCACGCCGTCACTGGTTGTGATCTGCAATAGTACTTCTGACACGATGACAGGTCAATGCTTTTTTTTTAACGATGGGCATGTTTAGATGGGGGTGTAAAATTTTTAGAAGCATAGTAACTCTTTTGTTTGTATTTGGTAATTAGTGTCCAGTCAAGGACTAATTAGGTTCTAAAGATTCGTCTCGTGATTTACAACCAAACTGTGTAATTAGTTATTTTTTTATCTATATTTAATGTTTCATGCATGCATCTAAAGATTCGATGTGACGGAGAATCTTATAAATTTTTTGGAATTTTGAAGGGAGTGAACACACCCCATGTCAGGTCAATGCTTTGGTTTCAGAGGAGTGAGCCAAGGCCAAGCGCCAAGACGGCCAGACCCAGCCATGAAACCCATGACCTGACCTCGGGGGCTGGAGCTCGCCCCGGAACAGCACGAGCAGAGCACGAGCGGCCGGCCAGCACGGGTGCTTCACGTGCCGGCCTGCGTGCCTGCGCCTCTTTCTGAATTTCTCCTTATCCGATCGTTGCCCGGTTTGAACCTTTGCCGACATGGCGTTATCTTTGCTGTAGCCACGTCCTCTACCAGGGGTAACAGCTACAGCAAGCATACTCCGGCCCCGTTCACTTTCTATGTAAACCCAAAATATTTTATCTTTCACCTATCACATCGAATCTTTGTACGTATACCTGAAGCATTAAATGTAAGTAAAAAAAATAACTAATTGCATAGTTTGTCTGTAAATATCGAGACGAATCTTTTGAACCTAGTTAGTCCATGGTTGGATAAATTTTGTCAAATAACAACGAAAGTGCTACATGAATTTTTTCCCAAAAAATTTGGGATATGAACACGCCCTCTATTGCTATTTGCTCTGGAGCTTAGAAGTTAGAACCCACATGTCAGTGATAGAAAAGAGAAGCGGACCTGTTTTTGCCGGATCTGACGTCGCTGATGCTGAAGCAGTTATATGCCATTTTGAGCAGCTCCGTACTATACTGTTAATCATGATGCACGGACGGTGCAGCTCTTCAGTCTTCACTCACACCAGTGTAGCAATCACACCGCCCCATGCTCCGCGAATTACTACCAGTCCCCCGTCCCAAAAATCTTGCACTTGTAGATGTGGTTCAAGTCAAGATCTACAGAAACACATAGATTTACTGCTACAGCAAAGACTTTAAACAAAGTACGCCATATTATATATGTACTGTACAGATATACTCATGTGGCAAAATTGGATTTTTCCTTTTATGATTTTATACTGTTTTTAAAGTTTCAACCAGTTTATGAAATAAAAAATAGCACGTACCGCCACATCATATGCCACGTAGGTGACAGAGTTCTATGTGGACTGCTTTGGAGACGGCTGGGACGTTGACAAAGTTTATGGACCTAGACGAGCAAAAAAAAAAGTTCATAGACCTAGGTGAAAAATAAGAAAAAGTTTAAGGATCCACGGCACAATTCACTCAACTAAAATTTTGGGTGTGCCGAAGGAACATTTTACCAATTCACAACACCTTTAATCTGGTTATAAAACACTTGTTTTTTTTTCTTACAAGATGCTCATAAAATTCAGGTGCAGGAGACAAGTTTTTTCACCTGGATATGATATAGCAAAACTAATTTTGTTTTATCTGGAGAATACTTTGACCGGCATTACTTATTAACAGGATGTCGTTTTATGACACCAACTTTTGTTCCTATATAAGTTCTTTCAAATTTGAATCTAATATAACACAAATATTATATATCTAATATTCATGTAAGTACTCCTGTAAAAAAATGGTAATTCGGTTCAGCATTGTAGGCCAGATGTAATTTTCTTGCACTAATAGCACACGTCACAGGACAGTAAATTGGTGTAAGTCACATTAAAAACTAAGGTCCATTTGGATCTCACGGTGTAGAGTTTAATCAGCTAAATTTAAAGATTTATTTGTGCGGTCTAATAAGCTAATAATATTTTCGTGAGGTTGATTAAACTTCAGACAACACTTTAAATTATACATTTGAAGCTTTGAGAGCTAAAATAATCTAAATTTTAGAGGCTAAACTTTAGATAATGGGATCTAAACATAACCTAAAAAGGATTAGTGGAAGCCACGCTTCCAAAAATTGGTCCCTTTTAACCCTGCAACCATCACCTTGCCTCTGCTGATGTGCCTTTAACCCCACCGCACCGCCACCGCCCGCTGTTGCGGCTGCGCCGTATAAAAGCCGCCGAGCAAAACTCCGTCGGCCACACCGTTAGCCTACGCCGCACTGCGCAAACCAAACCAAATCAAATCCGGAGCCAGTAGGGAGTGGTAGGCGGAGCCGCGAGGAGTCCGCGGCTCGCCAGAGAGCAGAGGCGGCGGCGTCCACGGAGCAGGAGATCTCGCCGCGACGTCGTCCAGTCGCCGCTGGCGTCGCCGGTTCCCACCAGAATCGGAGGAGAAGCTTCGTCTGTGATCCTCGCCGCTCGCCAATGCAGGTGGAGACCGCCGCGGTAAGGCCCCTTGCCTCTGTCGGCGCCCGGTTCCGGTTGGTGGGAGCAGCGTGCTGTGTGTGCAGAGCTGCTGTGAAATCAGTAGCACCACTGTTTTGGATAACCGATGCATTAGATTCTCGCCGAGTAGTTCATCGATTCCCGTGGTTCAATAACTTTCCTGTGTAACATCACCCCCTCCTTTCTAAGAAAAGGCAAATGTTGCTGGTTTGATTGGACGCCACGTGATAGCGCGTGCGCTTTCATCAAAGCAGCTTGCGGCTTGGTTTATTAGGTGTCTTTGTGCTTTCTTTTGCAGAGCTGGCTTAGGATGTGGCGGTGTTTGAACCTCAGTTGGGCTTGGGCAGGAGAAATGTGACTGGTTCGGGTATATAGAGATTGACGTACCTGTTGCCAGTTGCTGCTGCTAGACTGTGATTGTTTTGTCACGTATTGAGGCTCATGGAGTCACGGATGGATCAGTACGAAATCATGGAGCAGATTGGCCGCGGAGCCTTCGGTGCCGCCATCCTAGTCAATCACAAGATTGAAAAGAAGAAGTAAGATACAGCGCTCTTCCATCAGTATGTAGGCTATATATGGCTTTGTCACTACCATTCGGGTGACTGTATGATTGCCTTGCAGGTATGTGTTGAAGAAAATCCGGCTTGCGAGGCAGACGGAGCGCTGTCGGAAGTCTGCCCATCAAGAGGTTGGTGAAATGTGATGCTTTGTTTCTGATTCGTCGGTTGTGCCTTGAAGAGTTAGTAAGAGAAAAGCTGAATTGCAGATGGCTCTGATTGCTCGGCTGCAGCACCCTTACATTGTTGAATTCAAGGAGGCTTGGGTTGAGAAGGTTTTTTAGTTCAGGAACTTGTTCTTACCTTGTTTCTTCTGTTTGAACTTATTTAGTTGACAAGGTGAGTTATGCAGGGTTGTTATGTCTGCATTGTCACGGGCTATTGTGAAGGTGGAGACATGTGAGTGTGATTTAGTGCTTTGGAATTGGAGGTCATCCTTTTAGTTGCAACATAACAACATTGTGGTATATCTCCCATTGGTCTTGTTTTTCAGGGATGAGCTGATGAAGAAATCAAATGGTACCTACTTTTCTGAGGAGGTACGAGAAGACTTGTCTATTTTGTTTATCTGATTGAAGGAATGGAATCATCCATATTGCACTCATAACATTGAAAAATCCTCAGGTACTGCTTAAATGGTTCGCTCAATTGGTGTTGGCTGTAGATTACTTGCACTCGAACTATGTCTTGCACCGTGACCTGAAGGTAAGTAAAACACAGTAGATGATCATCATTGTCAAATTGTTGTGCAATAAATGGTCATGACTCCTCAAACTTGCAGTGCTCCAACATATTTCTCACCAAAGATCAGGACATACGCCTTGGTTAGTTTCTCACAACAAATACAGTAATGCAAGTCTGTAATTGACATATTACATCTGTTTCTTGTTATGCTTCATCATATCAAGTTATCTTACTATCTGGTGTCCATGCAGGAGACTTTGGCCTAGCAAAGACTTTGAAGGAAGATGATCTAGCTTCATCGGTATGATGTTTCTGCACGTTTCCTTTCTTTCCTCTTTGTTCTGTCTATAAACCTTGTGTCATCCTTATAGAAAAAAATTATTGAGTTTCTTAATCACTCATACAATACATCAGATAAAACGCTAACCACAAAGTTTTTCATCAACCGTGAATTTATCCCTCATATTGTTTATATTTGGATTAACATTTCATTTTACAACTGATTGGGAACCTCATTTCCTTACTGCCACTGGATCGGTTTTGGGACTTTTGACTCAAATTCCAGTTAGAGTCTATTGAAAGAAAGGAATTAAAATTCAGAACCAGGGGCCCCTGAGGGGAGGATCCTTTCTCCCCGTTATATTTCTTCTTATATTTACCATGAACCATGTAGATATGCTAGTCCATCTCATGGAATGCGTGAAAGGTGCAATTCTTGTTTTGCATTTGTGCAATAACTGGTGGCACCATGCTTCTTTTAGGTTGTCGGGACACCAAATTACATGTGCCCAGAGCTGCTAGCCGATATTCCCTATGGTTTCAAGTCAGACATCTGGTCTCTTGGTATTATGTTTTACCTGGCTCAGTCTGTAATGTAAGATGTTTGCATAACTGATGATTTATTATAAATTTCTAACTTAACATGTTCTCATTTGCATAGGATGTTGTATGTATGAGATGGCAGCTCATCGACCTGCCTTCAAGGCATTTGTGAGTTTTTGTCTGATCTTATTTCTTATCACTGTCCCAAAATGTAGTTCTTTTTAGTTGTCATAAGTCAAATTTCTCTAACTTAGACTAAGTTTTTAGAATTAACATCTCCAATACCAAATAAATCCACTATCAAGACATATTTCATGGTGAATTTAATGAAATTAATTTGATCTTGTACATGTTTTTGCATTTTTCATTTTGGAATAGAGGGAGTACTTCAAAATGATTACCCAGATGTAGATTCCTCTGGTTGATTTGAGTCAGAAATTTTCCCTTTTATGTTACATTACATAAAATAAAGGGAACATGGCTATTCTTTGGCGCTCTTTTAGTGATCCTAGTGTATGTAATTACTGCTTAAAATTTCTGATGGTCTTACCTGATTTTCATTGCCTGCAGGATATGGCTGGATTAATAAGTAAGATAAATCGGTCTTCCATGGGTCCTTTGCCTGCCTGTTACTCAGTGTCTATGTAAGTGTACTTCTCTACACGAAATAGATCTTGTGGAAGTTGAACAGTTTGTGCTTTGCATGTTTAAAAGTGATCTTGGTAACCATTTCTATGACATGGTATGCACTCTCTATATAAGCAGTGCTTATTTTTGTTCCCGAGAACCAAGTAATGTTAACAGCAAACTGCTAAACGTTTCCTTTTTTTAATACACATTGTTAGAACAGTTTCATATAGAATGTACAGCTCAAAAGATCGTTTTTTTACTGTTGGGTACAGGAAAACCCTAATCAAAAGTATGTTGAGGAAGAGTCCAGAGCATCGACCTACTGTAAGCTATTATGAACCTTGAACCTTCCGTGCAGTAGTTCTCCCTTTCATCTGGATTTCGAACGTTTATGTTAAATTATTTGAACAGGCATCTGAAATCCTGAAGAACCCGTACCTGCAACCTTATGTTAATCAATACCGCCCTCTTTATGATTCTTCAAACCCCATGCGGATGCCAGAGAAACAATTACCCACTTCACGGAGCAGTCAGAGAAGCATGTCTGACAGCCAAAGCAGTAGCATTTCCAGTAGTGACATTGACAGTGCCCAATCAAGTGACAGAAGCACATCAGGCGGAACTACAAGTACTGACAGAAAGACCATTGATACTGCAAGCATTCGAGATGTGGATCAAGTTAAGTCAGATGAAAATGGTGCAACACCTGAATATCTTAGAGGCAACAAAGACAATTGTAGTGTTCAGTTTAAAAGGCAAGATTCATTGAAATCCATACATGTTGATCACCATCCCAGACCAGAGAGCAAACAACCAAAGATCATTGAGAAGATAATGACAACCCTTAGAGAGGAGAGCAGGCTGAGAGAAATCAACTCTCCTGTCAGAGGTGCTGTAAAGCCGAGTTCTGGCCTCAGCAACAATAATCAAGTAGAGCAACCATTACAGGTTTCAAGGACAAACAGTGACATGCCATACAACTTAAAGTCTGGCAACATTCTATCCCATGACGAACATGTAAATGAAGTTGAAGCATCACCACCCTTGAAGCAACTGGTATGAGTTGTTTGTTTTCATGAAATCCATTTTTTTCCATATATTGCTTACTTATGTCTCCTGGTGTCGGTCTTGCAGTCACCTATTATTGAACATAGTACAAAGATGAAAACCGCTGGGCCATCAACTCCGGAACCTGCCAAACAAATCACAGAAAATGGGGCTGCAGCTTCAGGAAAAACTAAGAACAAGACATCACCAGCTGCTAGACGTCCTAGCCCTCAGAGGCAAGCTGGAGCAGGGACTCCAAGCTTCCCAGCCACAACGACAAGACGTGCTCATACCAAGTTCATCACAGAGAGAGAGAGAACTCCAGAGCGACCATCCTGTAGCCCAGATATGAAACTGGATGCTCTTAGTGATCCTCCACGAAGTTTAATGATTTCTTCAAATCCTTCAGAAGGACAGCATATGAAACTGGATGCTTCACAAGCAAATTCAACAAATCTTTGGGAACTTTTCACCGTCTCAGCAAAGGAACACAGCAGTGCTTGCTCAAGTTCTACAGTTGATTGTACTGAAAATATGGACCAGCCTGAACTATCTGAACCTAATTCACCTGTCTGCTTGGTTTCACCATGTACAGGCTGTTCCCCCAACACAATTGAAGAGGATGACAAAGGCTCCATACCATGTTCAGAAATTAACACTGGCAAGAATGTTGTGACTAACAATGGTGGTTCAAGCCTGAGGTCAGATTTGGAACCATCCTTTCTGAGTTCTGAACAAGAGTTTGTTTCCAAAGATGTGCAATGTAGCAAGCATGAGCAGAGCAACATCGCATTCCAAAGAGGTGAAGATAAGTTCACTGTCCAGGAGCTGCTTTCATTGGCACCAGAAGTTGCCCCTTGTGTTTCATCAGCACCAGAAGTTGCTCATTCTATTCCAGCCACAAAAGGCACACTATTGGACGCACCCATTTCTCTTCAGTCATGGAAGAGACATGTAGTTTCTCATTTAAACCCTCCAGTTGATGATGTTATACAGATCATAAGACACAGCACTTTCTGTGTCAGTGATGAGCAGCCAACACAAGGAAGTGTTCAAAGAGAAGCACAGAGCGCTGATGTGATCAAACTACTGGATGTGGTACCAGAAGAGGCTGATGCAAGGAGCAGCTCACCAAACACTGTGCCTCCAGCACGGTCCTCATCAGTTACTGCTACACCACATGTCTCAGAAGCCAATGTTGCTACTAAGGCACTTGCTGCCTCGGACAATGTAAAATTATCTGCTGCTTCATCGGGGACCTGCAACGGAACGAAGGAAGAGGCATCCCCTACAAAGGAAGCACTTGATGTTACATCGTTTCGGCAACGTGCTGAGGCTCTTGAAGGGCTTCTGGAGCTTTCCGCGGATCTGCTGGAGAATCAACGGCTGGAGGAGCTAGCCATTGTTCTCAAGCCGTTTGGGAAGAATAAGGTGTCCCCACGAGAAACCGCTATCTGGCTGGCCAGAAGTTTCAAAGGGATGATGAGTGACGAAGCAGGTCGGACGTCGCTATGAGCACCATTTTTTTTGTCTGTTTGTTTGTTTGGTTTCACTTGTGCTCGGAGTAAATCGGTGCCGCTTGATTTGGTAATAGCAGTGCTCTGAGTTACTCATAGTTGATCCTGTTCGGCTGATGGTTTCTGCGGCTGCCGCTGATACTAATGCTGATTCTCTATGAGAGAAAAACACTGCTGAATGGCTGACTGATTCTGGCTGATAAGCTCAAACGAACAGGGCCTTGAATTGACAGCAGCTCGTGGAGTTGTGTGTCCTTTCTTTTTTATTTTTATTTTTGAGTAGACAGCTTGTGGTCTCTGTTGCCACTTTTTTCCTTTTCTGATTGCTCCATTCTTTTTGGCGTATGTTGTACATAGCCAAGAACTTAGAGCTGTAAACAGAAATAAAGCTTTGCCTCCGGTGTGATTCAAAAAAGAAAATACTATTAGTGAAATTTTACGGTGTTTAGAAATAACATGAGCCCTCCGTCTCGTTAGATCTGATGGTTTGAAAATAGCAGGAACTAAGTGAAAGAAACTTAAGTTGTGAACTGGAAAAAAAATACGTGGATCCGGAACTGGTTTTTAATTAATTTTGAAGGGTACAACATTATTTTTTACGTCTTAGGAGCTGCTTCTTATCTCAGACTACCCGCAGTGGGTACTCTAAAGCGATACTCTAAAACTTTAGAGTATAAATATAGAGTAAAAACTGCTACACTGGGTACTTTAAAACAATACTCTATCATTTCTCTTACTCTATATTTAGAGTGTTACAATGCTTACTCTATAGTAGGCAGTGGCGGGCCCCACTGGCTAAACAAAGGGAAAAAATGCTATAACTCATAAACCAAAAATTCAAATTAAATTTCAATTGCACCATTAAATTCGTCTCAATAAATCCTTCAAAACTATATCACACATGGATATATTTAGATAAGTGATAATTGGGTCTCACAGTGGATAGAGGATGATATAGAGGATGGATGAGTGTAAGAGAATTGAGTATAGAGGAGAGAATCTTACTGAGCAGGACGTATAGAGGATGAATATAGAGGTCTCATCTCTTGTCCGTGTGTTCTCCCTTAGAGACAGCAGCAGAGTCCTCGTCCCCTTCACACCCAGCCACCGTCCTCACCTCCACTCTTTCTTTCTTTGATGATATAGATGATGGATAGGTGTAGGGGAATTAAGTATAGAGGAGAGAATCTTACTGATCGGGACGTATAGAGAATTAATACAGAGGTCTTCTCATCTCTTGTCCGTGTGTTCTCCCTTAGAGACAGCAGCAGAGTCCTCGTCCCCTTCACACCCAGCCACCGTCCTCACCTCCACTCTTTCTTTCTTTCTCAGAGCCGGCGGACTGTGCCAAGCTGCCCTTGCCAGCCACTGCGGATGCTCCTCTGCCCTTGGATGGAAACCCTCGGTGAGCATTCTCAGCGCCCCTGCGACCTCCCCATCTCCCAGAAATCCGGCCATACGCTGCAATTCGCACCGATGCCGCCAACTCCGGCGAACACGAGGTCCCGGGCGTGGCCGAGCCGAGCGCGTCCTCCCGCACGCACGTGCACGTGCAGAGCGCTACGCGGCATCGACGCAAGCAGCCGGCCGGCAGTGTGCCGTGCTTCGTGCGTGCTCTGTTTTGCTCTGTCCATGGTAATGTCAACGTGTCATCATGCGTACGCAATATACGTCCGTTTTCCTTTAGAAAAATATAGATCCAAATACAACATAAATACACATGTACCCTGATGAAGCGTCGAGCTTCTCAGTTCTCAACATAGACACGAGCACTTGCCGGAGCAGGGAGCACGGAGCACCCCTCCCTCCTCCAAGCGTCGCGACAAGGAGAAGGGGCACCGCAGCTGGGGCAGCAGCAGCCTGGGGCGCGCCGGCGCGGCCGCACAGCCACGCGGAGCCAGAGCGACAGGCTCACGGGCAGACGGCAGGACGAGGCGAGTGGGGCGGAGGTCGAGAGCACGACGACGGAGACCGCATGGGATGCTAGATGTGGGCTTCGACTGCGCCTTCACGAGTCGGATCTCTCACGTTCGAAGCTCGCCGCTCGCATTGGGTTCACGGTGGGGCGAGGCAGGACGTGAGGAGGGGCTGTTGGTCTGCCTCGATCAGGAGTTATTATGTGCGGTAGAAATACTACACCACCCTGTAACCGTAACGATGAATAATATAAGTACGATGGATACACGAACTCGAACGCCGGCAATCGCCGCCGCCGCTGTCGCCCTCAGGCACGGTCCAGAGAAGTGTTCATGTTCGAGTTCTCCTCTCGTCGCTCCCCGGTACAAGAAGAGTCTCTCAGACTTAGAAATGGGCCACGCAGGGTCCCTGGCTACTTAGCCTATTCCGGCCCAGCTATTCTAACATTTGCCTTCCTCTTTCTTGGTTCGGCCTGTTTCTCAGCTGGCTCGTCTTTGCTTCCTTCTTCAGTTTCGTCAGTTGTCTTGCCATCGACTTCTTCAGACTCTTGTGCAGCATGACCGGTGGCGGTGACACACCCTTAATTACTTTTTGGGCTCCAAATAATTTTAAAAGAAGAACCGGTGGTTCCTCCAAGCACTGTAGCAAAGCTCTTCAATACTAAAGTTGCAGTGCTTTGACAAAGTTTAAAACTTTATAGGTGAAGCTTTTTTCATTTGAATTCATGTACAGTAGTAGCCAAAATATTTAATACATGATTTTGATATTTATAAAAAAATAAAATCCTATATATACTCATAAGATAGAATCCTAAGTATGTGCAATGGTAGAAAGGTACTCCCTCAGTTTTGAATTATAAGTCGCTTTAACTTTTTTGGTGCATCCAATTTATTATGTATTATTGTTGGTCGTTTGGAATTCGTGCTCTCCACATAAACACGGTTCCCGAGCGACTAAAAAAGGGACGGAGGGAGTATGTTATATCTGGATACATAGTAAATTTAATGTATCAAAAAAAGTCAATGTAACTTATAATTTGAAACGGCGAGAGTATTATATGAGTAGGTCGTGGATTTGAGTCCCGAAAAACATCTATTTTTTATTTTTTAATGTCCATCTTTATAAATCTATTATGTAGTAACGAAGCATATGGGTGAATTTGTAACCGAATTCATTCTTCAGCAGTCATTCCTCCGTCCTACCAACGCTTGTTCTTCTATTCTTTTCCTCAATTCTCAAATTCAATTCGTTGCTAACAGTACATTGAGGAACGGGAGCGTTTCAAAATTGCTTCAGAGTTCAGAGCTCGGAGTGAGTTCAGAACGCTCCGGGTCACCATGAAAAGACAAGACCCAAAGAAATTCTGCTTTGATTTGATCATCTGCACGTCGCAATAAACTTTTATTTTTTATTTTGTAATATATATAAGGACAGCAAACGTGAAAATCTGCTGCGGCCTTTGCAGCGTGCATGCTTATGCACGAGTAAAGTACTAGAGTATGCTTTTGGTGCATGCCGTCTGGCTGCTTGACACTACGCTACCTGCTCATCATTAAAAAAATACGCTTCTCGCTTTTAAATTTTCACTAGATTTATAAAAAAAGCAGCATTTGTATCTCAAATATATTTATTATAAAAGTATGTTGTACTATATTAATTTAATAGTTTTTATTATGCTTCATAAATATTAGTATTTTATATATAATCTTTGAAAAGCAAAATATGCTTTTTTTTGTGATGAGTGCACAGCACTTACGCTTACGCATGCACATACTCATACAGTGTCCTTTTCTCCCTAAAATTATTGGCCAGACTGCCGGCTGTGTACTCCCATCACAGTTCCTCCAGCTGTATCCGCTGTCCTCGTTCCCGAGTTTGGTCCAACTCGAGGCAGGCTTTCGTCCTGCTACCCATTTTTACCGTGCACTCTGTCTTTGGTCGGAGAAAGTTACCTCTGAAATTTTATAAAATTTATCTGGCCGGACAAGCTAGAAGATGGAGTACTCTTTTATACTCCCTCCGTCCAAGAAAACATGTAACTACAGATTACGTGCCAGTAAAAATAGATTACGTTTAACCAAATTTCTAGTGAATACTATTTATATTTATGACTTTAAATTAATTTATTAAGAAAATACATTTCGTAATGAATCTAATGGTATTTATTTGATATCATAAATATTGATATTTTTTATCTATAATTAATTGAACTTGAGATACTAAAGCATGACACCGTACTAAAATTACATGTTTTCTTGGACGGAGGGAGTAAAACGCAACTTGAGATGACACGGTCTTCCAAATTATATTTTGACTATCTATTTATTTTGTTTTTATATTATTTATACTTATATACTTATGATAATTGGATAGTAGATTTAATTACAAAACTAACTGCATCAAGTTTGTGTTGATAGTTATATATAGTTAGTCAAACTGTTGGTCAAAAATTTTGAAGTGTGTGCTTAATAGAAGAGAATGATATAGTAATCCGTTTGGATGGAAGCTCGTGTCCAAAAATACTAATTAGAGAAAGAAAACACAACGGTAATATATCTTATAATATTTATATACATGATTATTGTATAATATAATTTATGTTATTTGTATTAGCTAATAATATTTTGAGATACATATATTTATATTGTATAAGGGTATGTATTTAATTAAAGAAAAAATAGATAACTAGAGATGAAAATATAAGGAGGAGAGAGGCCAAAGTTTAAGCTTAGCTCAAACAAACAGAAATTCTTCCACGTACTTTTGGGGTGGGTGGGGCTGCTTCAATTTTGACCTCTGTTGCAGCAAACTGATGAGCATAAGGATCGATTAACTTCAATGTGCTAATTTCTAAAAATTATAGCAACACAGTTCTTTGCTTCCTATGGATGCCCTTTTAGTTTTCGTATTGATCAATAATTTTTGGGACTGATGCTTCTTCTCTTGAGAGGTCTGAAGCCAAAATATTTTATTTATCTAAAAAAGTATCGTTATACATTAACACTCTAATGAATAATTTATTTTAGCTATGGTTGCCTGACTTTTGGGGCCTGTTTGCTTTGCTTGGCGTATGAAGCATTCCCAGGCACTAGGATGTGATGGAGTTGCCCGGCAATAGACCAGACAATCTGCACTGAGCTCCCATCCAAACAAGCTGATAGTTAGGCTAGCCCAACACACTAGGTTGGACTATTGCCCTAGCCTCTACGTACGTGGGAGCCGATCGTCCAAAATCACATCAAACGACATGGGGGGTGTTTAGGGCCTGTTTAGTTCTCAAAATTTTTTGGGAAATGCTACTGTAGCAATTTCGTTGTTATTTGACAAATATTATCCAATCATGGACTAACTAGGCTTAAAAGATTCGTCTCGTGAATTTCGTCTAAACTATGTAATTAGTTTTATTTTTTATCTATATTTAATGCTTCATGTATGTGTCTAAAGATTCGATGTGACGGGGAATCTGAAAAATTTTGCAAAATTTTTTGCAAACTAAACCGGGCCTTAGATGCAAAAAATTTGAAATTTTGATACTGCAGCACTTTCATTTATATTTGGCAATTAGTGTCTAACAATAAACTAATTAGGTTCAAAAGATTAACTGTGTAATTAGTTATTCCTTGCAAAGTGTCAGTGATACATGTAGAAGTAGCATTAGCATCACCTGACAAAAAGCCGAGGCAGTAGCTTAGGAGCTAGGACAGGATCAACAGAGGCATACTTGATCGATAATGCTGCAGCCAGCACGTTCATTCGGCCTTGTTTACTGGACGTGCGGACCGGTCCGGGCAACTAGCCACTCACCTCTCTACTGCTTTTTATTTAAAAAATCATCATTTCCTCGTCCGACCATCGCGCCCGCTCCACCGTCGCATCCTGCCCGTGCGGCCGCTCCACCTTCGCATCCTGCCCGCTCGGCCGCTCCAACGCCGTCGTTGCTCAGCTGGCTAGCTCTGATAGGATACGTGCTATCAGCCATGGCGAGTGTGCTGGAGCAGTCCACAGCGTCGAGGGCGGCGGCCTGGAAGATGGTGCTCCTCGCGGGGCCCCTCTAGGCAGCGGCCCTTCTCGGCCTCCTTGCTCAGTTGAGCCTCGCGGTTTCCACTCTAGCGCATCCACCAAGGCGGCCTCTATCCGCTCCCTGTCCTCCTCGCCGATCTACCGCAGTTTCCCCACGAGATAGGCCATGCCTACGCGACGAACATTGTGTTTCAAGTGTGTTTTAGGCGTTTTAGACTTTTGTTTTAAGTGTTTCTCCTGGATGTTGCAGAAGTAGATCTAGATATTGCATATGTTTTCAAGTATTTCAGGCATTTCAAACTTTGTTTTAAGTGTTTCGTTTGGATGTTGTAAAAGTAGAGCTGGATGTTGCATATATTGTAATGACAAAATGCGCATGTTGCAAGCCTATGTTTTAAGTGTTTTAGGTGTTTTGGACGTATGCTGCAAATGTTTTATCTAGATGTTTCAAAGTAGTTTTTGGTGTTGCACATGTTGCAAATGGCTCTATAAGCATGTTTTAAGTGTTTCATCTGTCATCATACATATGTTGAAAATATTTCATATGGATGTTTCAAAAGTAGATCGGGCGTTGCACATGCTACAATAATGATGTTGATGGCTGGTGGACAGCGACCTGCTGCAGGGCTTCACCTCCTACCTCGAGCGGCGCACCTTGCCCTCTCCTCTCCTCTCTCTCCCCCTCCCTTCCCTTTCTTCCATCTCGCTGCGGCAGTTCGAGCTCGGCCGACGAGCACGCGGAGTCACAAACGTCAGGTAGGTGCAGCAGTAGTCGCGGGGCAGGCGGGCAGGCGTAGTAGGCATGGGCAGACGCAGCAGCTTGCGCAGGAGGCGAGGCAAGTGCGGACGCCCAGACAGGGGCTAGAGCATCAGGACGTCTGGCGCTAGCCATATCGATACCTGATTGTTGGCCCAAGGGGAAAAGTTGATATGGTTGTAAGAAATATGGATCAATAACCCTAGTGTAATTGTTAGAATCCAATACCCCTAAGGCTCTAATTACAATAATATAATAACTCTAAAAAAGTACAAGTGATCAAGGTGCACGTTGTGGCTAGGAGAAGCTCTGCTAAAGGATGAGTGTTTGGATCCCAGGACTAAACTTTAGTCTCTGTCACATCAGATGTTTAGATGCCAATTAGGACTAAACAGGTGCTAATTATAAAACTAATTGCATAACTGTGGCTAATTCGCGAGACGAATCTATTAAGCCTAATCAATCCATGATTAGCACATGTTTACTGTAGCATCACATGATGAGCTAATCATGAATTAGTGAGGCTCAATAGATTCGTCTCATGAATTAGTCACAACTTATACAATTACTTTTGTAATTAACTCATATTTAGTCCTTCTAATTAGCATATAAATATTTGATGCGACATGCAGAGATTAAGGCCCTGTTCGGCAGGCTGTTTTTTGGCTTATAAACTGGCTGTGGCTGATTTGCTGTGAAAAAAAAACACTATTCCACGGCTGATAAGCCGTGCTGATAAGCTTAGCCGAACGAGGTAAAGTTTAATCTTCACACGCCCCTAAGAAAAAGCTTTTAGTCTTCACACGCCCCTAAGGAAAAGCTGAAACCCAAATTGATTTTCCTGGTTCTGTCCCTTTTCCTATTAAAATACTATAGTGTTACTGTAGTCTGCTCCTTGCTTTTCTGAAAGAAAATATCATTTCCATTTTTAAAGGATTTTACTTTTACTACTAGTACAAGGAGTGTTTAGTTGCCACCTAAAAATTTTACACTCCGTCCTATCAAATGTTTGGAGACATATATGGAGTATTAAATATAGATAAAAAATAATTAATTGTACAGTTTGCATGTAGTCTATGAGACTAATCTTTTAAACCTAATTAGTCTATAATTAGACACTAATTACTAGGGTTACACATGTGCTACAGTAAATAAAACTTTACCGCCCTTCAATTAAACACGCCCGTCAGCAACCGACGATGGGTCATATCAGACCAAAGATGGATGGACACACTGCCTCCGCAGCCCCGAACCGTCGGTTCGCTTTCTCTGCACCACGATGACCATGATTCCCAAGCTACCTCTAGCTAGCCTACGCCCCTACGGAGGAGAAAGCAACATCTCTTCAGGGGTTGTTTAGACTGTCCGCAGTGGCGTACTCTAAATGATACTCTAAAGCTTTAGAGTATGAATATAGAGTAAAAACTGCTGCACTGGATACTCTAAAACGATACTCTATTCTTTCTCTTACTCTATATTTAGAGTAGTACAGTGTTTACTCTATAGTACACAGTGGCGGGCCCTACTAGCTAAACCAAGGAAAAAATGCTATAACTCACAAACCAAAAATCCAAATTAAATTTCGATTGCACCATTAAATTCGTCTTAATAAATCCTTCAAAACTAGATCACTCATGGATATATTTAAATAAAGTGATAAGTGGGTCCCACAGTAAATAGAGTGGATAGAGGATGATATAGAGGATGGATGGGTGCGGGAGAATTGAGTATAGAGGAAAGAATCTTGCTGACTAGGACGTATAGAGGATGAATATAGAGGATCATGAGTGCGGATAGCCTTAGTTGGTGAAAAAGTTTGGGTTTGGCTACTGTAGCACTTTTCGTTGTTATTTGGCAAAATTTATCCAATCATAGACTAACTAGACTCAAAAGATTCGTCTCGATATTTACAGACAAACTGTGTAATTAGTTTTTTCTTTCGTCTACATTTAGTACTCCATGCATGTGTCGTAAGATTTGATGTGACAGGTACTGTAGCACTTTTTGGGTTTACTTTTTGGGTGGAGGTGTCAACTAAACAGCCTCTCAGTAGTCACACACGACGCCTGGCCGCGGTTCATCTCTCACTGTTCACCACGATCTTGGCACCGTCCTCGGTCCTTCCAGCTCGAGAGGCCTCCACTAGTTGGCTACTTGGCTCCAGCATTTAAGCCGGCCGCTCCCTCACAAGTCACAACTCACAAGCAAGGCGCGCCAAGCCAAGCGAGGCCTGAGGCTGACAGTTCCAGCGAGAGTGAGATCGACTGATCGAGTGATCTTGCTGGCATCGCGAGCGTGCGCGCTAGGCGCTAGCAGAGCAAGGCATTAGCCTAGTTGCCACCATGTCGCTGGCAGGTGGTGGTTGGAGTCGGCGGGGTGGCGGCGGCAGCAGGTTCGAGTTGCCGTGGCAGCAGACACCCGTGGTGGTGGACGTCGGCTGCAACTGCCGCGCGGCGAGGCTGCTCAGCTCCCTCATCTCCTCGCTCAAGTCCCACGCGCGCGGCATCGTCGGCAAGCCCAAGTCGTCTCCGCACGCCTCGTCGTCGTCTTGCTGGTCGTCGTCGGCCACCACGGGCTTCACATCGTCCACCTCCATCACCACCGCCACGACGACCTTCTCGTCGCTGGACCACCACCACCCGTCGTGGGGCCCAGCGACGACGTACGCCGCAAACGCCAACGACGCCGTCTACGAGGTCGACGACGCCGAAGCCGAACACGCAACGCGTCATAGGCGGCGGCGCCGGCGGCGGCAGGGGAGGAGGAGCACGTGCGGGAGGGCGGCGGCGCCTGCAGCAGCGCTGGGGGACGAGACGGCGGTGGCGGTGGAGGTGGAGTCCGCGGCGCCGTACGAGGACTTCCGCGAGTCGATGGTGGAGATGGTGACGGAGAAGGAGATGTACGCGTGGGAGGACCTGAACGCGTTGCTGCAACAGTTTCTGGCACTCAACTCGCCGCGCCACCACCCGCTCATCCTCACCGCCTTCGCCGACCTCTGGGCACCCCGCGGAGGACCCTTCTGCCCTCCGTCCCCGTGCCTCTGAACCTCTCGCATGCCAATGTTCGTCGTCGACGTCGCCTCGTAGGCCTGCAACTGCAAAGCTAGTCCGCGGGCGAGATATTGATATGTTGCATCGCAACGCGTACGTACTGGTTATAATAAGCCTCAATAATCTACTAGTAGCAAGGGCGAATGGCAAGCGTGCATGAGATGTGATGATGCGCACGTACTCGTTCTTAGTAAAATGTAAGTCACTTCTCTTATCTAATCCCGCAATGGGATACTCTAGAGGATAGCTTTAGAGTATGAATATAGAGTAAAAACTACTGTACTGGGTACTCTAAAACGATATTCTATCATTTCTCTCACTCTATATGATACTCTATCCTTTCTCTCACACTTTATCTTTTCTCTCACTCTATATTTAGAGTAGTACAATGCTTACTCTATAGTGGGTAGTAACGGGTCTCACTAGCTCAACAAAGGAAAAATACTTTAATTCACAAACCAAAAATCCAAATTAAATTTTAATTGCATCATTAAATTTGTCTCAATAAATTATTCAAAACTAAATCATACATGGATATATTTAGATAAAGTGACAAGTGGGTCTCATAATGGATAGAAGATGATATAGAGGATGAATAGGTGCGAGAGAATTGAGTATAGAGGAGAGAATCTTGCTGACTAGGACATATAGAGGATCGATATATAGGTCTATGAGTGCGGATAGCCTTAGGGCCTGATGCAGATATTTGTGCAACGAATTTATAGGAGTATTTTTTTTCTAGAGTAACTTTGTAATCTCACGACGTTGAGACCGGGATATTTTTCACTTGCTTGCTAAAATAAACTTTCCTTTATCTAAAAAAAAGTCCATTAGCGGTTCTTAACGTTGAGACCGGGATATGTTTCACTTGCTTGCTAAAATAAACTTTCCTTTATCTAAAAAAAGTCCATTAGCGGTTCTTAAATATATATGTTTGGCTGGGTTATCTAGGTTCCTAAACTAACTTGTTTGGATGGGTTATCTAGGTTCCTCCACATGAGTGACTAGCTAGCAAGAAAATCTATCACTTGGAGACTCGCCACGACATGAGCTTAGGTTTTCGGCAAGCAACCGAACCATGGATAAATTTTGCGTTCATATCTTGGCCTCAGTGATTTGCTACTACTCACACTTGTATTTTTTTACACCTCTCATCTGGATACAGCTGTAGCATTTGTTCGTATACGAACACACACCGACACCACACACGCACACCACTCGTACACAGCTAGACCTACAACTATACACAGATCCGAAAGACGCGTCCTTGAAGAGATCACCAGAGAAGCTCTGTAGACGATGGGCACGTCACGGTCCCTTTGTAGCTCCGTGCGTTGAGAGGCTGTATCTGATTTTGGGGAAAAACCCTGGTGAGCACGCGTGTCGAGCGAGGCTTGTGTGTGATAGTTGTTTGAGTAGCTCACTAAAGTAGTTTTAGTTGTTTAGTTAAGTAGCTAGTTTTAGTTACTTTGCTAGTTTTGCTCTCTGGTGTAACTAGCAGCTCTTTGTGTGGTGTTGTGATATAGACTAGAAATCAATTGCTACTAGAATTGAGTAGGGGCCGAGTGAATAGAGCTAGAGTTGGTAGTGGCTATTAGGATCATTTGCTGTTCTAATAAAGTTTGCTTTAGTCTTGTGTTTTTGTAGAGAATTTTTATAGGCTATTCACCCCCTCCTTTTAGCCAACTAGATCCTTTTAGCCACGCGCTCACGGCATTGTAGGTATGTGCACCATTTATACTATATTTTGGTGCTAAGCTCAGAAAATCATAGGACATGATTTCAGAAAACATATGAAACTAGTTTCATATTTTTGAGCTAAAACATTTTTTTTGGAATGTTCTAAGATTAAATTAGTTTTTAAGTATTTTTAAATATATGTTTTCTTGAAAATACTTTAATGCAAATTTTTGTACAATATTTTGATAAAGTCTAATTGACTCTTACTATCGCCAAATTTCAATTGAAGGTTTTATGTAGCATCATGTCACCCAAAGCCACTTTCAAACAGTAAAAGGAGGTAAATCGAATGGTTTTAAAAGTTAGAGAGTTGAAAATCTGATTTTTCGATTGAGAGAGAAAAATTAGACTTTTGCGATAGTTAAGGAGGTCAGAGTAGCTTTTTCCAAAGTATAGCTAGAGATGCTAGTCAACTCTTCCTTCACTAGCAATCTGCTCAGGTATCGCACCAACTATAGGCCTGGTTGGATCCTCTCCTCTAAACTTTAGACCTCTAAACTTTATAGTTAAAGCTCTAAACAGGTGGTCTAAAATTAGCTCTAAACTTTAGCCCACCTCACATTAGAGCTTTAGATATCAAAAGTGATCCAAAGTTTTTAAAGCTCTAAGGTTCACAGGAGGAGATTCTATCGTGGTGTACTGCAGTGATGGGCCTCAGCGAGTCCATGGACTTCGCCAATGCCGTTGGGCTCAATGTATTGTCGTTCCTCGTTCCCTGACCGCAATGCGCTACACATCGTGCTCCTCGCTAGCGGCTACCGGCGCATGCGAGCTGCGCGTGAGTTGTGTGACGGCCTAGCCTGCCTAACGCTCACGTGGGCTGCATCATTCCTCTTGTTTGTTGTGACGTGGGCCGTGTTTCACTTCTTTTAAATGTGATATTTTTTTTATTGAACTGTCTTTTTTCAATTTCTTTTGCACTATCGTACTCGTTACAACAGATCTACGACCCTTTTTCACGCAAAGTAAAACTCCCGACTGGTCGCGCTCCAACGCGTCCACGCAACACCAGGCCGCAATGGGCCAGCTCAGTAGCCCCTGCACCTTTATCTCCTCCCGTGCGTACCCCGTGGTCTCTCTCGGTCTTCTCTCTCGACGCCGACGCTGACGCCGCTCCCTGCTACTCCTTCCATGGCGACCTCCCCTGCTCCCAGCTTCTCCGCGTGTAGCAGTGGCGCCCCTCCTCTTCCTCCCCGTGTCACGCGCCCTCGCACTAGGTAGGCTGTCGTGCCCTAGCCGGATCTGCTGGCCATGCTGGCCGCCGCCGCCCATGGCCGGGGATGGATGGGCGCACCGTCGGGCTGCCGACCAGGCCGCATCTGCGCGCCACACGGCCGCTGCTGGTCATGCTGCCGCTAAGACCCTCCCTCTCCCACCGACAACATGCTTGTCCGCAAGTGTACATTCCCTTTCATTTTTTTTATTTTGTCTAATTTAGTTTCTATTTTTATTTGTCAATTTCAGTGAAATTTTACGGTTATCAATTTTAGTTTATTTTTTATTTTTGTTTTTTTTATATTTTCCATTTTCGTCTTCTTTGGTTTTCATTTTCTATTTATAAGTTTCAGTTTTATTTTTTTTGTTGTCAATTTCATTTTTTTATAATTTTGATATTTTTTCATTTTCATTTTTGTCTACTTTAGTTTTATTTTCTATTATTAATTTCAGTTTTATTTTTTGGTTGTCAATTTCATTTTTTTCAGATTTCAGTTTTAGTGATATTTTTCATTTTTTTCAAATCGGTGTGTTCTCATTTATGTCATGAAATAAAATTTAAATCAGCACAGGCAGGCAGCACGCTTGTCGGGGCGCATGCAGTGGCTGCTGCATGTGCAAGTGGGACTCGTGTGGGGGGTCGCGCGCTATGGTTCCGCACGACAGGTCACGCAGTATCTGGGTCCTTTTTTTTAACCATACGTATTTCAAATTAGTGAGTATGTTGATTGTGCAATTATAGTAAGTCGATAAGTTCTTCCATAGCTTGGTAATACCCTCTATATAACTTGTGCTTGTATCAAGTATGCCAACAATGGCAATTTTATTTTATTTTCCACCACGGCTGATGTTTAGCACAGGATTTTATCTTGGGGTCATTCAAGGATTATGATCAAGGGCCGCATCGGGCGTACTTATTAGATGGAGTTTGTCCTACTAGGTGTTGTGAGATTGCTACCTTTTTAGAATTTTTAAACATGGGTTTTGTATACTCATACATACTGATTGGGGTTGTAGCATCAACACTGATTAGGGATCGTAGCATCTATGATAATTAGAATTGTTGCAGACGTAGTGCATTCATTCAATTTTTGGATTTGTTGGATCATATTTACATATTTTAGAATTTATTAGTGGTAATATGGAGATAAAATGTTGAATTATCCTTGCAAAACATTTTTTATTTTTCTGCACAACAAATGATTGAGTGGACCATATGAGGCAAATACAATTTTTATGTAATTTTTTGAAACTTATTGGGGTTACACACAGTTCAATTGTGCTTTTTTTTTGAAATTTATGTAATTGCATATGCTAGGAAATCCATTTAAAGTATACTCCGTCCATTCCAAATTATAAGATATTTTGGTTTTTTTAGACGCATAACTTTTGTTATACACCTAGATATATATACACTATGCTTTTTTGATAAATATATATATATATATACACTATGTGTCTAGATATATAATAAAAATAATGTATCTAGAAAAGCTAATACGTCTTATGATTTGGGATGAAGGGAGTAAAAATTAATAAATCATTCCAAAAAATTTCGAAAACTCCTGAACAACAACATATATGACGTCTATTACATGTGAAGAAAGTTTTAGGGTACATATACAATAACAAAGGTCTTAAAATAAAATTACATATACGATAACAAAGACCTTTTTAGAAAGATGCACACTCTTTTCCCGACAAAGCCAATGTTAGGTGGGATATGCAAGTGGTGGGAGGTACAAGTGGCAGGTGAAAGCCTTATGGAAATTGAGTGATAACTAGTGAGACGATGCTTTCGATGAGTTGTGATTGAGCTAAGATTTATCTTCACTGTCGGCTTGAAAGGATCCCTAATCGTTGTGCGGATTCTGGGCTTATAACTAGGTAGTGAACAGTAATCACTGTCGGCTACAACATGATCCGATATTGGTGGCCTATTATGTACTGCCACCACATATATTCCCCTTCTTATAATATTAAAAAAACGTTCATATATTCTACAATGTGACGTATAAATGCACTTCAGTTATTTGTATTTTTTCTGAAAAAATAGGTCACATTTTGTGTTCCGCGCTAGGTCTAAAATTCTCTGGCATGGGCCTGGAGAGCGACAAATGCTGAGCCCGCGCACATGGAACAGGGGACGAAACAAGTGTGTGTCACACCGGATGTTTGACGTATGCGTAAAGTATTAAATATAGATTAAAAAAAGTAATTAATTGCACATATTGTGACTAATTTACAAGATAAATTTTTAAACCTATTTAGTCCATGATTTGACACTGTGGTGCTACAGTAAACATGTGCTAATAACGGATTAATGAGGCTTAATAAATTCGTCTCGCGGTTTACTGACGGAATCTGTAATTTGTTTTTTTATTAGTATCCGAACACCCTATGTGACACCCCATGTAACATCTGATGTGATACCAACTAAACTTTAGTCTCTGCATCCAAACACATCGGATTTGAATTTTGGACGACTCATGTGCAGAATAGGAACCTCGGACGCCTCACGCGCGGAACAGTGATATTTTCGGTCTGGCCTAACTGAAGATTTCAACGGGTACGTACCCGCTGGATACAACTAAACCATACCAGTGCCTGCGAAGAAAAAATATGCCCGTTAAAAAACCCATACCCACAGACGGGTACAGACTTGTGCCTATACCCATGCTTGAGCGGGTAACAGGTACCCACAGGTTGTTCGTGCCAGACAAGCTGGCAACAGATCTGTATCCCATCCCATATATTTTATTTTATTTTGGAAATCCTCCAAGGAATGTACTCCCTCTGTCCAACAAAACATGCAACTACGGGTTACGTGTTGACAAAAATAGTTTACGTTTCACTAAATTTCTACTCCCTCTGTAAGTGAATACAGGACGTAACTACTTTTCTTTTTAGTCCGCGAATACAAGGCGGCGGTATCTTGGTGGCTATTCATGCGCGCATGTAGCCCGCCATGTCCTCGGCTCCCATGCTGCATGCAGCTGGCTGTTACTCACAGCGCATGTATGATCCCTCGAGCGAGACTTAGTACTCTATGCGCGCATTCGCGACACTTATACCTAATTAGATACGGAGCTGAAACCACATCATTAAACTCATTTAATAGAGTGGTTATAACTCTGAATTAATTTATTAAAAAACTACATTTCATAATAAATCTAATTTAGGACTCCAAATCAATTTATTAAAAAATACATTTCATAATAAATCTAATAATATCTATTTAATATTATAAATATTAATATTTATTTATTTATAATTAACCAAACTTGAGATACTAAAAACACATAATACTGTTCTAAAATTGCATATGGAAGAATTCAATATATATTTCCTCCTTTACTGATGAACCAAGACACCATAGCCTCAACAGACCTACAACGTCTTCACTGTTTTATTGGCGCAACTCCTACAGTTGCTCGCTGCGCACGCGAGGTGGTGCTATTTGCACCGCAGCTTACTGCTATGGTGCTGATCACCGTGGATTGCTTCGCTGCTCAGTGTGGGCTGCAGTGGGCCGCTGGCCTGCAGGTCAACAGCACACAGCAGGGGAAAGCTAGCTAGTTACGCGCCCATGCATATTCTGTACCATGTTTACGTTTCAATTTTATTCATTCTTGTCATTATTCCTCCTATTGTGGTGCGATGATATGTAAAATTATAAACATGTCATGGTACATTGATACTATATATAATAGGAGGATTCCCTATGCGTTGCGGTGGGTACGAAGTAGGAATATAAATAGGTAAGAATGTTAATTACTAAGAATCAGAAGATGTATAAGGATAGATGTATTAGCACAATTGTGGAGATTATATCCATTGGCATATATGGTATAGATCATTGAAACTAATGTATGAACTCCGAAGTAAAGTAGTACTGAATGAAAATTTCTAAAATGATTTGTTCGTTTGGTCTTCAATTCAATCTAGTACATATGCGTCATGCCGTTGAGAGAAACTGAAGAAAGTGTGGAGATAGAATAGTGGGTGCCTAACTCTTTGTTAGTGAATGAGGCTTAGTGGGCGGATGACGTCACTTAGTGGACGGATGATATCATTTTGATGATATGGCGTAAGGAGAAGCAAGAGAAATAGGATAGTGGGGTTTGTATTTACAGGAGATATAGATATGAGTTTGTAGTAATTGCAAGTTGCCCATATACTGTGTATGCACATATTCTCTATGTTAAGTTGAACGTTATAAGTATTTATGTGCATCATGGACCGGGTTTAAAAAACCCATGGGTTTACAGGTTTGGGTACCACACACCTAATTCCATGTCTACAAACCCGTTGTCTAGTTTGTTTTTGTTCATTAACAAACTCATGGGTAGAAAAATTGACCCATATTCTTATCCTAACAGGATAAAAATCCATTGGATTTTAGGTTTCGGATACCCATTGTCATCTTTAAGCCTAGCAAACTTTCAATGCGTTCGATTGAGCATACTATAAGCTACCCGGCCTAGTGAATCATATGCATAGTAGACAGGTACCCATGTTAAGGCCCTGTTGGGTTCCGGGTATTAAATTTTAGTCTCTGTCCCATCGAATATTTGGACACATACAAATCTCTATCATATCGAATGTTTGAACACATGCATGAAGTACTAAATATAAACTAGTTACGAAACTAAAAATATAGGGTGATGATAATTTGCGATACGATTTTTTAAGCCTAACTAGTTTATGATTAGCACTAATTGCTACAGTAACAAAATATGCTAATGACAGATTAATTAGGCTTAATAAATTCGTCTCGTGGATTATCTACTGAATATATAATTTGTTTTTTAATTGTTATTCGAAACTCCATAGTCAACCCTGATCAAAATCCGATACGACACGGACTAAACTTTAGCTCGATGGAAACAAACACCCCCTAAGCTAGCAGAATATTTCGCCGTTCGAAGTTCGAACCGGCAGACGAACGGACGAGTACGTGCGCGTCAGCCGAGTCTGAGTGGCAGCAAATTATTTTGCAGGGTGCTGCACCAATAACACAAGGGCCGTGTTTAGTTCCCAACTTAGGGTGCCCAAGTTGGAAGAAAAGCACTGCTGTAGTACTGTAGTATACTGTAGCATTTTCGTTTGTATTTGGTAAAAATTATCCAAACTTTGACTAATTAGGCTTAAAATATTCGTCTCGCAAAGTACAACAAAACTGTGTAATTAATTTTTAATTTCATCTACATTTAATACTCCATGTATGTGCCGACATTTCGATGTGATGAGGAATCTTCTTTTTACATAGTAAAATTTGAGGGAGAAGTTGGGAACTAAACAAGGCGGCACTGGCTCAGTGCAATCTTTTTTTAATATGAAGGATATAAAATGTGACTTCTATATCCATAAGAATGTAGTTTTTTTTTCTTAGGGAAAGGTGCTCCTATCTCTATCTCTGTAGCCGTTGGATTTGCATGAGAATGTCTTCCAGATGGTCAAAGATAATACTTCTAGGTAGAAACGTTTCTAGTGATTCTCACTTTTTATATTAGAGATCAGAATCACCTCAAGAATTGATATAGACACGGCATGATTTTTCGATAGGTATGGTAAATTTGATTGGTGGAGAACTCGACGTTTATGATCTAGGTTTTGAACCAAGTTTGATTCAAACCCCTACACCGTTACACCATATCTATTGGTTATCAGTGACGAAGCCAGAAAAAATATTAGCAAGGGCTAAACACACATCTCAAACGTCCAACCTTTCTTCTCAAGACAACAATGGCGGAAATTTGTAGGCGGGGCTCAGGGGGGCTTCATGGACTCACCAGCGGTAGGGGGCTCTAGCCCTGGCTGCCCTACCGCTGGCTCCGTCCCTGTTGGTTATCAATCACGCACAACACGATTGATCTCGTCTAAAGGCTTTCCTGCAAGCGAATCGAGAACACAAAGTAAGAACGTGAAAAATGTAATATGAAATTGCAAATATATATGAAGTTTATCAAACTGGCATGACGTTCATGACTAGATTCGAAAGGACTAGCCGACACATGAACAAAATCAAGAATAGGGTCCCTGATTCACAACAGTTGATTTTAGCGATACAAATGCTACAAACAATGTTTGTTTCACGAGGAAAACAAGAACGTAACAAAACCCAAAACCCAAACCCCAATTAGTGCGACGATGGCTAATTATAATGTCTTGGGCGTGCAAACCTCTAGACGTGCCCCTAATGGGCAATAAGACGATATACAACCTAACGGACCATAAGATAGTGTCGCAGCACCTTCTGTATGCTGACTTGTTTCAACGATTCCTGTTAACTCTGGATAAATTTGATGTCAAACCAAAGCCATTGGTTAGATTATGAGATGGACTTTCCATACATATGTGGATCATCAAAAATAGAGTCACATCGTTCTGGGCGTCGATTTTACCGGGGCTACTCCTGGAATTCGAGATGGACTTTAACTTGAGTTGAACTAGGTCTCCGCTACGAGTTGGGTGACTTGGACGCCACACACTGATCCTCTTGTCTCCATGGCGTATTCAAAGGAGTGATGTTCTCATCAAAAGTAAACTTTCCCTATTCTATTTCATGCTTTCCTACCTCCCACCTAGTCTCGAAATATTTCTAGCAATCTTCCTCAAGTGAAACCAACTAAAATTGTTTGCTTTTGAAGTTCTTTCGTTCATAAAAAAATTGCCATTTTTGTAAAACCATTTTTATTTTTCATATAAAATAATGATTTTCGTCATCCTTCAAGAATCAGAATCCAACCAACTAGCTAAGCAATTTGAAAAAGCAATTCTAATTCTCCAGAAGAAACATATTTAAGAAGAAGCTGAATCTGAATTGTTCTAAGAAACTGAATCTGAAATGTTTGTTAGAGAATCTAGATTGCTACCAAATACACCCTTAACTTTACCCTATAAGGGAAATATACAACCAATTGCACGAGCTCTTAGAGTTAAAACCTCATAAGGAGCATAAAACACAATAAGGAGATCTTAATAAGGGAAAAAAAGAGCTAGAAAGACTAAGCTTCATCTGTCCTTGCTTTCAGCCTGTTTTGACTTTACGTGGCGACAACTCTCCACACCACCCGTTTATTAGAAACTAATGTTGTTAAAGCTGTCATTAACTAGACATAGACTGCAACAAGACAACATCGAGGTAATTGGAGCCGAATCAGAAAATATTCAAGCGATGCCTCCAAGAAAAATGTGACACCAAAATCACCAGCTGCTCCTGCATTCCTGAGTTAAATTTACATCCGAAGGTCGAGCAACAAATACACGAGGTAATCGTGCCAAACACCTCAAATGAGGAAAACAACACCCGCGCCCATAGAAAATTAAACGAAAAATAATCATAAAAGCTAAATTTTCACCGGATTTATACCACCATATCACAAAACCTTATACTCAGTTACTCAAGTCCTCAAGAGACAAGCACATCTGCTCGATCTGCTTTTGCTCCGCCCTGACCGCTGCTGGCAACACCGGTACAACACCATCCGGCCGGTTGCAAGCAGCGCTTTGGCCACGGGCCGGGCACCATCATCGGCTGTCCGGCTCAGTGCACGATCTGTCCCCATATTCCGGTTGCTGAATCACGGTGTATTTGTACCGGGCCCGTACAGGGACACGACGTCACACGACATGACTTGCCGTGTGGCTGGCGGCTGGTGCTGATTTGCTGGGAGAGAAAAATACTGCTGGCTAGCTGGTGACCGGTGGCTGGTGCTGAAATGATGTGAGAGAAAAGCACTGCCGGCTGGCAGCCAGCCAGCCGAACGAGGACTTACGCTGCCTGATCAATAGATCACCGCCCAACGACATGCCTTTACTCCACAAAAGAGAACGCCGCTCTGTTTAACATGATCGATTGTTTTAAGCGAGAATTATTAGTTTTCAACTTCGTCTGCTTGAGATCCAATGACAGATCCAACATTGCGGCGGATGGGGGTAGCCGGGTGTAGGGCTCGATCGCTTGAGCCCCTCTCAGCCTCTCTTGCCTCCTAAACTACGGAAAAGGGGAAATAATCCATTTTGTTGTTGTTTAGGTCCATCCTAGTAGCCAACTATGTACTTTGTATAAACTAGTTGGTCATATGCACCCATGCAAGGGCAAAGCATTAAGGGTTTGTTACTTTGTTTGGATGTAGATATCATATAGCTGAAATTGAATTGGGTACCAATGCCAAATCAACCTAGGTATGGGAATAGGCTAGAATACCAAATCACATGTTTGGATGTAGATGAAATTGCTAGTTGGAATCCATTCACTTGGCAATACCAAATCATGTTTGGATGCAGAGGAAATTGCTCTTTGGAACCAGCCAGAGGAAGAAAGGTAGAGGATGCGCCAGACACAAAGAAGAAGAGCTCACACGGAGGTGAGGTCGCGCATTGCTGCCACCTCGCGTGAGCTCGCACCGCTGCTTGTGTCATGCGACCTCGCGCGTGCTCGCGCCGCCGCTCGCTTCGAGCCACCGGGCACGGGGCCGACCGCCTCGAGCCACCGGTAGCAAGCCACCCGCCTTGCCTCGCGCCACGGGGCTCGTGGCCGCTCGCCTCGTCCGCACTCGCACCACCACCTGCCTCACTCGCGCTCTCATCACCGCCCGCCTCACGCACGAGCTCAGGCCACCGCTTGTTCGCCTCGCGCTGCCGTGGTCGTGGCCGCCCGCCGGACTTGAGGAAGAAACGGATCTGGTGGCCAGACTTGAGGAAGAAGCGGATCTGGTGGCCGGACTTGAGGACGAAGCGGGTGAGGATGTGGACGTCGTCCATCGAGCTCGAGGAGGCCTCTTCATTCTTCTCGAGATCGCCGGTAGCAGGTGTGGCCGGCGACTAGTGCAGGTGGTCGGCGATAGAGGTGGTCAGCGGTGGAGGTGGTAGTGGGCGACGAAGGTGGGTGGCCAGGTGGAGATGAGCGGCCATGGAGACGACGAGTGCCGAGGTCCTCCAATTCCACTTGATACGGGGGGTTAGGCTCTGATTGGGATGGACCTCTTCCGGTTATCCTTCAATACCAAGGAAATGGGTCTCCAATGCCAAATCTCAATTCCAAGTGCATCCAAACAACAACATTGAGAAAACCTGGTTCCAATTCCAATGTCCGGCCGCCACGCTCGACGGCTATCGCGCCCCTTGGTTGGTTGCCCCGTGCAACCAGCGAAGCTCTACATCGATGAACTTCACACGCCGACGAACGTCCATTTGTACACGTATGTCGCAAGCATCTGTTCCCAATGTTTCATTTGTTTTTTAGACGTATGTTGCAAGTGTGTTTATCTGAATATTGCATGTCTCATACATATGATACAAATGTTTTATTTGGATGTTGTCGTATGTATTACAATGTTTTTTCAGGTGTTTTTTTGCAAGTGTTTCAGACTTATATTTTAAGTGTTTCATCTGTCTTCTTTTTGTATGTTGCGAGTGCTGCATTTAGATGTTCTAAAAGTAGATCTGGTGTTGCACATGTTGCTATGGCTATACACGCATGTTTTAAGCGCATTTTTCAAGTGTTTATTTGTTTCAGACATATGTTGCAAGTGTTTCATTTGGGTGTTTCAAAAATAGATCCTGAGGAAGCACATGCTGCTGTTACTAGTGTGCCGCCGTGTCACTGTGCCATCGTGGGTCACCGTGCACGCCTGTTAGTGGTGGTGCTGCTGCTGCATGCATGTAGGTGCATGAAACGGAGCAGTCTCGGGGTAGTCCCCACGCACGTGTGGGCACGCGCGGCCTCTGGAGTGGGATGGGTGTAGGACGAGGGAGCTGGGTGCATCCGGCGCGGACGCGGGTGCACCGTCCGACGCTAACTCCCCGAATCGAACTCTAGGCGCTAGCAGGTCCGTTTTAAAAATCTGATATATATGCTCATGCTTCTTATGTACATGTATACTTGTCTACGCGGTAACATGCATCATGTATATATACATTTTTTAATCACTAATGAAAGCAATGATAATTAAGAATCAAATGTAAGTGTATTTTAGGATTTTTTTTTGTAATGATACATTTATGTATTTATTTAGATGCAGGTTAAGAGGTTACTTTAGCTAATTTTTAACAACAGCGAAGATAGGCAATCTAGTCTTAGATGTAAATTTATGGAGTGTCTTTGTACAATGTGTTTTAATATTCGAAGATAGGCAATCTAGTCTTAGATGTAAATTTATGGAGTTTCTTTGTACAATGTTGTTTTAATATTCATAATGACATATGTGCATAATTATCATGAAAATTTAGGAGGTTAATTTAAATTCTTTTTAGAGGTCAGTAATTGAGACATAAATCTACGTGTTTACTTAATCTATATTCTTTTCCATATTGGCAGTAGTTGTTAATTTTTCTATATATTGCTACTAATTAATGGTATGAAAATTAGAGTGTACCAATTTTATTCCTAATATTTCTGACTTTGTCCAGAATATTTTATGATTTATTTTTTTTCTAACGAAGGGCACCAATGTTTACAAACCAGTAGCGTTAAGAAATCACTGTTGGTTCCAGCGTAGACGATGCTGAAAATCATCATGTCCATGCCACCTCTTCCGATGCCCTTTAAACCATAGTGCACACAGTGTCAGCATTGACGCTGAATTCACGTGGAACCGACTCAACGGTATAGATTGTTTGATATCTCTCACATTCACGTGAAAACGAAATAGTAATTTATTCAATGAGCATCTATGCATGTAGATGACTCGAGTAAGATGTTTTTCATTCAAGCATCGCAGCTAAATTGGCATCCAGCACGGCCGCCCAAACCAGCCACCAAAATCGTCTTATGGTTACAACAGGGGTTGCCTCATATTTATAGCCTATAGGACATAGAGTTTGACTCCATCTCTAGCCTAGTCTCTAATACAACTCACCTTGTAACGTAACTAAACTGTGTACCTTTTCAACACATATGTAACACAGCATGCAAACTTTGAGTTTGTTGTAATGTCCCTATACCATGCTCCCCACCCGGTCAGTGATGCGCATAGCTAGCGTCGCGACTCGCGAGCTACGCGCCGGCGGACTCCAACCGGGCCGTGCGCGTACGCCAGCGGCCAGCCAGCCCGTGGCTGGGGCTGCGCGGGCGCGGCTTCGCTGTCGCATCAACGTCGACCGCCCTGCTGCGAGCGCTCGGCTTGTACGTTCTCCTGTTCCTGTTCCGCCGATGCCGATCGATCTCGGCGGCACGTGCACGCCCGGGGCCATGGCCTCCCAGGCAGGCAGCCAGTGTCCAACCGGCGCCCCGCGGCAAAAATCGCTAGATCCCGCGGCGTCCCGCCTGTAAGGCCGGCCGGCGTCCCTGTTCTCCGATCCCACACAGATCACGGACTCGGCGCGCGCACCCCGTCCCCTCCTGTGTACGCCGAGCTGTTCATTCGCCGCCCGCCCGCCAGCCCCGGTACTTCCGCGCCTGATTGATGCAGTGCTGGCACAAAAGTGTGCTCGACCGCGCGATAAGACGTGTATATTCTTCTCCCGTGGCGCATCTCTGTGAAGGTACCGGCGTCACGTCGGCCTCATCGTTGTCATTGTTAGCCGGTGTTGGGTCGGCAAGTTGTATACGTACCGGTAGTTACCTCAGCTACAGGTACGTTTCTCGCTGCACAAATGTACTCGTAGCTGGCTGCTGATCGATCAATCTACCAAGGACACCGGGACAGGGTACGAACCGTGGACCAAGCCTGTTTAGGCATGATCCATGACTTAATCATGGCTAAACAACACTTGGTCGTTGTTTCTCCATCGTGCAACACTCGATTCAATTTTTACAGCAAATCCAGCCGCTTCCCCTCTTCATCTCCGAAGGGGTTCGGGGGGGGGGGGGGGGGGAGAAGAAGGTCAGGCAGTCAGTGGGGACGAGGCCAGCCAGGTGGTGGTGATGGTGGCAGGGCGGTTTAGCGGCCCTTGTGGCAGTGGAGTTGGCCGGGCCAGATCGGCCATGGCCAGAGCACGCCGCGGAACCTGGAGATCGGGAGGGGAAGAAGGAGGCCGTGGCGGGGCGGTGGGCAGCGGCGGGGCGAGGAGAAAGATAAACAGTGAAGAAAAGAAAAATCGAGGGACTCAATTGCTGGATAGACATACTCTAAAATAATCAACATGGATCAGGTACTACTAAAGTTCACCAAACACACACACACCAAAAGAAAAGAAAAAAACGAACACTCGCTCACACAGACGGTTGCTGGTACAAGAGTACATGCATGATACACATGCCGAAGCTACTGAGACAATGCAAAGCCTGAAGCGTCCTGCCGGCTGGTTTGATTTACCTCAGGCCGAAGGAGAAATGGCCGCCGGCGCTGCTGCTCTCGGCCGGCTCGCTACTGCTGGCGAACGTGAAAGAAGAGACGCGGGAGGAGCTGCAGGCGCAGCCGCAGGCGGAGGCGGAGGCCGCGGCCATGGTGACGACGAGGTCGACAAACGCGGTGACGATGGCGGGGTGGGTGTGCCTGCCATTGGCGCCGAGGTACCATGCCAGCATCCTCTCGAGCCACTCCCAGTCGCCCATGCCGTGCGCGGCCACCATCTCCTCCATGGAAGCCCGGAAGTCGTGGTACGGGTCGGTGGAGTCGAACGCCACCGCCACGCCGTCGCCGAAGGACGAGGACGTCGCGGCCTCGGCCTGGGCGGAGGCGGCTCGCGGGCGCCGCAGGGCAGGAGGACGCGCCGGAGGCTTCCTCTCGAGGATGGAGCTGGAGGGCCCGTGGGGCTCGAACAGGAGGCGGTCGTCGGAGCGGAGTCCCCGGACGATGGCGTCCGCAATGTCGTCGGCCGCCGCCGAGGCCTCCGACCCGGTGGATTGGCTGTCGGACGCGCAGTCGGCGTGGTGCGTCGTCGTCCGCGCGGAGGAGTTGGCGAAGGACGACTCCCCGGAGTCCAGGAAGAGGGATGCGATGGTCTTGGCGGTGGCGGATGGGGTCCGGAAGTACTGGGTCGTCCTTGGGTTCTTGCAAGAGGGCCACATCCATGCCGGTGGAGCGGCTGCTGGCGGTGACGGTGGCGGGGTGTCCTGGGCTGAGTTAGTGGTGTAGAAGAGGGAGCTGAAGGGTAGCCCCCTCACCATTGGCGTCAGCTCTGATGTCAACAGCGACGTGAGGAGCAGTGGCGCTGGCGCGAGTAGGAGCAAGCCAGGGGAGAAAGGAGGTCTGCTGGGGGCTTCGGGGCGGATGACTAGTTTTCAAATAGAAGGATTTATTATGGTGGGACTGTGCTGCGTCACCGAGGTTCTAGGATTCATTTATGCAAAAATTTCAGAGGCCACCGAAATAGACAAAATTCAAAAAAATACGGACCGGTATTCACTCGAGTTGACCAGTCAAAAAAATCAAATTTGAATGAAATTTGAGTAAATTTAAACAAAGTTTGTCCCAAATAACAAGACATGGCAGTGGGCCGTGTGTGGTGTCTTCTAAGAATGTGCAGGCGTTGAGGACCAGCTACGGTGCAACGGTGGCGGTGGCGAGCTGCGACAGCAATAGGGAGCGGCGATGGCGTGGCGAGGAGCTATGGCGGCACGAGCACAAGTGTCGAGAAGCTGCACCGGCGTGGCCGTGGGGTTGGGAGGGGAGAGGAGAGGAGCGGCCATGGCATGAGGGATGGCGGCAGGTAGCGGCAATGGCGCTGGAGCACGCGTTAGGGAACACTACTTGCGACAGCACATGGAGCGGACGCTGCTAGTTCGTGAAGAGAGAGGGTTTTCGATACCTTTGTGGGCTATAAGTATAAGTTGGGCTTTATGTATAAGTTGGGCCGAAATGTTTTGGCCGGTTCGATTTTATCTCGGGCCGGACTGAATTTGACGAATTTCACCAAAATTCGGCCCATTCGGGCCGAATCCTAGAACCTTCATCACTCAACTCAAAAAGAATTGGCACTCTAGACTGTCTGATATATGGGCTAGGGGTACCTGCACTGCCCGTATATGTGACCATCACTAGGCTATTAGCCCAGCAGCCATCAAGGAGGAGGCCCGCAAGGGCTGATGCGATCGACCAACTTGGAGATAGGTAAACCAGGGCGGGCGTATCTGAACGATAGCTAGGATCAATCTGTTGTGCGTATCGTGTAACAAACTAGGAACACAATCTGTTAGCCCGACCGCCCTCTTTGTAACCCTACCTGTCGGATTATTTTGCTCCGGCTATATCTAGCAATGTGATCGCATAGACAGAATGATAGCTGTTGACATTTCTTAACATCGCTACTAGGTTTTGTAATCCCCGGCAACGGCGCCAGAAATGCGTGTTCATATTGTTTATGCTCAAGTAGATAATTCCGCAAGCACACAGAATATCGTTGTAGCATTTCACCCAAGAGTATTTCAGGGTATCATTATTTATATTTTACCACAGGAAAGCAAGGGAAAAAGATAGTGATATTTAACCATCATGTATCTACTGACTAGTATACCGACTATACTAAAGTAGGGGTAAGTGATATACAATAAAGCGGGGTGACACACAATGATTCAATCATGGATAGTTCAATTGGAAACATAACTAAGTAGACGAGCAATAATAAAGAGAGAACCAGAATCCTAAGTTACTTCTATTCAAGCACTACTCTGGCTAGTGACTATGACTATACTGATAAACCAATGAAAGTGCAAGGTAGGATGTAATAACACTTCGGACGTACCCGCCCCCAAACTCACCCAGAGGGTTGTTGGGCACAAAGCACCTTTGTCCTATGATTTAACAACCAGATCTATCGTGAGGGAATACATAGGATGGACAGGGCACCACCTGCCAACTACCCCAATCTATCCGGAGACCTAGCCACGTTGCAAGGTACCCGATAGTATAAGCATCACGCTTACACTATTTGATATTATCCTAGCCTCACGTTAAGACTAAAGCATCAACTAGTGATGAACAACCCTTGCTACTGAGAGCCCACTTATCATAGGAATTATAAGCATAACCCAAGTATAACTAGAGAATTAGACTAGTACATAAAGTAAAAGACTTGAAATAATACTTGCATAGAAAGTAACATACTAATAAAGTACTTACAAAAGAGAGACAAAGCTATACCAGACTCCTGAAGACCGCTCTAGAGCTCCCACCAAGACTAGCTACTACTAGAAGAGCTACATCTTGAGAGAGTAGAGAGAGAGAGAGAGCTACATCTCTTGTGAGGTGTGGTGTCTGTTACAAGTGAGAGGTGAGTGTCCTATTTATAGCCTAAGGTGGAGTAGGGGCTACTCCATTGCCACATCATCGATCTAGGTGACACCTCTTCCTTGCCCTTGGATCAAACTGACCTTGAACCGCCATAAATCAATGCACCACGTTGCTCCAAAGTGTGTTTCCTTGCATGTGTCCGAAGAAGAGGCGGTTGAGTGACTGAGGGGTGCCAGGCGGCGTAGGTAGGGTGCCGGCCAGAGTGCCACTATGGAGTGGGCCCTCCTTTGGTGTGGGACCCCTTAGGGTGTAGTAGAGTATGGGTATGAATACCATTTGTCCAATTGAGCACCCGACATACCGGATGGTGAGTCATCAATGCATGTGATGCCTCTTTTCAGCCCTTGATCATGCACCGACTTGGAATCAACGGTGGAGAAGGCTTGGGTTGTGTTTCTTGGCCATTTTCCACAGATTGGTGAGGTGGCATTTGAAGTGCCACGCTGGCCGGTGCCATGGTGGGGCTGGGCGGCACCACCAAGTGGCCCATGGGCCATGGTGGCCCACCTTGCTCCAATTGCTTCTAGTTGCTTGATTTTTGATATTTTGCCATAGTTTTCCTGCATGAGCAAAGATCTCCAAATACAAGTGGAAATAAGTGAATTATAAACATAAATCACGACTTATGTTTTTGCTTACTCCTTTTTTTGGTGCAATGTTGTGCAATGTTGATGGTCAAAATAGGCATTTAGTGTCCGTCGACAGTAGCACACATAACACAAGGATTTATACTGGTTCGGGGCGCGGTGTGCGCTAAACCCTACTCCAGTGTTGCAACTGCTCTTGTATTCATATGCTCAATTGCATGGGTTGTTGCTCCTAGCTATGAGGTAGATGGAATAGGTGGGCGATTGGATCCCGTGCCTGAGGTCCCTATCCTCCTTTATATAGGCAAGAGAGGTAGGGTTACAGAGAGGGCGATTGGGCTAATAGATTGGGTTCCTAGTTTGTTACATGATAAGTGCAACAAATTGACTCTAACTATCGTCTAGATATGCCCTCCTTGGTTTGCCTTGATCTCCACATTGGTTGATTGCGTCAGCGCTTGCAAGCCTCCTCCTTGACATCTATTGGGCCGATAGCTTGGTGGTATTCATATATACGGAAGGTGCAGGTACCCCTGACGTGTATCTCTTAATCTCTGATAGTAGCCCCCGTAGGACTTAATGATAAGCTAGCATGTAGCTTAAAGCCCTTGGGGCATCGCAGTCTCCCCTGTAAGTTCTACGTACTGTGAGTATATAGTAAGCATCTTCGGGTGCCGAGGATGCGACCATTGGTACCTTCTGAACTGATCAAGAAAGCTAGAAACTCTACAAACCAAGGTGTAATTGAACGACTGTACCAGTCTGTGGCAGAACCACCCAAATTATATGGCCCACATGCACCTTTCATTGCCCTTAAGGCCTCTGATTGCTGCATATGAGAGCCACATAACTTGAATAGTCTGTTAGGTGTCCTCGAGAAACCCGAATCATCCATGTTCTACAACTCATACAGGATCAATAAAGGAGTTGTTACAACATTACAATATTTGTTACAAAATACCTTACATTGGAGTGCTGAATAATATAACATTGGTTTACAAAACATGTAGAAGTTAAACTTTAACCTAAGCTCCAAAAGATGAGTAGACAGCGGAAGCATCCGAGAAGAAACATATAAGGTAGAAGAGGTAGCCAGACCATGTCAAGCCCACCGACATGACCTTACTTATCTGCTAAAGTCAGATCCTGCAACAGGGATTAACAAACCCTGAGTACTTGAGGGTACTCAACAAGTCTTACCCGACTAAAGAAAAGACTCCAAGGATATGCTGGCCTAAAGGTAAGGTAGAAGTAAGTAGTAACTTTTGCAGAAAAGCTTACTACAAGTGAATCCTTACTTTCAATGTTTTAGCTGTGTATTAAGTTATTATCAGTATCCAATTAGTACCTGGTCTAAATCAACCACTTCTTTACTCATCAAGCTCATGTCTAACTCATATCATTTCTTATCCATCAGTATCCATGTTTCATTGATTAACTACGATGCAGCACAGTTGATCGAGTCTTATTCACCGAGAAGCTGCGACGATTCGAATCGGTTTGGCCCAGCTGGGGTTTCGTTACCACACGGCATATGCAAGTCTAGGCCCGGACCTGTGCCTGCATACATCAACCGTCACTCAGATCCTCCATTACGGGAACCGGTCCAGCGCTACCCGAGAGCCAGTATCCCACCTCTTGGAATCGTTCAAGCCTAACGCATTCACAAGCATGGGTACACAATACTCTCGCCATCTCTCCACTCCCAGTGCACGGTTGTCATTTCCCATAAAGGACTAGCCAAAGTATTAGGCTTACCGGAGTATGCGGCCAGTACTGCAAGTCACGACCACAGACAACTCTACAACGATCGGTCCTTAATCAACACAGGCGGGGTCACTACGTCTAGACTTAAACTGGGCGCAAGCCAAGATTCCGCCTGGTCTCGATTTACAAAATTAACATCATGGTATTCACAACCCATTAAGAGTTGAGAAGAGCAAGGTAAAACTGTTACTCTCAAATGATAAAATCATCGTTCGACCTCCATTAAAGACTAAGCATTACTAGGCATAGGAGGTAACGACCTTTTCATAAAAACAAGGTATATCTGAGGATATCTGGATATCAAGATAACCATGCAACAACGATATGAACCAACTCCTAATTTACTTAATGCACATCTTACAAGACTTAATTATGATAAAGATTTGTAAAACCTATAGAAGGATGATATGCACCAGGGCTTGCCTTCGTTGTAGAGAAGTTAGTTTTCCCAGAGAGATCCAATAGACACTAACACCTCTGGTGGATGGATCCCCTCCGAGACTTGATCATCACAAGTCTTCTCACTTTCGTACATACTACACATAATAAATGATGCACTACTGAAAGCTCTATGTTTAGTGTTGGTAATTAGTGACAATGCCTAAGTACTAATCCTATGCCTAAGTTGTATGTAGCATATGAGGATTAGTACATTCCAAGGTTGGTGGGATCATGATGGCCACACTTGGATTTGGACGCAACCCTATGTGATCAAGGCAAAGGTATATGCTTAAGGGTTGTGTTTTAGTAACCAAGACACCTAGTGGGTGTGGTTACATTATAGGATAGTTAGCCGTACTATAAAGAGGGGAATGACGCGGCTATTGAACTCCTAAGTGCCTCTAGGTGTGCATTTCATGTCATATGCATTTGGATAGAACTAATAACGCCTCGAAAAATAATTGTGAAAATGCTAACACACATGCACATGGTGATGATCACTTGGTGATGTTAGCACGTTTGCGAAGGCAGTGGAGTTTGAGCGGTAGAGAGGGTTTGGGGTCCTCTCTCCCTCCCGCCGAGCTTGCGAGGCGGGATTCAGGCGTTTTCGAGAAATTGAAACGCCTATTTTCCACTACGCCGAAAGTCAGAAATCAAACGGAGGTAAACGGAGGCGAACGGAGGTCACAATAGTGACCGGACGCTGGACCGGACGCGGTCTTTGTTTGACCGGACGCGTCTGGTCAGTGTTCAGCGTTTACGCGAGTTTCAGCTTTTTGATCGGATGCGCAGCGCGTCCGGTCACAGTCGACCGGACGTGTCCGGTCAATCAGGAAGCTTACTGGACTCCAACCGGACGCTGGCACTGTGGCGTCCGGTCAGTTCTCCAGGGCGTCCGGTCGTTGTTTCGTTGTGCGCTGCTCAGGCTTGACCAGCGCGTCCGGTCGTTGCGTGCAGCGCGTCCGGTCAGTGCTTCGCGAAAGTAGCCGTTGTGCGATCGGCGTGTCCGGTCAGTTTGACCAGCGCGTCCGGTCAGCGCGACTTCGGCTGTTTCAAGTGCGTAACGGCTATATTCGAAGGGGTATGTCTATAAATACCCGTTGGCCGGCTCAAAGCTCTCTCTCTTGGACATTTGACATACTTTTGAGCACTTTGAGCTAAGCAACTCCCCTCCCACTCATCTCTCTTGCTTCTTTGCATATTCGAAGTGAGATTGAGTGATCCAAGTGCATTTGCATTGTGAGATTGCATCTAGTTGGCACTTGGTGGTTGATTTACTGCGGGATTCTTGTTTCTCTTGGTGGTTGCCGCCACCTAGACGGCCTGGTGCAGCTTGGAGGCGTTGGCAAGAGTTGGTGATTGTTCTTGGCCACCTCCGGTGTTTGTGAGGGGTTTGTGCCTACCTCGGCGAAGCGCCAAAGGCAACATTAGTAAATTGCTTGTGTCATTGCAACCTTTTGCCATTTGGTAGGTTCTTGTGGCGCCTTTTGAGAGGCTCGGTGTGAGACCGATTAGCCACCGAACCATGTGCTAAAGAGGGACACAACGGGGACTAGCGTGCCGGTAAGCACGTGAACCTCGGGATAAATCTTCGTGTCCTCTCTTTCATATTGTGATTGCTAGATCCCGGTGTTCGGTTGTCTTGGTATTCATTGTTGATCATATTGGTTGGCTCAATACTTCGCCCCTCGGTGAAACTCTCCTAACTCAACTCCGCATTACTTTCTTAATTATCTTTGGTAACTAGTTAGCTTTGCTAGAGTAGCTCTTTTGTGTAGCTTGCTAGTTGTAGTTGTAGTTACCTTCTCGGTTTGAATTGTGCGGTTGAGTGCAAATATACTAGAATTGTGAATTGGATAGGTGGCTTGCAAACAACCCGTAGGCTAAGCAAAACTCGCATCTCGCTATTTGTTGTATTGATAAACTTGTTTAGCTTGTCTTTGTAGAAAATTTTAAAAGGCTATTCACCCCCTTCTAGCCATCAAGACCTTTCAACTACTTTAACATGATGGAATGCATGTCATAATGCATGATGATAAACAAGGCATAGCATAAAAAGGGACATTTAGAAAGGATAAACACTAGCTTATCTACTTGAGTACAACTTTCCTTCACATGAGACTAGAGTTATTATTATAAAAGCAAATCAATTATTTAACAAACATGTTTAATTAGTTATCTAGCATGGAAACTACACTTATCCTATTATACTAGTTGAGAATGGCAAGATATATAACTTAACATTATACAAAGTGTAACCATGAAGATTTAAATAAGGATCACTACATGACCTAATCACATGTATTGATTAACCAATTAGATAAATAACTATTTTATTTATTACTAGCAAGATAACCATGAGCATAACATGAAAAACATTAAGTCACCAAGGAACAGTAGGGTTGGAGTGTTCCAAGGTCTACAATCAATCAAAAGTGCACCAAATTCAATTTAGAAACTATCCTAATTAATTTATCATTTATTAACTAATTAAACAAAAACATATTAGTAAGCATCTAATTAAACATCATAAAAAACAGTACCATAAATTTAGGGAAGGTAGATCTAAGTATATAAATCATTCCTACCAAGTTTCATGATTTTTGGATAAATATTTTAATCTATAAAAATCATGCAAGAGACATTTATTAATTAAAAGAGCTAATTTCTATTAATAGCAAAAGTATAGAAAAGTACCATTTCATATTTTTCCTAGGTATAGCATATCATGTCAAGGCTAAAGAATTAATTTCATAATTTTATCACCATTAATTATTTAGTTATACATTTTACAAGATTCAACAAGTAAATAGTTTTTCAGAAAAGAAAAAGGAAAACTTCTCTTCCTTTCACTCGGCCTGGCCCACGGTACTAGCGGCCCAGCTCCTTCTCCTCTGCTCAAGCCATCACAACGGCGATGGCGACGGCCGGCCAGAGTTTACCACCGGTGGACTCTCCGACGAGGCCAAGGACTCCACTCGACTCGCCTCACCTGCGTGCGCACACCGGTGCTACCCGCTAACCCCCAAGCGCACCGAAACAAGCACGGCCGCAGCCATGGTGACACGGCAGTGTACGACATGGCGGTGAGGCTATGCTCTAGCCATGCCTGACCCTAAACTGCCTAGAAGGGGTCTAGCGTATATTAAGGAAGCTCACCACAACACAACCGACCCTGCAGTTGAAGCGGATAAGGAGTAGGGGATGCCGCCAGCGTTGATGGCGGATGTGGCGGCAAAAAACGGTGGCAAGATCGGCATTCCGGTGTACTCTCTGTGGTAGAGGTAGAAAGGGTGGATCGATGAGCATCAAGACATAAAAAGGAACATAGAACAAAAGATGGAAGGGACAAAGGTGCTCCGATGAGAGCTAGCCACGATGATGGCGCCTCGACGGCCATGGCGGCCTGGCCATGATGGGTATCAGCGTGCGCGTGGCTCCGACGAGGGGAAGGCAACGCTGGCAGTTGCTTTTGGTGCGTAAGGCAGAGGTGAAGCATGGCGCAAGAAGAATCGGAGGGAGGTGCTCTAGCTACGGCCAAACTGGCCGGCGCGTGGAGAAGAACGACGACGAGCGTAGAGAGGAGAAGAGAGGGATGGCGGCCGGCTTGGTGATAAGAAGGCGATGACGATGCTTCTGGATGTCCACCTCCTGCTCATGACGTGCTGAGGCAAAGCAGCTGCATGTCTGGTGCAGCCGAAGCGGTGGGTGAGGGCGGTGGGCGGCCACCGACGTCAAACAAACAGAGAAGCAAGCTGCCTACTATTTGCAACATGTTTCAATTTTTCAAAACTAAAACATTCTCTTTTTCTCCCTTTTTCTCTATTTTTTCCATGTCAACTTGAGGAAATCCAAAGACAAAAGTTGCTCTTCATATGCTATGCTCCATCTTTGCTTCAAGCATGAGTAGCTACTCTTCTAGATTGGGAGGTAGAGATAGAAAAAGAGGGGAGTTAAAGAATGAAACATCATGTTTCACTAATGAAACATATGTAACAAGGCTAGGGTTTTTAAAATATATTTTGCTTAATTACCTTTGTTAATTAATTGGTGATTAATTAGTGAACACACTAATCAATGTTAATAACATCATTTCATGTGATATGTAAAACATGGCATATGAAACATCCTAAAAACAATACTTGAAACATATGCAACATAAGCACGGTTTATGAAACATCACTATGTAACATGTCATGAACGACATATGAAACACTAACATATGAAACATTGCTATGTTATAACTGAAACATCTCTATGCAACATATGAAAGCTATTATTGCAACATGAAGTGCATACATGACTTGATGCTTGGTGATTATGCTTGATGATGCTCATGATCATATTTTAGTGGCTTTTAACATCTGGGATGTTACACAGTCGATCTATCACATCCCTCCGATCCAACAGGCCGATTGCCCTTGCCCTGCCGATTGCTCGGGTGGTCATACCCGAATCGGACGGACCCTCCATTGATGATGGAGGATTCCACCTACATGATGGGGATGACGAAGGATTCTAGGAGCAAGGGCAGTGACGCCCCCACTGTCAGCTCTAACCCTGTCGCCAGCTTTGAACCTAGAAATACATCCCAGTAGCAAGAGGACGCTAACGCCTGGAGGGACAGTCGACAATCATCAGTTATGTCAATTTCATCTTTACCCCACTATTTTTTCTTGTTATATTACATTTCATGAGAATATATGCATCAATACCCCTCAGGTACCCCAAGAGAAACCTCTCCGGATCGCTCGAGGGCTGATTACTTCGAACGTCAAACTTTGAATAACTACAGTTGACAATCATCATGGGTTACACTAACCCATTAACACAAACATAGACTACGGAAAGAGTCTCGTGGATCACACAATCGTGCTTTTCTCTCGACAATTGACGTCTCCTAGAATTTGAAATGGTATGAGCAGCCCGACAAGGTCTCACGACCCCGAGCAGTAAGGGTTTGTTGACGGTCATTAATGTCAATTATAAACCATTAACATAACCTGCATATATACTTAATTCCATCACCAAACATAGGCATAGGGGTTTAAACTAACAAATTCCACGAGTTTTGGTGTTTTCACTTGTCTTACAGGATATTTAATTTTTCATAGAACAAAACTATCTTAAATGATGAATTGGAGTACACCATTAAGAAGAGCTCGTTGAGCTGATCGAAACGGATATATCACTTGCTATATTTGAAGCTCGGAATAAAAGATATTAATTTCGCAAATAAAAGAAAAGCTCCATATCACAGAGCTGTGGGATTAATTGGGCCCAAATCAGAATTTGGCCCATTAAGGCCTATGTGCATTTTAATGAGATATGGTGGAAAGTTTAGTACCACATTGCTTGCTAAAAGTGGAGGGAGGCCAGGTGCCCCTCATAAAAGAAACCTAGACCCCCTTAGAGCCAGGTATGGATTAAGAGGCGTCCCATGAATGGATCAAGCACTTATCCAGATCAACACCAGGAGGATTAGGGCTAGACTCTCCACTCTGGTATATCTTTATAAAACTTATGCTTTAATATATTTATTTTCACTATTTACTTTTATACCTTTCATATATATGGTTAGCATAGTTATCATATCCTGGCATGGGATCTCCGCTCGCATCGAGTGCTCTAGTTATAGATCGTGACTAGAGTAGTAATCGGTAGATTAGACATGGTACCTAGCCTGAGATTGCACCCAACCTCACAGATAGTTGTGGTAGCTCCAGGTGGTGATAACCCTGATGGCCGACGTAGTCCACCGTGTTTAGGTTGGTGTTTGTAGGACAATAGTCAGAGCTTCCTAGCCCCTTTCTCATCCCTTTCTGTGGTTAGTGTTCTGATGTCCCAAAGTGCTATTGTGTGTGATCACTATATCTACCTATACTTCAGTTATAATAGAACTCAAGTAATAGAGAACTATATAGGAACCTTGAACTCACCCGTTGTCCTCTTAACTTAGTTAGACTACTCATTTATTATGGAATCCTCTTATGTGTGTGCTATTATGCTTAACTCCTATCATTACATTTATTCCCTGCTCTAGCTATGTTGGTATGTTAACAGTTATTCTTTTGCCAATACCCATTAAATCTTTACTCCATTGTTTTCCTGTGGTAAAATATAAATAACGATACCTAGAATACTCCCAATAAAATGCTATATTGGTATTCTATGCGCTTGTGGAATCATTCATATTCTATATGCGTTAATAAATACCAACAAGTATTGGCACCGATAGTATGCTTTAGTAGATACTGGGTATTTTGTTGGACTGACACCTATAAGAAACTTTCAAATTTAATCTAGGTAAGTCAAGAGACGAATTCACTTTAGAGATGAATCAAGGCAAGTAATGAACTCCAATAACTTTGCACAAAGAAGACCCAACTCATTCATCATGGAAGGAAGAACCGTGAGTATCAAGATTCATTCATTTATCTTTTGTTGCAAGTTATCTTTGCCTTGAACCATACTAGAATGCAGAAAACACATATACAAAATCTATGCTAAACATCTCTAAAACATCCTTCCATTAGCATAGAGGAAAATAAAAAATATATGTGGACAACAACCCGTTTTTTGAATTCATTATATTTCCTCGAGTGTGTGTCCACTAACATTTTGTAGGAAGAATGAATAGAAGCTGTGCCTATCCATGGCTTGGTATGAACCTATGAACTCAAGCCAAACAATCACTTCAACAAGGGAATAAAGAGAAAAATGAGACGAGTGCCACAAAAAAAGATCTACAATATAAGCACTTAATCATAGGAAGTGGACAGACAATCAACTGGTCATGAGTAACGTCAGAGGCAACCTAGCATTGAGCCTTTCTAGGGCTCAAGCTAGGAGGCTAATGAGAAATAGGGAGCAACTCATCTCATATCAGCTAATCTAATGCCAGTTTTCATCACCTTCGAAGACACTATCTCGCAGATCTGCAACAAGGACCAAGATGACAGGATGCCACCACATCATGGCGTACATTATTGATCAATGGTCTGCCTATGGTGTCTTATAAGGCTATGAACGACCATGATCACACAAAAGACACACCTAAGCCATTGGAGATGAATGTTCCATGCAAGTGCCAATGAGGTTCCTTCTTCGACCATCGAGACGGTTGGCTTATCACAAACAAAACAAAGAAGAACTCTCTGCCATGCCATTAGAGGACAAAGATAACCAAGGAGGAACTTGAGTTTACATCTCTAATGGACCCGACCAAGAATCAATGAAAATCAAGAAATGTTGATGGAAGAAGGGCATGCAATTGTTCGTATCCTCATCGGATAGTGTAAAGACAAAGCTTAATTAAAGGGAAGGTGCTGCTCCGTGGACCACAAGCTCTCACCAACAGAGAAGAAATAATGAGAAGAGCAGACAGACCAATCAAGATGTCAAGATCAAAGAAGAACAAAAAGATGGCATGACAAAAGAATAAGAAAGGAGTGTGACATGGGAGACAAGATGCTTATGAACAGCTCAAGCAAGGAAAGTTTTAAGCAAGAAGAGAAGACCACCACAAGTCATCTACCTTTCATCATAGGGGTCATCACGCTCCAATAATGAAGGTAACATCTTAAGGTAAGTGGTCATCATTTTCCTCTTAATCTTGGCGTGCACTTAAATTAAGAAACAAACATGTTCGGGTTACAACTCCATTACTTGATCCAACCTGACTAACTCAACATGTCTTGTTCCTTAAGTTGTTCATAGCACCATTTTCTTCATCTTATAGTCTTAACCAAATGAGCTAAAATATTGCATATCTTACCCTTGGAGGATGATAGTCATAATCATATAAAGTTTGATATATTATAAAGATGGACAATCCTTCTATAGGTTAAGCAACTCCACTCTTTTTATCACAGTTAAAATGCTATATCTTTTTGATATTATCACCCATGTTATAAGAATAAATAATGCACATAACGTTAACTCTATCATGATTCAATGTGCCTAAGGTTAGAGAAGAGTGAATAAAGTTTTGGTTCTATCGGTGTTTTTCCACCAACAGAGTCGATGCACTTAATCTCTACCTTGTCTTTATGAGCAGAACACACTTTGAGAAAAGTGTGGAGGAATCAATCCCACAAATTCTACAAGTAGAAGTTCTAAATCGGTAATACTGATGCACACAAGATGTTACCAGTTTCTACTACTAATGGCTGACCTTGAAACGATGAACAATGAGGAAGAACCAGTCAAGAAGGAAGGACCTGTGAAACCAAAATCGAATTCAAAACCAAGACGGGTTTGGCCACCATTAGAAGCGCCACTAATGGAGGCACCACCACAAGAATCCTCATCTTCAAGAGTAAACCAAGTGAACATGACCGGAATGATGCACCCAAAGAATAGATAAGATTGGAGAAAGAGTCCTATCCAAAAGACTTAAAAATCCGAACCCTCACGGTGAGGTAACATCGGTAGTTATCTATATTCACTTTTTAGCATTGCATAAATTATTTTTCACTTTAGCATATTTATATTTCTACATTAGCCCTATATTGCATAAGAAAAGAAAATAAAAATTTTATTATTGCATCATAATCTTAAAGCCCCATGTGAATAAATCTATGGTGTGTAAACATCTATGGAAATATTCACCGTGGTAGCATACAAATAAAAATACCATCCGTACATATTTCTTTTTCTACATATGAAAAATAGAAAATTTAAAAAAAGATGAGACAGACATCCTACTAGAACTTTGTCAATTGGAAAATATGTTAACCCCACAAGAACAACCACCCTCCATATGGCTGACCGCTAACCCCTTATCTTAATTCGTGCCATGAGTTTTTAGTGTTCTTGTTGGAGTATTTTGCATGATGGTATATATGATCAAGAGCGAGTTCACTCAGCTAAGTCATCCCGCTCCACCCCATGGACGAGAAGGGCATCCGCTGGCAAACATGCTCTAAGAAGGATCACTCGACAATCAACCATGACAACATCCAGCTTGGGGGAGGAGCATCCCCAATATACCTAGCTAAGTATTCCTTTCCCTTTTGGTTTTGCTATTTTTAGAGTGTGCTATGTATTTGCTAAAGAAATAAAAAATATATAACAATTAAAAAATAAAAGTTTACCTTAGCTAGTTATATATATATATTAGTAAGGTGTGATCTTAAATTTTGAAAATGAAATAAAGAGGTGTGTTTAAAAGCTGACTAAAGAGGACTCTCTGAATAATCTCTGAACATGGAAATGATGAATAGTTGCTATGTCGCAATTCCTTACAAGTATCTAGTTTTCAATCTTGAATTCTCCCGAGTTTTGGATAAAATTTATCGGTGTTCGGTCCCGCGGAGGTCCTAAGCCAACAAGTGAATCGAGTGTTGCGTGTCTCTAATCTGGATGGTGATGCAAGGAGGATACACGGGAGTTTATCCTGGTTCAGGCGAAAGAAGGCCCTACGTCCAGCGGGGAGGGGGGAGTATTGTATTTCCTTGCACCTAAGTGCTTACGTAGGGGTTACAAGCTGCGAGAGAGGGAACTGAGCCCAGGTCTCAAAGGAAAAGTGAGAATACAAGGAGATTGCTTGAGATGTTGATCTGCGGGTTATGTGCCTTTGCTTGTTTGCGCTCGGCTTCTGGCTTGTGTCTTGCTCCGTGTCCCCTTGTTGAGCCCTGGCCTGCCCTTTTATAGGGTAAGAGGAGGCCGGGGCGCCGGGGGTGCCTTGAGGTGAAGTTTTGTCGATCCCTGTAGAGGTGGCTATAGCGACGTGCCCCAGGAATGGCCGGCCATCCCTGACACCGTGGTGACATCGGGGACGAGATGGTGAAAAGACCCCGAGTTCTATGCCGCGTCGGCCTTTCCTCCCAGCTGACCGATGGTGGGTCGAGGCTGGGTTGAGGATGGGTGGATAAGGCCGAATCCCCGAGATCATGGGGTACGTACCTTGTCGTATCCTTCCTTGAGGGTGATCAATGGCAAACAATGCGCAATATGGCGTGTATAGTGACAGGTTTTCACCCCCATCCCGGGATGGGCAGTAAAAAGTGAGATATGACACTGGTATTGTTTCCACGTTGGTCACAGTTGTAGCCATGACGGTAGGAAATAGCAGGTAGTTGCATTAAATGCTCTGACTTTTGTCTCAGAGTAGGTGAATAGAGTGGGTTGAGTGATTCGACCCGGGGTCGTGCAAGTCAGAAATTTGCCGATAGTCGAACGAGCCTCGTGCGAGTCGGAACGCGGTCGAGGCATCCTATTGAGGGTGCCTCGTACGAGTCAGAACGCGGTCGAGGCGTCCCGTCGAGGGTGCCTCGTACGAGTCGGAACGTAGTCAAGGTGTCTCGTTGAGCTGGCCTCGTGCGAGTCGGAACACAGTCGAGGTGTCTCGTCCGCTATTCTGGCTTTGTTTCATTTGCGGGTAGTGTTTTGTTTTTCTTAATCGTCGATTGTGGGTACCCCTAATTATAGGTACCGACAAAATTGTTTTGACCTAAAGATTTACTCTAAACTTGAAACTCATGGGTAGCATATGCTTGATCTAAATCTAGGTTATTGAGGGATAAGATATTAGGAGGTCTGAGTTATTGTTTATCTTGTTTTAAGTGAAACTAAAGGTCTAGAGATTTACTTTTTGAAAAACACAAAATTCTACATGATGAGTTCTGTATGACAAAGCTTGAATTCCCATCAGAGCCATACATGTTATTTAGGGTAGAAAAAACTTCCACATATTTGCTCCTTACTTTTGCATTGAGTTTTGTCAAGCTTTGTTGACCCTTATGAGAGGTTTGTCATGCTCTTAAAACCAAGATCACGTACATACCACCCATATATGCACTACTCCTACACTGGGGAATAGGCACAATAACATGCTTTCCATCTAGATCCACCAGAAAATATTCGATTCCTACACTGGGGGTGAACACAAAAACATACTTGATAGGTTTTCCATCCACCAAATAAATGCTCTAAGTTCTTGTTACTATCTCTCAAAAGTTTTGTTGCAGAAAAGAGGCATGGGGCTATGCAAAAGTTATTCATGAAAAAAGAAAAAAGGAGAATTGAAAAAAATAGACAAGTGTCTGAGATATTTAAAACAATGGGTACTTAGATGCATGCCTAAGAAAAAAGAGAAAAATAAATAAGATAGCCACTGTTCTCCAGCAAATGTTTCTAAAATTCAAAAGAGAGATGTTTTCAAGGAGCAACGTAGAATTAGGTTAGTCACCATATATATATATATCCACCATATATCCACACACACATATATATCTTGATTTGATTGTGTGACTCAACTCTCTTTGGATCCATTGTTTGACTTTACAATATATGCATCGCAAGTATGCCCTAGGTTTCTCCCTACCTAATAACTCCACATAAGCCTTTGTGGTAGGAAGAGAAAAAGGCAAAACATCATTATTGCCTTGCTGAGGATCCACAAATACCACATATATAGATACCTGAACGTGTCATACAATGGAATCTCTGAGTTTTATTTTGAAAAGTTATGAAAACTCTGGAACAACGGTTGAACAAAGAACTTGAGATATAGTATTTGAATTGAATTTTCTGTATTTCAATTGCTCAAGACCCAAGAGAAGGCTAAAAAGCCCCATGGTTGAAGGTAATATAGGTAAATTGAAAATTAGATCAGTTTATTCTAATCCAGAGGAGAATTGTTTATTGAACGCCTGTGTATTTTTGAGGCGTGAAAGCATTGTAGCAACTCCTGATCCATTGTTGAGTTTTGCTTTGCTCAGGGTCTGACAAAAGTTAAGCCTAGGAGAGCTTATTGATGGTCATTAATGTCAATTTTAAACCGTTAACATAACCTGCACATATACTTAATTCCATCACCAAACATAGTACAGGGGTTTAAATTAACAAATTCCTCGGGTTTTGGTGTTTTCACTTGTCTTGCAGGATATTTAATTTTTCAAAACTATCTGAAATAATGAATTGGAGTACACCATTGCGAAGAGCTCGTTGAGCTATTCAAAATGGATATATCACTTGCTATATTTAGAGGTCAAAATACAAAGATATTAATTTCACAAATAAAAGAAAAGCTCCACATCATAGAGTTGCTGGATTAATTGGGCCCAAATCAGAATTTGGTCCATTAAGGTCTATGTGCATTTTAATGAGATATGGTGAAAAGTTTAGTACCACATCGCTTTCTAAAGGTGGAGGGAGGCCAGGCGCCCCTCATAAAAGAAATCTAGACCCCTACAGCCAGGGTATGGATTAAGAGGTGTCCCATGAATGGATCAAACTCTTATCCAGATCAATACCAGGAGGATTTGGGCTAGACTCTCCAATGTAGTAGATTAGTTATGTTGAGAGTTAGGGAGAGTTGAGCTATGCTCAGGTTTTGGAGAAGTCTTCAGAGTTCTGGTATATCTTTGTAAGACTTATGCTTTAATATATTTATCTTCTCTATTTACTTTTATGCCTTTCATATGTATGGTTAGCATAGTTATCATATCATGGCATGGGATCTCCTCTCACGTCGAGTGTTCTAGTTATAGATCGTGACTAGAGTAGTAATCGGTAGATTAGACATGGTGTGTAGCCTATAGGTTACCTAATATTGCACCCAACCTCACGGATAGTTGTGGTAGCCCCAGGTGGTGACAGCCCTGATGGCCGACGTAGTCCACCATGTTCGGGTTGGTGTTTGTAGGATAATAGTCAAAGCTTCCTAGCCTCTTTCTCATCCCTTTCTATGGTTAGTGTTCTAATGTCCCAAAGTGCTATTGTGTGTGATCACTATATCTACCTATGCTTCAGTTATCATAGAACTAAAGTAATAGAGAAGTATATAGGAACCTTGAACTCACCCGTTGTCCTCTCAACGTAGTTAGAGTACTCATTTATTATGGAATCCTCTTATGTGTGTGCTATTATGCTTAACTCCTATCATTACATTTATTCCTTGCTCTAGCTATGTTGGTATGTTAACAATTATTCTTTTGCCAATACCCATTAAAACTTTACTCTATTGTTTCTCTATGGTAAAATATAAATAACAATACCTGGAATACTCCTAGTAAAATGCTACAATGGTATTCTGTGCGCTTGCGGAATCCTTCATATTCTATATTCACAGCTTAAACCAACACCACTTGCTAAGGATGACAAAAAAGCAAGAAAAAACATGTAGACCATGGAGGACAAGCTCCTAGTGGATGATGCCATACACCGTATTGTCTTGGGTAGATTGAACACAACATCCCCTAGACTGGAAGCCACAAGGCCAAAGCTCAACGTGTTAATGACACTATGTACTCGGGCCAACCCCGATTCAGGCAATTGTACCTCAGCTGAGGCCATCTGCCCCTAAAATTCAGAGAGTCAACCACTTGAGACGGTCAAAGAATAAAGCCCTGTCCTGAAGGGCAACACCAAAACCCCCCAGCCTTTAGCACCTCACGATAAGGTGCCCAAGGGTCATTAATGCGCAGACATCAGCATAACTATGCTAACTGATTAGCGGGCCACCCCGAGAATGGCTATGACTAGCTAAGCGATGTTCGATCAAGACACTCAGGGGCTGCGTGCACATGACAACACTTGTCGCAAAACCAATAGGCAGTTTCAAACCGATGACCCACTCTACTAAAATATGGTATGGCTCCAACCCTTGGATGAGTCACGCTGACTCACCCGAGCGTTTGGGGGCTACTACCGCACACTACCATCACACAGAGGACTCAACTTGCAAAAATGTCAAGGAACTGCAAGGTCCAAACTTCATTACACCTTCTTTTCAATAAAGAAGTACACAATTTATTCCTAAAGGGGAGCATCCTTGATGATTCACTCCACGTCAACAATGGCAGCGATTGCCTCAGTGTTGCCGCTAAACTCGGCAACCAACCACTAGACATTCACGTTGTCAGGGATCTTCTCCACTGTCGAAAACCTGGGCGTCACCTTGCGGAGATCCATCTTATGACAAAGATGAAGATGAGCTGCGGTCAAGGCCCCCGCGGCTCCATGGCGGATGCCATGGGCCACCACCTCCCGGATCTATGTCGGGAGGTAGCAGAGCCGATCAGTAGTGCTCGTCCCCGTCGGCAACACCATTGCGATGTCAGCAACCACCGTGTCATGAAGCACCGAATAACGCTCATCGCTGGACTGCGCCCGAGCAGTGGAGGAACGCCCAGGTGGCCACCTCGTTCTGCCCACGAGCAGTCTCTGCCAACTGCCTAGCTAGATCCTCACTGGTCTGCCATAGCTCTACCACCTTGGGCTGTGCGACAGCTAGTTGCTCTCGAACACTTGGGAACTAGAAGGGTAAAACTCAAAGTTAGCCTCATCAAGATGCAAATCCAGCAAAAGAAGAAAATAGAGTTCAACTCACCAGCAAGCTATGCGCTCGGTCGCCATCGCTGTGGCCTTGGCCTCGGTGGCCTCTCTATCCGCGGTATCAAGTGTTGCCTTCATGACCAAGATGTACTCTCTCAGTCGCCTCCCCCCTGAGTGACATCATGAAGGGCTTCACACATCACGTCGTCCTCCTGCACCATGGCAAGAACACCTCCTCCATCGTCGCCTTGCCTTGATGGAAGCCATGATGATGATGGAGTGCCCTTGTCAATGGGGGGCCTTGGAGCAGGGCATGCTGTCGAGATCGCCTAACAACAGACGACTCGCTCAAACCGCCCCCATTCCTGACCAGACCAAGGGATGGATTTACACTTACCCAAGTCGCACCAACTCATCGCGAAGAAGAACAGGGCCCTAGAACACGTGCTTCTCAGTAGCCCCCTCCTTCGTCTCCACCCTCACATGCTTGTCGCTGGCCATGGATGACAAACAAAAGCTCGGGGGAAATCTCGGTAGATGAAGAATACCAGAGCTATGGCACAGACTTACTAACTTCCCTCTATTTTCCCTGTTTTTATAGGCAGGGGATGCACACGGCCAATGGAATTCCAAAAATCTCTCCAAGCGATGTTGTCAGTTAAGGCTAGGCCACGTCCCCATGATCTTTGAGGGGACGCCTTCCGAGAAATACATGGTGAAATGAGCCGTTGAAACCGATGCCTCAGCTTCGCTAAGAAGAAATCCATCCGCGCAACTGCGGGAACCATGGGGTCCAATGGGCCAAAACTCGACGTACCATCACCCAAGCTGATACAGGCGAGTGACCTAACACTTAGGTCAAGTACTCAGCCTGGCTCACCCTCGCAGCAGGTGTAAGCGGTAGTGACTTGTTCACTATCGACTCTGCCCCTACTAAGATTCAGGGGGTATTGAAGAGGGTCACCAGTCTCATCCTAAAACCTCTGACACTCGGACTCACGTAAATCTCCGAATGCACGAACGAGCTCGAAATACCTTATTTCAATGGATGTGTGCCCCTTTGTGGGAAACCAAAAAACTGGTTGGCCCATGGCTGTAACCAAAGTATGAGTTCCTAGAATATAGAAAAAGAGTTTTATGATGTACCCCAGTTGGTTAGGCTTTGTCCTACCTCCCCTATTCATTAGGACGCAGACGTTCACTTGTTCTACCTGTTACTAGCAAAGAGTAATATGCGCAACTATCCACAGCTACTCACGCATTCGTTACTCGCCCACAGTAATTCCTGGCTCGGGATGCTGTTATATTGGCCCTAGGGCTCTAAGACAATGACCTCACTCTTTCCACTAATGAGGCCCATAAAAATTCAAGATCTGTTGCTTAACGGGTCTCGAAGAAAACATGACGCCCATAGTGCTGTTAACCAAACGACCCGAATCGGGTCGCCCAAAAATCAACTAGCATAGTGACGCACGAGAAACGGTAGTGCAACTACCCCGTCCATATTATTGTTCTACTACTAGGAATTAATGATGCGCAACTGTAACACCCTAAAATTTTGAAAGAATTAAAAATAGGAAAAATATGATTTTTATGTATTTTTGTGAGCATGCAAACTTAGAACAATAATAATTTTTATAAATTTAAAATCAAATATAAGGGTAGAAACATGATTGAGCATTCATGCTGCTGCATTTGAAATTTTGTATTGAGTGGTTTGAATTAAATTCAAAAAAAGATTTCAAAATCTTTTGGAAAATGGTTTTGAAAAACTGGAAAAGAAAAAGAAAGGTTTTTTTCTCTTCTTGGAATTCGGCCCGGTCCAACCAAAAGCCCGCGAGCGCCCCGCCTCCCCCCAGCGCGTGCGGCCCGCTTTTCTCCCCCGCGTCTACTTGGGCCGAGCCCAGCAAGCCACCGCAGGCCCAATAGCGCACGCGAGCTTCCCCTTTCCTCTCTGCGTTTCGCTGACGTTGCGGGCCCACGTGTCAGGCCACCTTCTTTCTCCCCACGCCGTCGGATCTTCCTTTCCAAACTTCCACCGACCGAATCCCTCCCCAAATCTTCCTCTTTCCTTTCTCGGTGCATCACCGGGCTATAAAACCAAGGAGCCACGCCCAGCCGCCTCCATCCCGTCCTTTTGCAGCAACAGCTGAGCTCTCGAGACGTCACCGCGAGCCCGGAGCTTCATCTCGCCTCCACTGTCCGCCTCTTCAAGCCAAGCTTCGCCCTCGGCCGCCATACGGTCTCAATCTTGTGCGGGGTGAGTTCACCATGTTTCACGCTACATCCCGGTGCTTCCCATTCGTTGAATGATGCCCGAACATGAGGTATTGCGTTTTCCAGCCATGGCGCCGCCGCGAGATGTCGCCATCGGGGCCGTTGCCGGCCGGAGCGCCGCCGGCTCCCTCCCCGATCCAATCCGAGCCGTTCATTTTAAATCTAACGGCCAAGACTCAACGATACCGGTTCGGCCGATACTTTTGCTAAAGAGCCCCTGAAGTTTTTAAGTTCTTAACCCGCAGTCCAAAGCGTATTCTCGGTTTACGTTTTCTTTTCCGTAAAGCGTATTTTGATCGCGTAACTTCCGAAAATACGTTTTCACTTATTTACAGAATTGCCATTATGATAATTTGCGCGTAGAATCTCCGTTTTAACTCCGATTTGACCTGTTCAAATTGCGTTAGGTTCAAATTTGCGAGCTCTACATGTTGATAGTACTGTACAGTAGGTTTGAGATAATTTATTTTTGAGTTTACATTAAAGTATTTATTTTTCTATAGAAAATCATCGTAAATTCATAACTTCATCGTTTTAGCTCCGTTTTTCATGATCTTTGCGTCTGTGTGATCCTAGCGAGTTGTAGATTCGTTTCTTTTTATATTATTTTCTTACTATTGGTGTACTGTTCTAATTATAATCTTATTTGTTTATGCATGATTGCCTCTGGATGTGTGTTGTTGCTGTTGTTGATCGAGTATAGACGGTGAGCAATTCGTTGGGGATCAAGAGTCTTTCTACGAGCAAGATCTTCAGGACCAGTTTAAGCAAGGCAAGTATAGCATGGGATTATCCTTGTTGTCCTAATCACAAAATGCAAATAATATCATTATGCATCTATTCCCTTGTTAAGGATAACTTAGTGTTGATCTTATACCTTGATACCCATTATATTGCATTGAGTAGTGTGGCTAGTGCTTAAACATTGACTATGATCATGTAAATTAATTAATGGAATATGCAACAAACATTAAAAGATGATTTTGATTAATGTTTAAAGGGGATTAGAGCATGGGGTTATTTTTTTATGCTCTAGTTACTCTCCATAAGGACTTATCTATAAGCGAACATCCGGGATTGTAACACCCAAATTTTAGGAGTAATGAATTTTAAATAATTTAGATAAGGGGAATTAAAATTTAAAAAAAGAATATCTGGTGTTGCATTCATGCTGTTGCATTTATTTTATTATGTGGTGTGAATTTATTTTTATTTTAGTTTGGCTTAGAAAATTTTATTTGAAATATTTTTGAAAACAAGCAATAAAGAAAAGAAGAAAGAAGAGAAAAAAAGAAAACCATTACCTTCCGCCTGGTGGCCCAACGGCCCGTTTGAGCGGCCTGCTTTTCCTCCGCGCCTGCGACCGCGTGGGCCGGTCAGCACCACCGCGGCCCAGTTCGGCCGAGCCCAGCAGCCGCGCCTCCCCTCCCCTCTCTGTGTGGTCGCTGACGAGTGGGAACCGCATGTCATATGCGTCTTCATCCTCCCATGGTCGAGCCGGACTCCGAACCGAAGTGAAAATCGCCGCCCGTCTCGCGATTTCCGGGATTTCCTACCCGAATACGACAACTTGGAGCTACAAATAGGAAGTTGTGACCTTCTTCTTTCCGTTTTTCATCTAAACCGTGAGTTCCACCGCAAGAAATTGAGTTCTAGGGCTTGAGGTTGTTGGAGGACGGCGGTCGTTTGGTTGGGGTGCTTTCGGGTGAATTGGAGGTCAAATTCTTCGCGTTGGTGAGTCCGCACTCGTCTCCTCTGTCCTCTTGTGCTCTCCTTTTGGTTGGAGAGGCTTCGAAGTGAGTTTTTGAAGTTCACCGTCGGTCGGCAATGGTGCCGCCGTCTCACCTCTTGCCGTGCTCTCTCCTTGGGACATCGTAGAGGGCATGGATCGTGTAGATGAGTTAGGGTTGATCTTCTCGACTGATTGGAAGTTGTTGTGGGACGTTTGGTGGTCGGGAACGGCGAAGCCGAGTTTTTCTGGTGAACTCCGGTGGTCGGCTATGGTGGCCGCCGGCCGGAGGGGAGAAAGAAGCCGTGCTCCCGCTCTCTTTTGCTAGGAACGATTCCGGTCGTCCAATCTTGGATCAACGGCCAGGATTAGAACTTACCCCTTCGCGGGGTAAATTTCTTAAAGAGCCCCTGGAATTGTTAATAAATAACCCTCCGTCCATAGCGTATAATTGGAAATACGTTTTCGCGTTTTGAAAGCGTATTTTCTCCCGGTTAAATCAAAAATACGTTTTCAGGTATTTACAGTTTTGCCACTAGGATTGTTTTGGTCATAAAATCTTCGTTTTAACTCCGATTTGATCCGTTCAAGTTGCGTTAGGTTCGTATTTGCGAGCTCTACATGTTAGTGCAGTTGCACAGTTAGTTTTGATAATTTATTTTTCGAGTTTATAATTAAGTATTTATTTATCTATAGAAAATCTTAGAAAATTCATAACTTTCACGTTTTAACTCCGAATTTGGTGATCTTTGCGTCTGTGTGATCGTAGAAACGTGTAGAAGAGTTTTATAAACTTTTATTACTGTTTTGCTACTATTGGTGTACTGTTCTAATTATATCTCTTTGTTTGCTTCGTGTATGTTTGATTGGATGCATGTGTGTTGTTGATTGATGATCAAGTATAGAAGGTGAGCAGTATCTGGATGATCAGGAGTATTACTTTGAGCCAGATCAATAGTATCACTCGGAGAGTTTTGATCAAGGCAAGTATAATACAGGACTATCCTTGTTACCTATACATTGAAATTATTATACATAAGCATGTGTCTACCTTGACAACCTTGGAGATTATAACTTAGTGATTGTTATCATGATTCCTTATCAACCTTGGGAATGCATTTGGGTAGCTATTGCTAGTGCTTAATTATGAACAATGATCTTGTAATTTGATTAATGAATTAAGCAATCAATCATTAAGATGATTTATTTACTGTTAAAAGGGGGCTAGAGCATGTGTGTACTTTTGATGCTCTGGTTTCTCTCCATAAGGACTTATCTGTACGTGATCATCTGGGACATATAGTATAGCTATGAGGGCTATATGGTTCTGGCTTTAGTTGTTTAAAGGACATTTTCTAGCTTGTTAGTGGTTACCTTAAATGGCGTAAGAATGGCTTGCCACGTTGGGTGTAGGGCGAGCCCCTGTCCTTAGTGTGTATAGGCTGCAGTTGTTGTGCCACTAGGAAGGGGGGTTCTACATCTGCCAGCCGAGTGAATCTAATGGCCCTAACTTGTTAGACGAACTTTTGAATGGCTTTATATGGTTCTCCGGTGTTTGGGTTTGATCTCCCCACGCATTTAGAAATCATGACTCACAGTGAAAGTGTACACCTCTACGCAGAGTTTAATAAACTGGTATACTAGCCGTGCTCACGGATACGAGCGGCCTTGGAATATTTACAGATAGATGATCACCATTGCTATATCATGCTTAATTATTGTTGTTATTATGCTCATGTTCATGCTATTCATAATCTTTATTACAATTGATCATTGGTTCATTAATGGGAATTGGTTCATCTTGATGCTACACAATTGCTAATTATATGATGATTAAAAGCTAAACGTAGTCAAACAGTGTCTAGCCTTTTGAGCCTCATGAACCCTGTGTTATATTTGTTGAGTTCGACATGGACTCACCCTTGCTATTTCCACCATAACAGATGAAGATTATGAGGAAGATTATCGTAATGAGTACTAGTCTTCGTGTCAACCAGTCAACCGTGTCCCTGTGTTTGGAGCTTCCGTTGGAGATCTACTATTAGTTATTATTATTTATCGTTCAAGACTATGTTTAAACATTTATTCGCTATGTAATAAGCACTGTGATGATACTATGTAATTTGTCTACTTATGTGTGTGATCATGTCCTGGGGCGCACATGAGTACTTTATGCATCCTATTTTTATCCTTAAAAATGGGTGTGACAAATTGGTATCAGAGCCGTGTTGACTGTAGGACGCAAGCCTAGTTAGAATGGTCGTTATTAGCATCCATGCTTCACTTATTTCATGCTTAATCCTTTCACCTTGTTAATTACTAAATTTTTATGCTTCCTCTACTTTATTCTATTGCGAAAATATATTGATTCTATCTAATCTATGTCTAAATCTTGTAGATGCCTCCTCATCCCCGTCTATCAGCTGCACAGTACGTTGCCTATTTCAAACCCCAGGAGCCCTATGAAGATGGTGACCAAGAGTTATCTGATGCTAAATCAAGAGTTGGTGACACACCAATGGAGGATGTAGCTATGGGGTGGACCACAAAGCTTCGATCATGGTTCCTAAAGTTGATGCTTTCTTCCATGATATGTTGACAAGAACCTTGGACAACTACTACTACGACTAGGAAGCTACGTTGGAGTATCGTAGTGCGGAGTATAGTCATCCATGGATGGATTCCTATTGGGAAACAGAGCTATGGGTCAAGAAAAGGGATCCTACTAATAAGGAGCCTAAGGTGGAGTCAAAGTTCATTACCTGAGTGAGCCGGGCAACCGTAGAAACAAGCATGGAGGTTGTCGCCTACAATGCGTTCGTTTACTACCATGGTCTACGCTCGAACAAGACGTTACAGGGTGCACTCCGGCATTTTCCTTGTTTCTTACATGACAAGGGTGTTTGGACTGTGCTGCTTGCAGATGATTCATCCTTGACTCTACAAGCTACAGTGGGATTGGCTCGTGAATTGGCTCTCCATGAGGTGGATTTGAAGGATGAGCTGCTGAAGGAGAAAGAATTTAAGGAGCAAGCTTATAAGGAGATTGATCAATTAAGGGCGGAGTTAGGTCATCCCAATATTTATGAGAAGCTTAATTAGGAAATAGGAAAAACCCCTATGTAATAAGAACGATAGTAGTTGCGAGTCAATTTTAAGTTTGGTTGTTTTGAGAGTCAGTTTGTGGTGTGAACAATTGTGTGATTGATGGATTGTTATTATGATAATGTGTGATTTGGATCTTTGTAATGTGTGCTGGAGTTTTGTAGACATGCCTACAAGTTCCATGGTTAAGAATATTAAGTTTGATCAAAATATATTAGTTGGTTATGAGGTGAACTTAGTTCTGTCCTTTGCTGATTTTTGGATCAGTCTGGGATGTTTTAGAAATAACTTAAAATCCGTTAATGGGAAATTTAAGAAATTTTACTGGGAATAATTAGACTTCTATATCTTTCCAACCCCGCAAGAATCACTTTAATATCTATTAAGAGCTAAGAGATATATCTATTTCAAGTTGGGGTTACTGCACAGTCTGGAATTCTGAAACAGTTTTGGTTAAGTTCAGTTTTTGGCCAACTTATTGACTGAATCAGAAAAAGTGTTGTGAATAAAAGTTGTAGATAATTTTGTAAGCTTTCCAACCATGTAAAGATCATCTGAATTGGACGTCTGCAGCTCGAGATATGACAGTTTTACTGAGTTGCTGAAATTGGAGTTCGTCCAGAGAAATCAAATTTTGCTTATCTAGTGAATACATCATCTCGGATCGTACTGAACTTCATTTTCTGTATTTTTGGAAATAGATGTCAGGCAGAGGTCGTGGCAGAGGTCGTGGAGGTGCTAACCCACCTATTACTATGGAGGAACTTATGCATACTCAGAATCAGATGATGCAGATGTTCATGCAGCACATGCAGAACAATCCCCCTGCAGGAGGACCACCACCTGTTCAAGTGAGAGACAAGCGTGGGGAATTTTTGAAGGGATGCCCTCCTGTGTTTTCCCATGCTGCTGATCCTTTGGAGGCAGATGATTGGGTGAGAGTAGTTGAGAAACAGCTGAACATCGCTCAATGCAATGATATGGAAAAGGTGTTATATGCATCTGGTCAGTTACAGGGGACAACTCAAACTTGGTGGAAGTCGTATCAAGCTGCACGCCCTGACAATGCTCCTCCTATCACTTGGAATGAGTTTGTTAGAGATTTTCGAGCTCATCATATTCCTGAAGGTATAATTGAGCTGAAGCTGGAAGAATTTAGAAACCTCAGGATGGGACAGATGAGCGTTAGTGAGTATCATGACAGGTTCACACAGTTGGCTCGCTATGCTCCTAATGAAGTGAGGGAAGATGCAGATAGGCAGCGTCTTTTCTTAAAAGGGATTTATTATGATCTTCGTTTGCAATTGAAGGGTAATAATTATGTCAGTTTTCAAGAGCTTGTGAATAAAGCTATTGTGCTGGATAATGAGCGTAGGGAGATGGATAGAAAGAAAAAGATGAAAGGACAAAGCTCAGGAAGCAACAACCGTCAGCGTACCAGTTCTCAGTATGGTTTTCATCAGAAGTTTCAGGGACCAGTTAGTCAGTGGAATCACAATCCAAATCAGAGGTGGTCTCAAAATTGGCAAAGTAATCAGTCTCAGCAACGTTCATCATATCCGCAGCGTCAACAGTATCAGTAGACTGGGCAACAGACTCCTCGCACTGAAAATCCCAATGTTACCCCCATGAAGAATAGTGCTCCCAGCACGCCTACTAGATGCTTTGTCTGTGGTAAAGAGGGACATATGTCTTACCATTGTCCTGAGAAGCAGAACCAGCAGACTCCTCAGAGCCAGAAGAGCAACCAGAGGCAATCTGGTACTGGAAGGGTGAATCACGTGTCTTCTGATACAGCTCATGATGCACCGGAAGTTATGATTGGTACGTTCAATGTACATTCCACTCCTACAACTATTCTTTTTGACTCTGGAGCATCTCATACATTCATTTCAAATATTTTTGTTAAAATGCATAGTATACCCATGCTTGCCATGAAAGAACCTCTCTTAGTAAACTCACCTGGAGGTACCATGCAAACCAATAATCGTTGTCTTCTAATTAGTATGATTTTAAGGGGGTAGAGTTTAAGATAACTCCTATAGTGTTGAGGACATCTGGTATTGATGTGATATTGGGTATGGATTGGATGAAACAAAATCAGGCAGAGATTCAGTGTCAGCAGAAAGTGGTAGTTATGACTGTACCTAATGGAGATAAAATCAATGTGGATGTAGCAGTGCAGAAGCAGCCAGCCGCTGTAGTGAATCAGCTTGAAGATGTTATTAAAGAGAATTCAGTGATTGAGGAATTTCCGGATGTCTTTCCTGATGATTTGCCAGGTATGCCACCTGACCGAGACATTGAATTTCTTGTTGAATTATTACCTGGAACTGCACCTATAGCCAAACGACCATATAGGATGTGAGTAGATGAATTAGAAGAACTTAAGAAACAAATTAAAGAATTACAAGATAAAGGTTTTATTAGACCTAGTTCTTCACCTTGGGGTGCACCAGTTATTTTTGTTGATAAGAAAGATGGTGGTCAGAGGATGTGTGTTGATTATCGGTCATTGAATGAGGTAACTATCAAGAATAAGTACCCTTTGCCCAGGATTGATGATTTGTTTGATCAGTTGAGAGGTGCTTGTGTGTTTTCTAAGATTGATTTACGTTCTGGTTATCATCAGTTGAAGATTCGTGCCTCGGATATTCCTAAGACAGCTTTTACTACACGGTATGGATTGTATGAGTATACTGTTATGTCATTTGTTTTGACCAATGCACCTGCATACTTTATGTACATGATGAATAAGGTGTTTATGGAATATTTGGATAAGTTTGTGGTGGTATTTATTGATGATATACTGGTATTTTCCAAGACGGAGGAAGAGCATGTTGAACATTTGAGGTTGGTATTGCAGAAACTTAGAGAGCATAAACTGTATGCGAAGCGAAGTAAATGTGGGTTTTGGTTGAAGGAAGTTTCTTTCCTTGGTCATATTGTTTCTAATGGAGGAATATCAGTGGATCCAGGTAAAGTAAAGGATGTATTGAATTGGAAACCACCTACTGATGTTAGCGAGATTCGTAGTTTCTTGGGTTTAGCTGGATATTACAGACGGTTCATTGAAGGGTTTTCTAAACTTGCTAAACCTATGACATCTCTGTTAGAGAAGAATGCCAAGTTTGTGTGGTCTGATAAATGTCAAGCTAGTTTTGAGGAATTGAAGAAGAGGTTGACTTCAGCGCCTGTTTTAGTTTTGCCAGATTTGAGTAAGAAGTTTTCTATTTATTGTGATGCATCTCGTCAAGGTTTGGGATGTGTTCTTATGCAAGAAGGCAGAGTTGTTGCTTATGCATCTAGGCAGTTGAGAAAGCATGAGTTGAATTATCCTACGCATGACTTGGAGTTAGCAGCTGTAGTTCATGCTTTAAAGATTTGGAGACATTATTTGACTGGGCATAAGAGTGATATATACACCGATCATAAGAGTTTGAAGTATATTTTCACTCAGTCAGATCTGAATTTGAGGCAACGCAGATGGTTAGAGTTGATTAAGGATTATGATATTGAGATACACTATCATCCTGGTAAGGCTAATGTAGTAGCTGATGCTCTTAGTAGGAAAAGTTATGCCAATGAGATACGGACGTTGTCTATGACTAGTGAGTTATATGCTGAATTTGAATATTTGAATTTGGGAATTGTTACTAATACAATGGAATTAGTGATAGAGCCTACCTTAGAGCAAGAAATTTACAAGGGCCAGTTGAAGGATGAGAAACTAAAGAAGATAGCGGAAGATATAGTGATTGGTAAGTCACCAGGGTTTCGAATGGATGATAATGGGATTTTGTGGTTTGGAAAGAGGTTGTGTGTACCTGAGGATCAAGTTGTTAGACAGGCAATTCTTCGCGAAGCTCATGAGTCAGCTTATTCTATTCATCCTGGCAGTACTAAGATGTATTTGGATCTTAAATAGAAATATTGGTGGGTTGGATTGAAACGAGATGTGGCTGAGTATGTGGCATTGTGTGATACTTGTCAGAGGGTGAAAGCTGAGCATCAGAGACCTGCTGGATTGTTGCAACCAATGAAGATTCCTGAGTGGAAGTGGGAGGAAGTTGGTATGGACTTTATAGTAGGGTTACCACGTACTCAGAGAGGTTATGATTCTATTTGGGTGATAGTAGATAGATTGACTAAAGTTGCTCATTTTATACCAGTCAAGACTAATTACACGGGAGTATAATTAGCTACCTTGTATATGGAGAGAATAGTCTGTTTGCATGGAGTTCCAAAGAAGATTGTATCTGATCGAGGTTCGCAGTTCACATCACACTTTTAGAAAGTTGTACATGAATCTTTGGGAACAAAATTGAATTTTAGTACGACATATCATCCCTAGACAGATGGGCAGACTGAAAGAACCAACCAGGTATTAGAGGATATGTTGAGAGCTTGTGCATTGCAATATGGAACCAGTTGGGATAAGAGTTTGCCTTATGCCGAATTCTCTTATAACAACAGTTATCAGCAAAGTCTTAAGATGGCACCGTTTGAGGCTTTGTATGGACGTAAGTGTAGAACTCCATTGTTTTAGGATCAGACAGGTGAGTCTCAGGTGTTTGGTACAGATGTTCTTAGAAACACAGAAGATCAAGTACGGGTAATTCGTGAGAATTTGAGGGTGGCACAATCTCGTCAGAAGAGTTATGCTGACAATAGGAGGAGAGATTTAGTTTTTGAGGTAGGTGATTATGTCTATTTGAAGGTGTCACCTATGTGAAGTGTGAAGAGGTTTAACATGAAAGGCAAATTAGCATCAAGGTATGTTGGACCTTTTAAAGTTATTGCTAGACGTGGGGAAGTTGCTTACCAATTAGAGTTGCCTGAGAATTTATCTGGAGTGCATGATGTGTTTCATGTTTCACAACTTAAGAAATGTTTGCGGGTGCCTGAGGAGCAGATACCTTTAGAAGAATTGACTATAAAAGAGGATCTTACATATGAAGAGTTTCCGATCAAGATTTTAGAGACTGCTGAGAGAGTTACTCGAAGTCGGATTATTAAGATGTGCAAAGTACAATAGAATCGATATTCGGAGGCAAAGGCAACTTGGGAAAGAGAGGATGAATTGAGAAAATCATATCCGCAGTTGTTTGAGTAAGCAGTCCAATCTCGAGGACGAGATTCTTTTAAGGGGGGTAGAATTTGTAACACCCAAATTTTAGGAGTAATGAATTTTAAATAATTTAGATAAGAGGAATTAAAATTAAAAAAAAAGAATATTTGGTGTTGCATTCATGCTGTTGCATTTATTTTATTATGTGGTGTGGATTTATTTTTATTTTAGTTTGGCTTAGAAAATTTTATTTGAAATATTTTTGAAAACAAGCAATAAAGAAAAGAGGAAAGAAGAGAAAAAAAGAAAAGCATTACCTTCCGCCTGGTGGCCCGACGGCCCGTTTGAGCGGCCTGCTTTTCCTCCGCGCCTGCGACCGCGTGGGCCGGTCAGCACCGCCACGGCCCAGTTCGGCTGAGCCCAGCAGCCGCGCCTCCCCTCCCCTCTCTGTGTGGTCGCTGACGGGTGGGGACCGCATGTCATATGCGTCTTCATCCTCCCGTGGTCGAGCCGGACTCTGAACCGAAGTGAAAACCGCCGCCCGTCTCGCGATTTCCGGGATTTCCTACCTGAATACGGCAACTTGGAGCTACAAATAGGAAGTTGTGACCTTCTTCTTTCCGTTTTTCATCTAAACCGTGAGTTCCACCGCAAGAAATTGAGTTCTAGGGCTTGAGGTTGTTGGAGGACGGCGGTCGTTCGGTTGGGGTGCTTTCGGGTGAATTGGAGGTCAAATTCTTCGCGTTGGTGAGTCCGCACTCGTCTCCTCTATCCTCTTGTGCTCTCCTTTTGGTTAGAGAGGCTTCGAAGTGAGTTTTTGAAGTTCACCGTCGGTCGGCAATGGTGCCGCCGTCTCACCTCTTGCCGCGCTCTCTCCTTGGGACATCGTAGAGGGCATGGATCATGTAGATGAGTTAGGGTTGATCTTCTCGACTGATTGGAAGTTGTTGTGGGACGTTTGGTGGTCAGGAACGGCGAAGCCGAGTTTTTCCGGCGAACTCCGGTGGTCGGCTATGGTGGCCGCCGGCCGGAGGGGAGAAAGAAGCCATGCTCCCTCTCTCTCTTTTGCTGGGAACGATTCCGGTCGTCCGATCTTGGATCAACGGCCAGGATTAGAACTTACCCCTTCGCGGGGTAAATTTCTTAAAGAGCCCCTAGAATTGTTAATAAATAACCCGCCGTCCATAGCGTATAGTTGGAAATACGTTTTCGCGTTTTGAAAGCGTATTTTCTCCCGGTTAAATCAAAAATACGTTTTTAGGTATTTACAGTTTTGCCACTAGGATTGTTTAGGTCATAAAATCTTCGTTTTAACTCCGATTTGATCCGTTTAAGTTGCGTTAGGTTCGTATTTGCAAGCTCTACATGTTAGTGCAGTTGTACAGTTAGTTTTGATAATTTATTTTTTGAGTTTATAATTAAGTATTTATTTATCTATAGGAAATCTTAGAAAATTCATAACTTTCACGTTTTAACTCCGAATTTGGTGATGTTTGCGTCTTTGTGATCGTAGAAACATGTAGAAGAGTTTTATAAACTTTTATTACTGTTTTGCTACTGTTGGTGTACTGTTCTAATTATATCTCTTTGTTTGCTTCGTGTATGTTTGATTGGATGCATGTGTGTTGTTGATTGATGATCAAGTATAGAACGTGAGCAGTATCTGGATGATCAGGAGTATTACTTTGAGCCAGATCAACAGTATCACTCGGAGAGTTTTGATCAAGGCAAGTATAACACAGGACTATCCTTGTTTCCTATACATTGAAATTATTATACATATGCATGTGTCTACCTTGACAACCTTAGAGATTATAACTTAGTGATTGTCATCATGATTCCTTGTCAACCTTGGGAATGCATTTGGGTAGCTATTGCTAGTGCTTAATTATGAACAATGATCTTGTAATTTGATTAATGAATTAAGCAATCAATCATTAAGATGATTTATTTACTGTTAAAAGGGGGCTAGAGCATGTGTGTACTTTTGATGCTCTGGTTTCTCTCCATAAGGACTTATCTGTACGTGATCATCTGGGACATACAGTACAGCTATGAGGACTATATGGCTCTGACTTTAGTTGTTTAAAGGACCTTTTCTAGCTTGTTAGTGGTTACCTTAAATGGTGTAAGAATGGCTTGCCACGTTGGGTGTAGGGCGAGCCCCTGTCCTTAGTGTGTATAGGCTGCGGTTGTTGTGCCACTAGGAAGGGGGGTTCTACATCTGCCTGCCGAGTGAATCTAATGGCCCTAACTTGTTAGACGAACTTTTGAATGGCTTTATATGGTTCTCCGGTGTTTGGGTTTGATCTCCCCACGCATTTGGAAATCATGACTCACAGTGAAAGTGTACACCTCTGCGCAGAGTTTAATAAACTGGTATACTAGCCGTGCTCACGGATACGAGCGGCCTTGTAACATTTACAGATAGATGATCACCATTGCTATATCATGCTTAATTATTGTTGTTATTATGCTCATGTTCATGCTATTCATAATCTTTATTACAATTGATCATTGGTTCATTAATGGGAATTGGTTCATCTTGATGCTACACAATGGCTAATTATATGATGATTAAAAGCTAAACGCAGTCAAACAGTGTCTAGCCTTTTGAGCCTCATGAACCCTGTGTTATATTTGTTGAGTTCGACATGGACTCACCCTTGCTATTTCCACCATAACAGATGAAGATTATGAGGAAGATTATCGTAATGAGTACTAGTCTTCGTGTCAACCAGTCAACCGTGTCCCTGTGTTTGGAGCTTCCATTGGAGATCTACTATTAGTTATTATTATTTATCGTTCAAGACTATGTTTAAACATTTATTCGCTATGTAATAAGCACTGTGATGATACTATGTAATTTGTCTACTTATGTGTGCGATCATGTCCTGGGGCGCACATGAGTACTTTATGCATCCTATTTTTGTCCTTAAAAATGGGTGTGATAGGGATTTACAGTACAACTGTGGGGGCTATATGGCTCTGGCTTTAGTCATATAGAAGGACATTTTCTAGCTTGTTAGTGGTAACCTTTTTGGCGTAAGAATGGCTTGACGAATCGGGTATAGTGCGGCCTCTGTCCATATGTGTATAGGCTGCGTGTTATTGTGCCATTTGGAAGGGGGGCTCTACATCTGTTTGCCGAGTGAATCTAATGGCCCTAACTTGTTAGACGAACCTTCAAAAAACTTCATAGTGTTTCCCTGCCTGCTCACCTTGGAAGTGTTTTGGGAGTGGAAGTGTACAACCTCTGTAGAGTGTAAAACTGTTATAACAGCCGTGCTCACGGTCACGAGTGGCCTTGGACCCTTATGGAATAGTTGATAATTATTAATGGTTATGTTTTTGCTATTCATCAATCATTTCACATGGATCATATGTTTATTGTTTATGTTGAGACATCTTGATGCTATTGATATGCTAAAATTATGCTAACTAAAAGCTACATGCTGATAAACCAATGTTATGCCTTTGAGCCTCATGAACCCCATGTTACACTTGTTGAGTACGAGATGTACTTACGCTTGTTTATTTTTTTTACTTGGATAAAAATCCCGGATGGGTAACATATGGTGCTAATAGTGACTACTACTCCTACTTCCCTGAAGATTACTAGACTTGCAGTCAACCAGTCAATGTGCCTGTGATTAGAGCTACCACGAGAGATTTATATTTTTACTTCCGCTATATTTGTGTAAAGACTATGTGTTAAATATTGTGATGTAATAACATTTGTGATGATACTTCCGTTATAATTTGTTAACTTATGTGTGATTGATCTCTGGGCACACATAAGAGTATGCATTCCATTTGGTCTTTAAATGGGTGTGACAGCAACCACTAATTAGACACCAGAATACCTCAGGAATCGACTTCTTGAGTACCGCGGTGCTACCACCCAACCACAGCGCCTGCGAGCGTCCTGGAAGCCACACTTCCAGTTATCGGGTGCTACCATCCGAACATGACGTTGATAACATCCCGAGGGCTACGCCTAGGAGACTATGTTTCCCAATGTTTGGTGTACCACCCGAGCCAGACTCTTACAACTGCCTAGGAGCTACATTCCCTGATGTACGGTGTACCGCCGCCCCACTTGATACTTGAAGATTCTCGCTACCTGAGAAATGTTCTTGGTACTCGAACGGTAACATACTGGCTCCCCAATACTTGAGAATATCAAGCTGCACTACTCAAATCTTTGGTACCCGATGAGAATGCTCACTGGTACTTACAGTACACAGAACCTACAGGGGGAATTGCGACGTTCCAAGGGCTAAGGCTACATGCTAGCTTATCAATAAGTCCTACGGGGGCTACTGTTAGATATATGGGCTAGGCGTGTATGTGCACCACCCGTATATGTGACCATTGCTAGGCTATCGGGCCAGCAGCCATCAAGGAGGAGGCCCATAAGGGCTGACACAATCGACCAACGTGGAGATCAAGGCAAACCAAGCGGGTGTATCTGGACGATAACTAGGATCAATCTATTGCGCGTATCATGTAACAAACTAGAAACATAATCTGTTAGCCCGATCACCCTCTCTATAACCCTACCTCTCCTGCCTATATAAAGGAGGGTAGGGACCTCGGGCCTGGGATCCATCTTCTTCCACCTATTCCATCTACCTCGTAGCTAGGAGCAATAGCCCCTGTAATTGAGCATACGAATACAAGAGCAGCTGCACCACTAGAGTAGGGTTTAGCGCGCACCGTGCCCTGAACTAGTATAAATCTCTGTCTCGTGTGCCCATCTGATTCTGTCAACGCGATCACGTTGCTAGGTATTGCCGGAGCAAAATAATTTGACATAGACCTTCTTCCACGTCATGACAAGACCATGAACTTGACCCACCACCATGGCTGCACCCTACCAGACCTGACAAGCAACCCCATCATGCGATTGGGTCTGCTAGATAGAAAGAAGATAGGGTGCGTCCCCCACTAGCTAGAGAGAAGGGCAAAATCATCCACTGAGTCTAGGTTTGAGCCGGATGTCAAAGCGGTTGACAAGGATGAAGTCGTGCTTGATTTTTTTACTAGCTATGGGCCAAGGACTCATTGCCATCATAATCAATCCTAGGGTTCTAGGAACTGCCTCCTATGTCACAAGTTTCAGTCATTTGTTCTGGATTTGGAAGGATCTCATTGAGTCAAAGTTGTTCACACCTGTAGATTGCTTTCCAGTGCGTAGATTTGATCGGATCGAGAAGCTGCCAATGAAAGTCAGCTTTGCAAAGGAGATTTGGAGCATAGGGGGAGAGAAGAAGACCTATGCCGAGGTGCTTCAGAAATCAATGGCAGAAGGAGGTTGTTGGGTGTGGTAGCCAGAGCCGAGATGTCTACCACCTCTATGCCCCTAGAGACCACCATGGGCAAATCAAGCAAGGTACCCTCCCTAACAAAATCAGCATATAGGATGGCAGGATTTGGGACAGAGGCAGCAGATTCCATAGAACCAGGGAGCTTCTCACCTGTTCCTCCACCTCGGTAGTAGCTGCCGCCTCCACCTAGAAGTGGTGTTTGATAGGGACGTGGGCAAGATAATGAGAATCCTAAGAGCCTCCCTTTGTCATTGATCCCATATACATATTATTGACCTACTACAATTGTGGTGAGCTAGATCATTTTGTGGGAAATTACACCAGACCTAAGATCTACTTCATTTGTGGGATTGCTAGCCACCATATGAATGCTTGTCCTTCCTGGAAAAGAGATCATCCTATTGTTTCTTGTGTGGGTAGTGCCAGCTTGGGTCTAGGGTTCTACCACCTTCAGATGCCAGCTATTGAGCCTACCAATGGTTGAATTTATCCAATTATGGTGTGGTTAGAGTGAAATATGGCTGAGTTGGAAAGTGAGCTCTTAGAGATTTATTACAGAGTGTCCTTGGCAAATTAAGGAATTGGAGATGGGCCAGTTTCTGGTTAGATTCCCACCACACAAGAGAGTAACTGACATAAAAAACTATCCATCCTTTAACTTGTGAAAAAATGTATTGGGGATATGCAACCTTATGGGTAACTGCAAGATGTGTGGATTCAAATGAAAGGCATTCCTCCTAGGTGGTGTCATTGGAAGGTGTTTTCTCAAATATCCTTTGGTTTTGGGCTGATAATAGAAGTGGACTGGTCCACCCTCGTCAAGACTTTCTATGAAGTGGTGAGAATCAAGGTTGCTTGGAAGGATTCTAGGAAGATCCCATAAGAGAGGATGAAGGGGATGGTGAACAACAAGGAAAGGATAATGGTGATAGAGTTGATGATGGCCAAGATAATGACGATGAAGCTAATTTGGAGGAGGATGGAAAGAGTTTGAATCAAGAGCCTCATCTTCGAGAGAACTCCATAATGAAAACCACTGTCAATAAAATAGGGACAAATATTGGATATAGGATCATCAATAGTGGGATTGAAAATCTAGACAATTTAGATCAAGAAAAGTAGTTGATGCTATATAGAAGGGTTTGGGTCACAGCCTGTAACGGCCTATGAAGGTTTAGAGGGAAGTAATCAAGTTTACATTGATGTGAACCTTGATTCTGGATTACATACACCTAAGGAAAATAGATCATATGCTTAAACATATGGACAAAGACAAAGATATTGTTCTGGGATTTAAATCTCAAGTTCATCAAATGGCTAGTGAGATTGAACAACCTGGTGTAATGAGAATGGATGAACCTAGCATCGTGAGTTTAGCTTCATTTGAAAATGTGGAACATATGCCTGAGTATATAGACATGACCAAGAATGGATCTCTTAGGACTAAATCTCATGTTACACTGATGGATAGTATGAGTGAACAAACTAGTGAGAAGACTTTAGTTGAGTCCAATTTACATCCAAGCTTAGGAGTATTGATAACACTTTAGTTGAGTCCAATTTACATCCAAGCTTAGGAGTATTGATAACACCTAAGACAATGTTTTCCAAAAACTCAGAGTGTCATATTGTTGGAAACAAATGGAAACACTTTATTGATGATGAATCACATCACTCAAAGTGGGGAGGAATTCAGAAAGTTGGCTAAAGTAGGAAGTGCACATGAGGAATGTTCTCAACTAAATAGAAGACTGGAACTGCAAGATTCTCATGATCAAATGGAAGAACTGCAACAACAACTAGTGATGACCATGGATTAAGCTGGTATTGGAAATGATTGTGTGCAAAGGGACATAGAGAAATTTGAAGAACTCAATGATAGGAAGATACAAAAGAGGAAGACTTAATGGGGACCTACTCAAAGAGTTTCAAGACATAGAAGATACCCTAAAGATGGTAAAACAATTATGCAGAGGACTCAAGAGTATAAAAACTACATGATTTTATCACAAGGTACTAAGCCAAGCACCTATTTTGATTTTGAAAGCAATGATTCTCTTATTGCTAAAGCTAATTGTGTTAATATTTCCTTGGGAACCGATAAGGTAATGATATACCATAATATTTATATTATGAAGAGGAAGGAACTGATTAGAAGAAATGATTTGGTAGATGAGAATCTTGAGATTAACCTCCCTACTAATCTGAATATTGAGTGAAGCTATGAAGACTTTCCAATTTTTAATTCAAAGGTTGTGAATAATGTACATTCTCCTTTGATGGAGGAATACAAGGAAGGGGATAGCCCTTGGGTTAAGATAGTGAACAAAGGTCTTAAGGCTTCAAATAATATAAATGTTCCTGATGACAGGTGATGTATGGAATGTTAGGGGGCTCAATAAAAGAGGTAGATTACAGTGCATTACTAATTTTATCTCTGAGAATAAGCTTGATTTTGTTAGTTTTTAACAGACTAAAAAAGAAACTTTTGAAGTTTTCTTTTTGAGTTATATCAATAAGGACTTTGTTTGGCGGGTATATTGGTTGGCCTGAACAATAAAAAGTTCGAGGCTTTAGCCTGGAAAAATACTACTTTTTGTGTGCTTGATATGATCAAAAAACTATTTAGACAAATCTATTTGGAGGTTTATTAGTGTGTATGGCTTCCCTTATGAGGAAAGTAAATTGAATTTTATCTAAGAACTACATACTCAGTTAGAAATTTGGGATGGGCCCACCCTTATCGGGGGTTATTTTAATCTTGTGGCTAATTTGAAAGAGAAGAATAATGGAATTGTCAATAAAAATGAGTTGATTTGTTCAAGGAGTGGATCCATAGTTTTGGGCTAATAGAGTTAAAAAAGTTCTTCTAAGTCCATTACTTGGACCAATAATCAAGAGGAACCTATTGTGACTGCTATTGATAAACTTTTTTGTAACACTATTCTTGAACAAAAGTACCCACTAGCTTATGTGACAACAAAATCTAGAGTGGGTAGTGATCATGTCCCTCTCATAATAAACTTTGGTATTGAGGAGGAAAAACCTATGCTATTTAGATTTGAAAAGCGGTGGCTTGAGCAACCAAACTTTAAAGGATATTTAGCAGTTTAAAATCAAATTGATTAGGAAATTTTTTTAAGATTAGGCTTTAAATGTTAATGATGGTATTAGAAGGAAAAAGGGTAAACTTCTTAAGGAGTATGAAGTTCTAGATATTAAATTTGAATCTGGGCTCCTGTTGACAGGAGAAAAAGCAAGAATGAATTCAATTATGAGGGATTTAGAAAATATTTTGACTTTAGAGGAGATAAAAGCAAGATAGAGGTCTAAAGATAGAAATGTTAAGGAAGAGGATAAAAACACAGCCTATTTTTAGGCCATAGCCAATCAAAGAGCTAAAAAGAATTGTTTTTTAGAAAGTGATGAGGGTTTGTTAGGGGATAATGAGTCTATGCTAGATCATGTTGTCAATTTCTATAAAAAATTATTTGGTCTAGAGAAAAAATTGGATGTCAAATTAAGTGAGGATTTTTGGGAGGAAGGTAACAAAGTAACTATGCATGAAAATGCCTTTTTCTGAAGAGAAGAATAAATTGGTTGTTTTCTATTCTTATGTTTATGGTGCCCTGGCTCAGATGCTTTTTCCTTCGTGTTTTATCAGACGTTTTGGAGGGTATTAAAAAATATTTTATAAACTTAGTAAGAGAGTTTGAAGCTAGGAGGTTGAACTTAGATAGGCTGAATTACGCTATGATTACTTTAATACCTAATGAACCTGACGCTAAATATCTTAAGAAGTTTAGACCTATTAGTGTAATTAATTGTAGCTTTAAGATCTTTGCTAAGGCCTTGAAAAATAGGCTTCTTAAGGTGGTTGATAGATTAATTTATACCAATTAGACAACTTTCATAAAAGGTAAGTTTATCCTTGAAATTGTAGTTGCAACTCATAAAATTATTCATAATATCTTATACTCTTATAAAGCAAAACCCCACTAGAAGTTTTATCTAACACCACAGGGATCCATGTCATCATCAGTTAATTCCTAAGTAACCAAACTGCAGCACACCAAGTGATGGGCTTCCATTCCAATGAATAGGTTCAGAAACTGTCATCCTAACTGCAGCATACCATCAAGCGATTGGCTTCTATTCCATTGAATAGGTCCAGAAACTGTCATCATTTCTCCTTCCAATGGAGCCACCATTCACAGGCTGCTCGCAAGCCTTGTCGTTTTTCCTTCTGACGGGTCTTTTAAATTCTTCTCTGGCCTCATTTGTTCACTACCCCCGCCCTCAGTAACAAGTAGTAGGTTAGCAGCGTTTATGCACCATGCCTAGGTCCTCCTTCATTGCTAGAGTGAACCATGTCCTCCGTCAGCGATAACTGCTGGAGCAGATTGACTTCAGATTTTTGGGAGGCCAGGAAGAAGAAGCAAACTCATTAGCTCCATTGTGCCACAAGGTGCGTTCTCCTATTTCATGCACAGGATCGCTGGCACCATGCCCAGATCCTCCATCGCTGTAGATGAAGTCGTTGGGTTCTGGGGACGACAGGAAGTAGCCTATCGGCTCCCGCATGCTAGCTCCCTACCAAGCATGCTCCCGGTCGTACAAGCTCACTGGTGGCATCTCGCCACATGCAATTCCTGGTGTGAGAACCTCGCCACGAGCTCCGCTGGATGCCACTATCCACACATATGTCATAAGCCTCGTGCATGCGAGCTCCATTAACATTGCTTTGCTCAGAGTGGAGAGCGTGTGTCAGACATCTAGAAATGGATGAGGGAGGCCATGGAATGACATGAGAGACCGTAAAAGAGAAAATGTTACTTCTGATTGGGGCACATGTGACTGATATTCTGGATTTTTTGCTAGCGTATTGTCACAAATTAGATGTAGTTGAAACACCAAATGAAGTTAGATGATTATGAAGACCTACATGACAATAATAATATGACTTACTCGAATTATATCTATAAGCATAGAAAGTTAACATCAGTTTCTGTGGAAATGCACGGGGAATTCTTCTAGTTCATAAAAAATAAAAAAGTGTATTATCCATAACCTCCTTCGTTCTGCTTGGAGGAGAACCCACTAAGCATATAGCATTTCCTCCCACTAGCATTATGCTTCACTAACCTTATAGTGCTTATTATCAGGCAAGGACACCAGAATTTTTACTAAAAGTGGAAGATTTACACATCCTAAAACTAGATTATGAGAAAGAATATGATAGAGTTAGTTGGGCTTTTGTTGAGGATATGTTGATTTCTAGAGGTTTTGGTGCTAGATGGAGAAACTAGACTACGAAGGTTATCCAAGGAGATTTGATTTGTGTTAAAGTTAATGATGAAAATAGTGTTTACTTTAAACCTAGCAAAGGCCTTAGATAAGGATACTCTTTCTCCCCTTTATTGTTCAATTTAATGATGATATCTTTAGTGCGATGCTTTTAAAAGCAAATACAAACAACTTAGTCTACAATACGTAAATGATACCCTGCTTTTTCTGGAAGATAATTTGGAGAAAGCCAACAATTTAAAATGGCTCCTACTCTATTATGAACAAATGATTGGTATGAAGATTAACTATGATAAAAGGATCTTCTAACCATTGGCATTGAGAAAAAGAGAATTAGTGAGTATGCTAAGGTGTTTTGCTATCAAAAAGGAGAGTTCTCTATCAAATATTTGAGAGTGCCTTGAAGACTAGATCAGGAACCCGAGACTAAGCTCAACTCGCTCTAACTCCTAATTATACTAACATACTAATACTACATCTTGAGAGAATGAAAAGGATTGCTTCTTGTGGTGTATGTTGAATGAGAGGGAGTGAGGGGTCATTTATAATGTAGGAGGTGCCTTGGAGGAGTGGAGATGCTTCCTTGATCCTAGGGAATATTCTCTTTTGGTGGACCCATGAATCCATGTGACATCCCCTCTCCATCCTTGGATCAAACCGCCTCATGAAGCACATCTAGGATTGATGGAACATGTGTTAGTTTGCATTGCGCCAAAGCTGAGGTGGTGGATCTTCCTAGGAGGGTTAGGCAACCAAGGTGAGGGTCAGCTGCTCCTCACCCCCCAGTGATGAGTGGGCCTCCCTCCTTCGGTGTGGTAGCTCCTCTGGAAAACTTATGGAATCGTGGTATGAGATTTTTTAGTGCTATGGAGGACATTAACCTAGTAGATGAAGTAGATCAGATCATTTGGAGTTTGTGTTTAGATGTAAATTTGCAGTGCAATCTTTATATGTTGTCATTAACCATCCGAGAGTTACATCAGTTTATGCGCAGGCTGTTTGGAAGCTAAAAATACCCCTAAGGTTCAAATATTTTGTGGTTGTTGTAAAATAACTAATTCTTGACTAGGGACAACTTGGCAAGGACAAACGTGTCACATAGAACCTGTGTGTTCTATTCTCCATCATCTTTTCTTTTATTGCTTTGTGGTTAAGAGTATTTGGTTGGCTTTGGCTGAAATTTTGAACTTAAATGGTGTCCGAAATTACGAGTTTGTAGCTTCACTCTGGATTGCTAATAAAAAATGCTTTAACTAATGTGGTGGATGCTGCTGGTTTATATGTTGTCTGTGGAAAATGTGTACCAAAATCTATTTTCAGGGCATTGTTTGGACAGGTGTGAAGGAGGTAGATTGGATTGCCAAGACCTTGAGGAGATGGAAACCAATGTTCAGTTGCCAGATGGAAGGGAAGATGGACCTGCTTAAACAAAGATTGGAGTTGGAGGTGAATCAACCACCTGGAACCGGCTGAAGTCAATCAAGGTCACAAATATCAATGTTCCACCCTTAGGGCTTGGTCTCCATCGCTGTGGATCAGTGAACAACTCAGCTAATGTTAGTTGATTCTACCGGCCATTAGGACTCGGTATGAATTGTGATGGGCGCGCCTTTATGCTTGAAACTTAACGCTATTCAAACGCTTTATATTCAAGCTATGAAAACCTTTTTGCTAAACAAAATAGAGGGAATTATTTGGTTGAAGACATGATGTAAAATCTATTTTTTTGTTCTAGTTCTCTTATGAACAGTTGTATCTGTATATGTTTTATGATTATAATTTGGATTTTTTTATTTTGTAAACTATATTTATTTTTTGGTTATGATTGTCTCAAACTTTGACCTAAGCATGCACAACAACTACACTGCAATTTAATATTACTAACTAGCAAGGTGGTCCTTGCAAATACCATGGGTAGCTAGCTTTCTATTACAATATTTGAATCCTTTTACTTAAAATTATTTTAGCAAACATTTTTTTAATGATCTGATCATAATTATCCTCTTTACACGTGTGCTCACTGTATGCATGGACTTGATTTTTTGAAGCTATCAATTTTAATGTTTTGTCGTGCAGTGCCACAAAGCAACCGCCCGAGTCAACTCTATGTGGATTCTATGTGTCACACCCATTTTTAAGGGTAAAATGGAATGCATAATCTTATATGTGCCCAGAGATCAATCGTACATAAGCCAACAAATTAAAGGATAGTATCATCACGAGTGTTTATTACATCACGAATATTATCACATAGTTTTTACATAAATAAAGCAGAAAAATAAAAAAAGCTCTCTCGAGCTCGATGCACAGGCACGTTAACTAGTTGACCATAAGTCTAGTAGTCCTCAGGGAAGTAGAAGTAGAAGTTATTACTCGAACCATCTGTTACCCATCTGAGATTTTTATCCAAGTAAAGAGAATAAACAAGCGTAAGTACATCTTGTACTCAACAAGTGCAATATGGGGTTCATGAGGCTCAAAAGTATGACGCAGGTTTAACTGCATGTAGCTTTTAGTTGACACAGTTCTAGCATGTATGTAGCATCAAGTTGTCTCAATTTACATAATAAACATATGATCAATGTAAAATGAATAACGAATAGCAAAAACATATTAATCAATAGTGATCCACTATTCCATAAGGGTCCAAGACCGCTCATGACTGTGAGCATGGCTAATATACCAGTTTTACCCTCTGCAGAGGTTCTGCACTTTCACTATGAGTCGTGATTCCCATAAGCCCGGGGCCTGTCGACCCCCTAACACTTCCAAGGTGGGTAGGCAGGGTACACTATGAAGCATTTCCAAGGTTCGTCTAACAAGTTAGGGCCATTAGATTCACTCGGCAAACAGATATAGAGCCCTCTTCTAAATGGCATAATGACACGCAGCCTATACACATAAGGACAGAGGTCGCACTACACCAATCGTGTCAAGTCATTCTTACGCCATGAAGGTTACCACTAACAAGATAGAAAAGGTCCTCTTATATGACTAAAACCAGAGCCATATAGCTCTCACAGTTGTACTGTAAGTTCTGGATGTTCGCTTACAAATGAGTCCTTATGGAGAGAAACTAAAGCACCATAAGATAGCCCAATGCTCTAGCCCTCTTTAAGTATGTTGCTAAAAAAAATCATATTTTAATGTTTATTGCATATTCCATTAGTCAAATTACAAGATCATAGTTTAGTTGAGCACTAGCAATAGCTACCCAATGCAATTATCATAGGTGCCAAGGTAAAGGATCAAGTCTAAGTCATCCTTAACAAGAAAACACATGCATAATAAATTTAAGTGTTTAATGTGAATAGGACAACAAGAATGTTCCCATGCTATACTTGCCTTGATCAAAGGGTCCCTACTGATCTTGCTCGAAGTAATACTCCTGGTCACCAACGAATTGCTCATCGTCTATACTCAATCATCACATCAACAACAATCATCCAGAGACAATCATACAAAGCAAATAAATATATAATTATAATAGTACACCAACAGTAAAGAATCAAGATGAAGAATTTATAAAAAGAATCTATGTCTTGCTATGATCACACAGACGCGAAGATCACGAAAAACAGAGCAATAACGGAGAAGTTATGAATTAAACAAGATTTCCTTTAGTAAAATAATAGATTAAATCTAACCTCAACATTTAGAAGTTAAAAACATGATTAACAGTAACACTAACATGTAGGTTACGTGATTATGAATCTAACACAACTTAAATGGATCAAAACGGAGTTAAAACAAAGTTTTTATAAGCAAAACAAATCAGTGGCATACCTGTAAATAGATGGAACTTCATTTTCAAATTAATAAAATAAATAAAATTTAGGTTTTAATCTAAACCGAGGACTGTGGTTGTAATTATGAAAGAACCGAGGGGCTCTTTAGCAAAAGATACAGTCAAAGAGGTATTGGTTATCCTCGGCCTTTGGATCAGAGATGGGCGATCCAGATTAGATCAAGGAGGGTGAAGGGGAATTTATGGCCGGCTACAGGGCCGAGCGCGGTGGCGACATGGCCAGCGGTGAGAGAATCTCGCTAGCGTTCTCGAATACGACGAATCAAGCCACCGTTTGACTCGGGAACGGTACGAGGACGAAGAGGAGGTCATGGTGAACTCACCAGAGATGATATTAGAGGCGGAGTCAGATCGGGGATGGCGTATGGCTCGGGACGGCGATGACGGTGATCCTGCAAGGTTCGGCTTCGGCGTGTAAGCGAAAGATAGCAAGAAAAAGAAAAACGAAAGACTCGACGGCTTCGCGAGCTCGTCACGAAGCTTGGCAAAGGCTTATGGTGATGAATGAATCGATGGAATCGACGAATCAAACCCGGCGGTGGCGTTCTAGGGTTTGGGAAGCTCAAGATGGAGAGCGAAGGGTGCGGGGCATCGGCTTTTATAGCCCCAGGGTTATGCCAGGAATGAAAAGGTGAAGATCGGGAGGGATTTTGAGCTTGATTGAGCTCGATTGAAGAAGGCACCAGCTTCTTCTTTGGAAAGAACTGGAGGAAGAAGATGGGAAGGAAGGGGAAGGCACTGACACGTGGGATCACTGCGTCAGCGGCATAGGGGAGAGAAGGGAAAGCCACGGCCTGTGGCTTGTTGTCTGGGCCGGCCCAAGAGCGAGGGCGCAGAATGGAGTTGGGCCTGCGGCTAGAGAACAGGGGGAGGGAAAGCAGGCCCTTCGGTTGGGCCGTGGGGAAGAAAATGGCGGAGTAGGCCAAAAGAGTGAGAGGAAGGGAGAAGTCCTTTTCTTTTTCTTTTCAAATTTTCCAAAGCCATTTTTAAATAGATTTTGAATTCCTTTTTACTTTTTCGTAAAACCACACAGCACAAAACTCAAATGCAGCAGCATGTATGCTCAACATGTGTCTAACCTTATAGTTAATTTTAAATTAATAAAAAATATTATTTTTCTAAGTTTGTATGCTCACAAAAATGCATAATAAATCATATTCACCTATGCCAAGTTTTAGGGTGTTACACTATGATTGCGAGTTCCAATATCAAACAAAAGCATCCAAGAGATAAAGAATACACTTGCATGCATGAGGACCCTTTTGACAAAGCACACATAATAAAGATTGTAGCTGAATTCTGCCACTTCGTCATGCACAAACTTGTTCATCGAAATGGCTCTGCGACATTAGCGAGCTAGCCACGAAGGGTAACTTTAGGGGGTGTTTGGTTGCCCTTGTTTTTAACACCTATCACTTCGAATGTTTGGATACATGCATGAAGTGTTAAACATAGAGTAATTACGAAACTAATTGCACAGATTGAGATTAATTTACGAGACGAATCTATTAAGTCTAATTAGTCCATTATTAGTATCCGAACACTCTATGGTAAACCCCATAGTCAACACCTGTTAAAGTTTAACAGGGCGAACCAATAGGTCCTTAGAGACCTTAGAGCATGCATGGGAGAAGCTAATGATCATGGATTACAAGATGCTAGATTTGGTTTAGAGATAGCTAGAGTTTAATCATGTCAAGATTGTACAAAGACACTTGAATCCGATATGTCTTTGTTTAGTTTATAGATTGTAAAATCTTCGTGCTACGATAACGAGACATGTATTCTACATATTGCATGCATATAGTTTGGACTGGCATTGGTGGTTCTTGTTAGATTGATCTCCTCCTGACTTGGTCCAACGATCAAGTCGGGGCCCTGATCTCACGCCCTGATCGGGGGCGCGCAGCCGTACACGTGGCTGGTGGGCCCCTGTCGCGCAGCACCATATAAAAGAGAAGATGGGGGCCGTGACTGAGGTTATGAGGTTCGTCGCTGCCTATAGTTCCCCACTGAAACCCTAAGACTTGATCCGATCACGGGAGGCGCTGAAGCGGCAGGAAGCACCACCACCGACTCCACCACCACCGGGGACGCCACTGCGACTCCTCCATTGATGCTCTGCTCCACCAACCCATCGATGGCGAACTACTCCATCACCAAGCAGGATGGTCGGTACCTCTACCTCTCTCATCTTCTCTCTCTCTTCCCCTCTGGATCTCCAAGTTGTTTATTATCCCAAATGCAAGTCAACACCCACTGATCTACACTAGTTGATCCATATAACCTAACAGTTCTGAGTATCTCATATGTATATAAGAAATGCGTAAGAAGAAGCTCAATCAAACCTATCTTTTTATCCAACATTTGTGTAAGAAGTTTACAATTAATTGTGAAAACAAAATTCAAATAAAATGGCGGGAAAGATTTCAAATCCGAAAAGCATTGACAAAGGCGACAGAAGTGGGATGGCATGCCAATCAAATAGAAACTTTGTCAAATTTGATTATAAATTTTCTTTTCTAGCATGCTATTATTTGGTTCTTGTTTTCTTTAGGTATAAAATGTCTAGATCACGCATCTTTTGTCAAAAAAAACATCATCTAAAAATTACACATGTATGCTCCTATTAGGGAAGATAGTACAATAATGCAGTGATTCCACACTATATGATCAATGCTTGATCAAAATCAAGTAATGTAAGGTTGGATATACATGCATTTTAAAACCGTAATGATCTGTACATGTGCCTGCCACAACCACAACTGAGTGTTTGTGAGTAACTGTGTACTATCTGATGACTGCACCGCCCTAAGCTGAAAAGAGACCGACGGCGATCAGATCATGTGAATTGTGTACTCTCAAAGCACGGCTTATCAACCGTGGAACAGTGTTTTTCTCTCACAGCAAATCAGTCACAGCCGGCTTATAAGAAAAAAAAACAGCCTGTCGAACAGGGACAGAATCCTGTTAGGATGATCTCAGAGGCCCAGCCCAACGGCTGGGGCCTCATCCCCTTGGATCGCGCCCTGATCGGGGGCGCCCAACCGCTCCATGGTTGGTGGGCCCCCGACGCGCTGCGCTATATAAAGGGAGTGGGGGCCGCAGGCTCGCGTCACGAGGTTCACCGTGCCCCAAACCCCACTCTACATCCCTAGGCCATCCGATCGGCTCGCGCAGTGGCGTCGGGAAGCACCACCGCGCCGCCATCTCTCCACTGCTGCACCACAGTTCCCGGACAACGCCGGTGGAGGCCCGAAGGAAGGCGTGATCTACTTCACCGACACATCTACGCCATGGACACCTCCGGATCCGCTCCCTCCAACGACGGTTTAACTTCTAAAACTCTAGATCTACCTCATAGTACATCACAGTTTGTTCTCTTGTCCCCGATTCCCCGTTCGTACTGCTAGTAGTAGATCCTAGCAAGTCCTATCAATGGTATCGGCCGATCTACTAGTAGATCGGGGCTCGGGGATTTCACAGCAAGCATAGCAAGTAGAAGAAGAGGTTTTTTAACAAACCCTAACCCTAACTCAGTCGAAATCAAGAACAACCTAACCCTAGCGCCTAGATCCAAACGCGGTACAGTGGGAATCCTAACCCTATAAGCACAAGAAAGACCGGGAGTTTTTTTGTTTTACCTATCCCGTAGTCGAACTCGAGCACAGCTCCGCCACCGCCGAGAAAACGGGCTCGGGCACCGCGCTCGAAAACCCTAGACGGCGGCGCGCTCCACCATCGGAGAACGCGCGCACCGGCCAGGGCCCTCGGGGCGGCGCCGTTCTTTTCTCCGGCCGCCGTAGGGACTCGGTTTTCTCTTGTGGTCGGAGTAGTGAGAGAGAGCGGAGCAAAGGCAAGAGAGAGAAGAAGCCAGTGAGAAATGAATTAGGGTTCCTCACCGGCGGCTGCCTCAGGGGTTTTGTTCACCCGAGATCGCAGGAGGACCGTCAGATGAGATCCGACGGCTCACGGCTGCTGGACCAGAAACAGCCCAGGCGGGAGGGCGCCCTGGGCCACTTTGCGCGAGCCGGCCCAGGTTGCGGCCCGTTCTGCTTTTGCGCTACAGTGACTTCAGTCGCGGGCCGTTTTTTTCGCGTTATACGGGCCGAACTCATTTAGCCGAAGCCGAAAAAAAAGAAGAAGCGCGCTGCTGGGCCAGCGCCAACGCCAGCCCAATTGCCCGAGCTGGGCCGCAAGCGGCTGTGGGCCAAAACGTTTCCCGCGGCCTGTTTAAGCATAGTATCATTTTTCATTTTCCTTTTTATTTTTCAGAAGCATTTAATATTTGTTTTGCTCAGTTATTAAACTCTTTTTAATTGCACCAACGTGTTTATTACTTAGAGATAAAGTCAGCAAGTTATGCTTCTGAAAAATAGCAAGTCAATTCCAGTTTTCCGCTGCGCAAGCTCTTTGTTCTATGCATTTATTCTATTTTACCCAACGGTGATTAGAATTTATGTACAAGGTCAATTTTGTATATCTTGATTTTGACCAACGTTAAATTAAGATATGCAATTACTTTTTCCTAGATTTACTATTCATGTCCTCACTGTTTTATTATGTTTAAATTTCAGACCAAGCTCTCAATGCGATGCACTTTATTAGTGCAATCCCAAAGCTAACGGGACAGAACTATGTTCTGTGACGAGAAGAACTTGATGCTGCTCTAGCACTTGCAGAGATAGATTTGGCTCTTCAGGAGCCAAAACCCACTGAGCCAGAGGAGCCCGAAAGGGCCCAAAATGAGACCGATGAAGCTTTTGCTAATCGGAAGCGAGACTATGCTCCCATTAGAGCAAAGTATGATCTTGAAAAATACAAGTGGGAAAAATCAAACCGCAAGTGCAAGATTGTCATCAAGAAAACCATCACAGAGGGCTTAAGAGGTGCCATCCCAGAATGTGAAACAGCAAAAGAATATCTTGAGAAAGTGAAGAATCAGTTCACTGGTTCCACCAAAGCTCATGCTTCCACACTGATCCAGAAACTCACTAACATGAAGTTCACAGGTGGGAGTGTGAGAGAGCACATTCTGAGCATGAGCACCATAGCAGCTAAGTTAGACAAGCTAAAGATGCCCCTGGCAGATGGTTTCATCATTCACTTAGCTCTAAACTCTCTTCCCAAAGAGTATGAGACATTTGTTGTCAATTACAATACACAGCCAGAGGATTGGGATTTAGAGAAGGTGATTGCAATGTGTGTACAAGAAGAAGAAAGGCTAAAGAATGCAAATGGTGGTTCTGTGAACTTTGTCAAAGGAAAGAACAAGAAGCCATTCTACAACAAGAAAGCTCCAGATGCCTCCACCTCTCATAACAAGGGAGGAAACTCTTCACAGCACAAAGCACAGCCAAAACAAGACAACCAGCAGAAGCAGGAGGACCCGGATCGCTGTAGATGGTGCAATGAGACAGGGCATTGGAAGCACGACTGCCCTAAGTTCATGAGACACTGCCTAGTAAAGGGTGAGGACATTATAACTTTTGTTGACGAATCCTTATATCTAAGCTATGCTAGATCCACATGGTGGATTGACTCAGGTGCAACTGTTCATGTTGCTAACTCTTTGCAGGGATTCAATGGAGGGAGAACCCTTCAAAGAGGAGAAAGACAGATTAAGGTGGCCACTGGCGTTGAACCTGAAGTACGAGCCATAGGAAATCTATCTCTAGACTTAGCTAGTGGTTTCACACTTCAGTTGCATGATGTTCTTTATGTTCCCTCTTTAGCCAGAAATTTGATTTCAGTTTCATGTTTGTCAGACTATGGTTTTGAATGTCATTTTAGCAAGAACAATTGCAAGTTACAGTTAAATAATCAGTGTGTGGGTCTTGCCTTCCGACAAGACAAACTTTATTTATTATCTACGTCTGAGAATGTGAATGCTGAATGTAACAATGCTGAGAATGCAATACCCGCAGATGCTAGCAAGAAAAGGAAAAGAATTGATTCCTCATCGAAATTATGGCACTGTCGTTTAGGCCATATTTCGAGGGGGAGAATAGAACGCTTAGTCAAAGAATCAATACTCCCACCACTAGAACTCTCAGAGTTAGAGCAATGCGTTGATTGCATTAAAGGCAAGTTAGCAAAGAACATAAAGAAAGGCGCTAAGCGAAGCACGGGAGTACTAGAATTGATCCACACAGACATCTGTGGACCTTTTCCAGTAACATCTGTGGATGGTTTTGATTCTTTCATCACATTCACAGATGACTACTCTCGTTTTGGATATATATATCCAATCAAAGAACGTTCAGAAGCTTTAGACAAGTTTAAGATATTCAAGGCTGAGGTTGAAAATCAACTAGACAGAAAAATCAAAGTAGTGAGATCTGACCGTGGGGGGGAGTACTACGGTCGACATACCCCTTATGGACAAGTTCCTGGACCTTTTGCAAGGTTCTTACAGGAAAATGGCATAGTAGCCCAGTATTCAATGCCGGGCGACCCACAGCAAAATGGAGTAGCAGAAAGGCGTAACCGTACTCTGATGGATATGGTGCGCAGCATGATGAGCTATTCCACTCTGCCACTGAGTTTGTGGATGGAGGCCTTAAAAACCGCCATTCACATTCTCAACAGAGTTCCGAGCAAGTCAGTACTTAAAACACCGTATGAGTTGTGGACCGGCAGGAAGCCCTCAGTCAACCATCTGCGTGTCTGGGGGAGCCCTGCTGAAGCAAAAGTATTTAACCCGAACATAGGAAAGCTAGACCCCAAAACAGTAAGTTGTCATTTCATTGGCTATCCAGAAAAGTCCAAGGTTATCGTTTTTACTGCCCTGGTAGACATACCAAGTTTGTGGAAACGAGACACGCTAGTTTTCTAGAAGATCAGATGATCAGGGGGAGCAAGACAGCGCGAGAAATCACCTTTGAAGAGAAGCGGGTGTTCGTGCCCATCCCTATGGTGCAGGAACCCTACTTCACGCTGCCTGTTGTTGTTGGACCTACGCAAGTGGTGACAACACCTGCTGTATTTTCGCCTACGGCTAATTCGGAACCTGTCCTTCAGGAACCGAATGAACCCATAGTTGATGAACAGCAGCCCCAACAAGATCAGCCTCAAGAACAAGAAATGCCAGTAGCAGAACCTTCTGGCAGACCTCAAAGAGCGAGAAAGTCTCCTATTCCAGATGACTACATAGTCTATGAATGCGAAGAAGTTCAGATGGAGGATGAACCTACCTCATTTGAAGAAGCCATGAGGAGCACTGAAGCATCTAAGTGGCAAGAAGCCATGGAAGATGAATTAAAGTCCATGAGTACCAATAAAGTTTGGGACCTAGAGGAAATTCCTGAAGGAGCCAAAACAGTAGGCTGCAAATGGGTCTACAAAGTGAAACGTGACTCCAAAGGGAACATAGAAAGATATAAAGCAAGACTGGTAGCAAAAGGTTTTACTCAGCGAGAAGGGATAGATTACAATGAAACGTTCTCTCCCGTCTCGAGCAAGGACTCCTTTAGAATCATAATGGCCCTAGTGGCACATTTTAATCTAGAATTACATCAGATGGATGTGAAGACAGCGTTTCTCAATGGGGATCTAGAAGAAAGAGTGTACATGGCACAACCGAAAGGTTTTGCTGTGACAGGCAAAGAAAGAATGGGCTGTCGCCTGAAGAAATCCATTTATGGATTAAAGCAAGCATCCAGACAGTGGTATTTGAAGTTTGATAAGACAATCAGGAAGTTTGGGTTTAAAGAGAATGTTGAGGACAATTGCGTGTATGCAAAGTTTAAGAATGGGAAATATATTTTCCTAGTACTGTATGTAGATGACATTCTACTAGCAAGTAGTGATGTCACTCTGCTACAGGAAACCAAGAGATTTTTGTCCTCAAATTTTGATATGAAGGATTTAGGTGAAGCTTCTTTTGTCTTGGGCATAAAGATTCACCGAGATAGAAACCGAGGGGTATTGGGATTGTCCCAAGAGGCATATATAGAGAAAATATTGAAGAAATTCAATATGCATAAGTGTAGACCATCACCTGCTCCTATTGTAAAAGGTGACAAGTATGGGGAACATCAATGTCCCAAGAGCAAGTTCGAGCGCGATCGCATGCAAGCCGTTCCATACGCTTCAGCTGTCGGAAGCTTACAGTATGCTCAAGTGTGCACACGTCCAGATCTGGCTTTTGTGACTGGGCTGCTTGGCAGATATCAAAGTAATCCAGGTATGGAACACTGGAATTTGGTAAAGAAGGTCTTAAGATACTTGCAAGGTACAAAAGGGCTCATGCTAACCTACAGAAGATCTGATGACCTACAAATAGTAGGATATTCAGATTCTGATTACGCGGGAGATGATAGAAAGTCTACCTCAGGGTATATATTCACTCTCGCGCAAGGAGCCATATCATGGAAAAGCTCAAAACAAACAATAGTCACTGCATCGTCCACAATGTATGCTGAGTTTATTGCTTGTTATGAGGCGTCAGGACAGGTGAATTGGCTTAAGAAATTTATACCCAGTTTGAAGGTGGTCGACAGCATCGATAAACCACTAAAGTTGTATTGTGATAACGAGCCAGCAGTGTTGTACGCTCACAACAATAAGTCAAGCAATGCCGCCAAGCACATTGACATAAAATATTATGTTGTGAAGGATAAAATCCGGGATCACGTCATAAGTCTTGAACATATAGGCACAGAAAAGATGTTAGCGGATCCGCTTACGAAAGGCTTACCGCCCAATGTGTTCAGAGAACACGTAGCCGGCATGGGTTTGAAGGAAGGCCTGTGATTCCTGGATAAGTAAGAGGGCCCAAGGCGAGAATCTACCTCTGAACAGAAAAGTGTCTGTGGCTGTCTAATCTAATGGTAATAACTGTTATGATGAAACATGCTCAATACACTAATTTGTGATGGGCTGGGTTAACAAAGTGAGAAAGCAGAGATGAGATCAAAGGGGAGAATGTTAGGATGATCTCAGAGACCCAGCCCAACGGCTGGGGCCTCATCCCCTTGGATCGCGCCCTGATCGGGGGCGCCCAACCGCTCCATGGTTGGTGGGCCCCCGACGCGCTGCGCTATATAAAAGGAGTGGGGGCCGCAGGCTCGCGTCACGAGGTTCACCGTGCCCCAAACCCCACTCTACATCCCTAGGCCATCCGATCGGCTCGCGCAGTGGCGTCGGGAAGCACCACCCGCGCCGCCATCTCTCCACTGCTGCACCACAGTTCCCGGACAACGCCGGTGGAGGCCCGAAGGAAGGCGTGATCTACTTCACCGACACATCTACGCCATGGACACCTCCGATCC